>CM022303.1:93308300-93782343 GCA_011799875.1 Thinopyrum elongatum | reverse complement strand
TCGCCACCGCACTGACTACCTGCAACGTCAGGGTTCCCAGGGCGAAGCCCCAAGACCCCTGGGGGCAGAGGTTGATCGGCGTGCTGACCTCCTCTTTAGAGCCTAGGTCGGGGTTGCGGCGTGTCTGCTAGCCGAGGCCGGGCTGACCCGCGAAAATGTTGCCGGCCGAGTTAGCGAGCGAGTATGGGTAAGTTGGTGCACCCCTGCAGGGAAGAAACTTCTCGATAGCCTGTCCTATACGGACACTCGGAGTTGTATCCTGATCGGTACAACTACCATGACTGGAGATGAACTGGATAGAACGCTCTGGTTGCTTTCTAGCTGGAGTCGGGAGAATCCCCGCCGAGGTTGAGTGACATTACTAGCGCTTAGATTTACATTTGTTTATTCTGCTCTCTTCTAATGCTGCGAGACCGTTGAAGATGCTATTCTCCGATAGACTAGGTTTTCCCCCTCTATCTGGCATTTCTGCAGCCCAGTCCACATTCCAGCCCCCTTTGAAAATGTTGCATATGTAGTTTAGTCCTTGCTTTGCTGAGTATTCGGATGAGTACTCATGTTTGCTTATTTTCCTTTTCCCCTCTTTCCATTTGTCGATCCAGACGACGGAGTCTGGAGCCAATGTCTCCGTTCGCGACCACTACTACTACCAGCCCGAGAGTACTACTACTACGAGGAGCCGACTGACGACCAGTAGTGATCGGAGGGTCCAGGGCAGGAGGCCTACGCCTTTCGATCTAGCTTTTATTTTATACCTCGCCTCGGTAAGGCCTATCTCTCGCTCTGTTCGTAATATATCTGTTACCAGATATCTGACGCTCTCCGCTGACACTTGTATGCCACCGAGCTATGTATTCAACCCTGAGGCCCTGGCTTGTAATATTACGTTGCATGACTTTATTTATGTTCAGAGTTGTGTTGTGATATCTTCAGTGATTCCTTAGGCTATCGTGTGCATTTGCGTTAATGGTTTAGTGCACGATTAAGCCGGGGTCGTCACACATCACTGCCGCCTCTCAGGACATTGATACTTCCTTGTACCACACTGTCCCCCACGAGCCTGCCAATACTTCTTGTAAAATAGCAGGTATCCATCCGCACCAGGGCCTTGAGATCGCTATGCTATCCAGCGCTTGTTTCACTTCTTCTGCGAGAAACTCAGCCATCATGAAACATTCATCTGCACCGTGACCTTGGGGGTATGATGTTAACAGAATCACCATTAAGGTTCTGCCGTGGGTAAAAGAGTAGAAAAATGATAGTAACAAGGGTCTTTAACCCTTCTTCGCCTCTCACCATCACCCCTCCTCCCTTTGCAGCTGAGTAATGGTGTTCAATCTCTTCCTTTCCGATGCAAAGCTTGGAAAAATTTTGTGTTCCGGTCCCCCTGGGTTAACCCGTTTACATGGCTCTTCGGCCCATATACGTCCTGCTGCTCCTCTAAACTGTTCAACCGGAATAGAAGAACTTGCTCACACAACGCAGCGTTTCCGACCAGATGGGTTTCCTTCGGCAAGCCTCGGCTCCTTCTTTATCTTTTTTATTCTTTTAGCCAGATCACCCAACACATTCCTGCTCCAGTCATTTAAATCGGCCACCACCGCTGGAGGCACTCGCGATATTTGCACGCACCACGGCCTTTCCGTTTCCCCAAGCATGCAACAACACGAGCATCACAATCATCCTCCAAAAGCCTTTGGCCTCGAACCGCATCACTGGGTCAGGCTTTCTGTTCATCCTCATAAGCCTCCCTCCTTCCAGATCAAGAATAACTGGCCTTGGTCAGATTTATGCGGGTCTCCATTCACCACTTTTATGCCTGGAAAGCTTCACACCATGCAGAATTGCAACAGCCCTATCAAGTCTTTCACGGATATAGCCCTCACCACGAAATTAGTCTTCCTCCAGGTAAACACATCACCCTCGAAACCGAGGTCTTTAAGATCCAAGAGAAAGGGCAATCTCTGAAATTCTGCATACAAGAATGGCTACGAAGATCCTCTATCACCTGGCTGAGTCAGAGAACTCGACGCATATCGTACCCGACAAAAGCTCACTAGTTGCGTGGCATGGCGATAGGGACGGGTCCTATTACCTTTTTTTTCTACACGTAAAGTCTAAGTGTCGCTAAAACAAAGAGCTGCTGAGCATTGGTTCCCTAAACAACAACAACAAGACAAGACAGTGGGAGCAGGCACAGGCGACACTGATGAGTGACGATGATGGTCTCCGAACAAGACAGATAGATCCCGTGCATCATGTGCGAGTCGTTGTACCGGTAAAACTGCACACGCCCATGCATGCAGCACAATGTCAGTGCTGTTTATGCGCGCCTGGTGACCTCTCCACAGTGTTCTTGTGACCTGTACAGTACTTCCTCCGTCCGAAAAAGCTTGTCCTAAGCTTGTTCCTCAATGGATGTACTTCCTCCGTTCGAGAATTACTTGTCTCGAAAGGGATGTATCTAGAACTAAAATATGTCTATACATCCATTCTTCTGCGACAAGTAATTCCGAACGAGGGAGTATCTAGCACTAACTTAATGCTAGATACATTTATTTGGGGGACAACCTTTTTCGGAGAGGGGGAGTACTTAAAAACTGATAATGCAGCTCAGTCCCATTTCTGTGGATCCACCTATCGACCCCACCGCGACCGCTCGACAATGTATCAATGAGATGATCATGCTTCTGATTTGCTCTAGCCATGGCCTGTTGTCTTGGTGATCGTCAATTCATTCATTCAGCTGCGAGCCTACTGCACGCCCACGCGCCTGCGCCCAGTACTTGAGCCGCGCCTTCACCTCCTCCGTGCTATCCCCTGCACCACCACCACCACCACCAAACGTAAGATGAGAGAAGAAGAAACTCGATTCTGGGCACCCCAAAAAAAAAAAAAGAAAAAGAAAGAAACTCCATTCTTGGACGAGTTGGCTTTGATTCCTCTCTTGAAGCAAACACTGCGAGGCCTTTGATTTTGTTTTGCTCACCTGGGCTGGAGATCTTCCAGTTGGCAATGGGCTCCTGCGGCTGGTCCAGGAACCGCTGGCTCATGGAGTAGCAGAGCTCGAGGGGCGGGAGGGTCCCGCGCAGCTCCGGGATCTCTCGTAGCTGAAGCCGAAGCGCAGATCCGGCACCCCTTGACTCCTCCAGGTCGTCGTCGGTGAGGCTCCTCGCGCGGCCCACCCCGTCCCGCCACAAGTTGACGACGCGGCCGCCGGTGCTGCCGTTCCTCTGCGGCGACGACCACCGGCTTCGGGGGCCGTGGCCACCCGCCTCCCACCGAGCCCCTTGCCACACGTCCTCGGCCTCGGGAGCACCCACAGTGTTCTTGTGGCGGCGTGGGGGAGGCTGGGGCGGGGAAGGAAGCGGTGGTGTCGACGAGCTGGATGAGCAGGTGGAGGACGATCGGGTGTTATCACGGCTTCGCCGGCTGCATAGTCGGCCTCAGTCGAGCTCCACATCTCGCCGCGCTGCCTCTCTGCTTCTCCCGTGTGGTGGGTGTGGCGTGGGCAGAGGGGTGGGAGGCATATGTAGTATGCTGGATTGCTGGTGGGGTCCGTCTAGGACTCTAGGTGGATGCTGTATTGTGTTTCGGATGGCTGTTGGAATTGATTTTAACAAGTCGAGTGAGAAAAGGGGAGTTTTTTTTTTTGAAAAAACCCCCATATATTAATTAATTAAAAAAGTTTATTACAATCGTTCATTACAAAATTCACCACGCAGGGCCGAACACTATTCATAAAGAACCCCATCAGATCTACTTAAAGCTGAACTTCCACATTTCGTGAGCCATCCCACTGGCTAGCCGATTGATTTTCGCAATTTTAAATTCTAAATCATCCTAGATATACTCAGGCTTCTTTCTTCATATCGACGAGAGGAGACCCGCCAGGCTTCTCATTTGCAAGGAAAGAACGAACAAAGCACAGTCATCTATATAATAATGACTGGTGAAGAGTAATACCGATATAAAGGCCTGCCAGGCATGCACGCAGTTCAGCTTCATTCCCGCTGGAACACTGATCCAGAAAGTTCCACGAAGAAATAATAACTTTACCAGATGAGTTCCTAGCAACCATCCCATACTGCCGGCATTAATACTCTTCACACTAACACTGGCATCGACATTGATCTCGATATAATCAACTTGGGGAGATTTCCACAATACATGATCTTGGAATGGTGCGGAAACCGGTATAGCACCTTCCATTTTTCAATTACATTTGTACCAGGAA
This sequence comes from Thinopyrum elongatum, assembly GCA_011799875.1. Classification (NCBI taxonomy): domain Eukaryota; kingdom Viridiplantae; phylum Streptophyta; class Magnoliopsida; order Poales; family Poaceae; genus Thinopyrum; species Thinopyrum elongatum. The sequence goes on along the minus strand of CM022303.1, from coordinate 93,778,106 downwards.
CAACCTCAACAGTGTCATGACAGATTAAAAGAAGACCAGTAATTGTCCAAAAAGATTACAGAAGCAGCAATGATTGCTTCCCCTTTCCAAAATTAAATCATTTCTTAGGTGTCAGATTAGTCAAAAAAGATACAAAATTTGCTCTCGCTGTTGCAGCTCAAATGACCACACAAAATCAAAAGCCAATCTGGTCCCAAGAATTTGAACAACTCTTCATCAGAATATTCCACGACTCTCTCAAAGCCAATTGCAGAGCATAGCCTTTGAACAGTAACGAGAGCATGAAAAGTGCTTTCGTCTTCTCCTTCATAAATAGAGCACATCCCTGAAGTAATCTGATGGTGTTTAACTCTATTAGTCTGGACCATCAAGCTATCGGATGCGGTACGCCATGCAAAATCCTTTCTTCTGAGGAATATTAGCGTTCCAAATTAAATTCCAAAGCATTCTTTCTCTCCGTTTGGTTAGCCACTAGATTGCCCCACTTTATCCTGAAATCCTTCAACTTAACACTAATTGTACGCACTTTTAACGAAAAATATACCGTTCTTCTCATAGTGTCACGAATAAAATCCCCATCCCCATAAGCGTGAATACAATCTTAAGAATCTCCTCTACATCATGGGGATAGAAAGACACTTAATCAAATTTTCATCCCAAACCTTTCTCCCCTCAAGCACAAATCAGAGACCCACTTCAATCTAGTATTATGCTTTTTAGCTAAAATTTTAAGGCCAGACTCGTGGGTAACCAATTATCCCTTCAAATATTAAGCTAGATCCATCACCCACTCGCCAAATACTCCCTCTTAAGCAATTCCAAACCATGCTAATACCTTGCCAAGTCATCGACGAAAACTGCGAAAACACCGTATCCAGTATGTCCCTAGGATAATACTTTGCCTTCATCAGCTTAGCACACAACGAGTCCAGATAAACAACAACACCGCCACTGACGAATACTATGTCCCTGAGAAAAGGGGGAGTTGAACTAAAGCAGATTTGGAACGAAATAAACGAAAATAGGGAGAGGGGGGGGGGGGGGGGGGGGCAATCGTAATGAACGTTGTCTTTTCCATCGGATTCGTTGCACGAATCTTGGCGCATGGACAGGAGCCTGCCAGATTTTTCAACTTTGTTCGATGTGAAAAATCCAGTGAACGCTATATTAGTCAAAACACTACCACACATTGAACTTTGTCAAAAAGCATTACACGCCCTGTACTGAGCAAGTGTTGCATGTCTGCATCCATCCATTGTGTTGGCGGTGAGCTCCAGAGAAGTTGATGCACAAGACTCCGTTCTGGGGGGATATCAGTTCGGCTGACTAGGACGACGTCGACTCTAGACCGATGCCCTGCGTCCAAAGTCCATAGACAGGCCGTCTCCAGAAATTCGGGGCCCCCGGACGAAAATCAAATCGGCCCAAAACTTCGAAACAATCATATAACAAAGAACTAATATAGCTCAGGCAAACTCTCACTTAATTACACAATTCCTAATTAGTGTGAAGAAAATAAAGACAGGTACAACTGATCAAGAACAACTGATCCTACTCGGCTACTCCTAACTACGGCTGCTCCTAACCTAGGTCAGGGTGTTCAATTTTTGAAATTTACCAAGTACAGGGATAAAATTAAGTATACCTAATAGATGGCAGCCTGGGTGATCGCCGATGGCGGACGCGGACCGCGGCGGACGCGGAAGGCAGCAGCGGACGACGTTCCGGGCGACGACAGGCGGAACCTCGGAAGGCAGCAGCGGATGGACCAGGACGGAGTCTTGGGCGCGGCGGAACAAACAAGGGCGATTGGATGAAGGCAGGAGACGAGACGACGTCTGCTAGTTTGGCGGAACAGGCGGACCGCGGCGCGTAAGCGATGCATGGAAACAATCGATAGTACGTGCAGTTAACCAGGCCCTCGTGGGCTGCCTTTTGTTGTTGCGTACGTTGATTAGACCTTGCCGGTGGATTAAATGGCTAACTGTGATTAATCTATATATAACAATATATACTACCAATACCTAGTAATTAGGGGGCCCTGGGCGGTCGCCCACCTTGGCCACCTCCAACACGGGCCTGTCCATAGAGCCTATTGGCATCCCCATCTTCTAGGGCCGACCCCCCGTGTTCAAGGTCCCACGCCCGCACCCCATCCATCAGCATTGCCTTTCACACCCCGCCCCTAACCTAGTCTGGATGAGGAACAAGCAGCATGAGGTGGCCGACGACAAGTAGCATGAGGTCCATAGCCAATGCACACAAATACGAGAGTATATGTATGTGCATGTAACAATGCAGTATATCGAGCCAAAATTTCAGCAATATACATGCTTGCATGTGCATGAAGATAACAAAAACAAAATAAAGTGCTCCGTTGCCCCATGTTCTGAAAATCCATTTTACACTAATAGCCTGCTATTTCCCGCTTACCGCTAAATTTGGAGTCATTTAACCTGCTAAACCGTTATACAAAACCATCCTTCTGCCTTATTCTTTGTTCTTGTTTCTCATATGTGATGCATTGATGAAGCTTGGTTATTGAATTAGGACAACTGATTGGTGCTTGGTTTTGATGTTCGAACATGCGTTTGTCAAGTATATGCGATATATCATATATGATATTGGATTGTATACTTATTTATTTTTTATTTTTCATGATTTAACGAAAACGCTAAATGGGGCTAGCTCACCGGCTCCCTGTAGCTTTCATAGCATTTGGCTGAGCCGCCGCTAAATGGTGAGTCATCATGCTGCTCTCTATCTAGAATAGTGATAGTACATACTCCCTCGATTCCATAATGTAGTGCGCACATGCTTTTTGAGATTTATGTTTACCATAAATTAGACCAATAATACATAACTTATGTTACTGAAAATTATACCATCGAAAACTTCTTTCGAATACAATTCAATGATATCATTTTTACGAAACATCACCCGCATTTCATTGGTTAAATTTATGGTCAAACTTAAATTCTAAAAAACGTGTACCTACTACATTTTGAAATGGAGGAATTATCAAACCAAAAAGGCATGGTGATGTAAAGCTCCGTTGCCACCTGTGCTCAGAAGTCAATTTTCGTTGGCTTTAGCCCAAGTGCTCTCCAAAAGCTATAGCGAGCTATAGTGGAGGTGTTTTTCTAGAATACGCCATAACGGCATAAGCATGCGTATCATATATATTGAAAAAGAAGAAGCGGCAAAGAAGCCGAGTACAATCCTTTCGGCCATTACTGCCAATCAAAAGGATTAGCGTCCACATCCACCAAACACACCCACCACATGAAGTACGATACATGCTCCAACTAGGCCAACCTCATGCCAACGACGATGAGACAGGCCACAGAGCACCAAGCGCGTCACAACCAACACCGGAGACCTCTACAACAAGACCAAGACTCATGGACAACACATACCAACGTACCCCACCTTTGCGCCAAGGGAAGTCGGCAAGTGGACTATTTAAAGCTTTGATAAGACAAAGAACAAAAAATATGGTCTTGATACTTGATCTAACATGGCTTGTGACCACATCTACCACAGTGGCTTCAAAATTTTGACACTAGAGAACAATGGTCTGTGCATCAGATACCATACTCATCAGTCACCCACTTTGGCCACGAGGCAGGACCAACCAACGACGAACTGCACAGTGCAGAAGGCAAGCTTACATACGGCAATAGTGGCGGAGGACCTCTTGGGTACCAGCTCCGTGACCCCAGATTTTCACGATGGAGGCACAACGATCTCGGGTGAGAACGTGGTCCCTTTTTTTTTCTTTCGTGACTGTTGTGTGGCGCCAAAGGCAGGTGACGGTGTTGGTGTCAAGCTCAGAGGATTCTTCGGTCTTGATGTAATTTTCTTTCTTGCCTGGTGCTCTTCTTTGCAAAGGTTAGCGTTCTGCTGTCTTTTCAGTTTTGTCAAGTTGGTATGTACGTGGCTTGTACATGATTCTTATTATGATTAAATGAGACATATATCGACCCTATTGACTTTGAAATTCAACTAAAAATGAAGGGCACAACAGAGTCTGAACGAAACATTGCTGGCTCGATGGTTTGATACGGGCATGGTTTTGGAAAATATGATGAACTTGCTTATCGTGTCGGGCCGGTAATTTTTGCACTCTGGAGATCACCTCTGCGCTACTTTCCAGAACGGTTACAGCAACTATCATCTCCGCTGACATTGTCGAAGGGTCATGACCCGATGATTCTGGAGGTTGTGTGGTTGCCTGCACTGCTGCCATAGATGAGGACTTTGTGCTGCTCGATTCTGGACTCTGGAGACGCAGCAATGCAAGTGGATCCAGATGGTCATACTATACCTTCAAAGGGGTGTTGTTTGCGCGGTGCGTGATCAAATGCTCACGGTTTCTGTGGAAGCCTACTCCAAGGCAAGTACCTGTGCAGCAGACAGTGTTGACTTCAGGCCCAAAAACTCCGGCACAGTATTGGCAGTTGCAACCTCGCTTCTGCACGGTGCAGTTTATTCTTGGCTGGTCCCGCATGGCAATGAAGTATGATCTTATGTACGATGGCAACTGAATAGCTCAGTTCAACTGCATATATTTTGTATGTTCGTAGTGGTATGTTGAAGATATCCAACTGATTATATGTATACCCAGTTAGCATGTCATGTTAGGCCACAAGTTTCCACACTTATACAAGGCAAGCTTGGTGAAGTGTCAAAACCTAGTAATTATGTTTTCAGTGTATGAGTCATGTCATGCTGCTCTCTCTTCTGCGGGCTGATTTTATTCCCACACAATCCTGTATCTGGTGGACCCAAACTGCGGAATGCATTACGCCATTACGTCCATTATTCGATCCAGTTGCACACTGGTTGTTTCTTCTCTATGTCTGACCTGATTGGTGGACATGCAATTGCTACTCAATGTAATATTTAAATTGAATGGATTGATTTTATATTGTACCGAGAATTAGTCTGTTATACTTAGACAAGTAGATTTCTTGTTTGGTAAGACAAGTGTACACAGGTCAGATCTCACAAAAAAAAAGTGTACACAGGTCAGGGTGGACATCCGTTTGGTCCGGTCCATCACCGAGCTGCCCTTTGGACTGGCCGCGAGCGAGCTGACTCGGAACCGGCCCACGGCCGAACAGTTGTAGTATTCCGGGACCAGACCAGCAGCACTATAGACTAGGCTGGACCAGTGGCTCATTTCCGCCGGCCAATTTAAATTTCAGTGGCGCGCATGCATGCTCCGGCGATGCACGGGACATCGTGGGGAGAGGCGTAGGGGACCTGCGCATGGGCGTGAGACATGCAGTAGGGAGGCCACACCCTTTGAATGGTGCGGTTGGTCGGGGTCAACGCCATGGTCGAGATCGCGGCTTGCATGCATGACGGTGACGGTGATGGCGAGCGGCGTCTCACATGGCAGCAAGAGGCTACGGGCACGGGAAGGAGAGGGGAAGTGGCTTCGTGCTCACCGGGAACACGCTGAAGAGGTCGGTGAGGCCGGACACAAGGCAGCGATGAATTGACGGCAGGAGGCGACGACCCTGGTAGGAGAACATAGGGTGTGGGATCGTCTCTGTGGTGTTCTGGAGCAATTCCTAGCAGGGGGAGGACGATGGCACTGCAGAACATCAAACGGATGGCACCAAATACGGTGGAAAACAGAGGGTGCGCTGGCCACCGAATCATAGATACCAAATGTCCGCCTTTCAGTTTTTTCTTTCCCAAACTACTGAAGTAATGAAAGATAAATAGCATAATTATTTCATGAGGAAAGATAAAATAGCAAGGCAACAATAATTCAAATATAATCATTATAATCCAAACATAAAATTTTGAAATAAAATAGTTCAAATTTGAATTCAACTTATTCTGACACATGTTCCAATTTTCCATATGAAACACTATAAGATGCTCAACCAGATCACTTTGAAATTGTGTATGAGTTCCTTGATTGCAAACCTATAATGCATTTCGAGAAATTATTGAATGATGTCGGATTCTACTTGAAAGGTGGATGGATCACCCATTTCTTGAATTCAAACCTTTGCGAACTTCCCCGCGTTCATCCTCTGTAATCATGTTGTGTATGATCACATAAGTTGTCACCCACAGTCTCTGGATCACATAGTTTAGCAGTCTGAACCTATTGTGTAAGCTTAAATGTAAACAAGGAAAAGACCCCAAAATAAAGGCTATTACATTTGGTCGACACTTGTCGGGCAGGTGTCCATCATGTACGACATGGGCAGGGGCGAGTGTACCTGGGTGGCAGCCGGATCAGGTGGAATGGCGGAGTAGGCAAGCCGGGCAGCCGTCTGGTTGAGCGGTGGTGTTGCAAGGCCTGACGGTGTTCGGTTGATACAACACGCCGTCGTAGTCCAAGTGCATGGATACAAAACACAGATGATGAACGGAGTGGAAAAACCGAGGGCTCCAGATGATGGTTTTTTCGTGTGGTGACGTGTCAGAGTCTGCCATGGCATTTCTGCGGACTACCCTAAACCCCCTAGTTTTGTGTCGTCTAGATCGTTCTGTATATTTTTATGAACCTTGTTGAATGGCTAAAAGTGTTCGGAGATGTGGCAAAAATAGGTATCCGGAGGTTGCCCTTGCGGCTAGCCTGTATCCGACCCCGCAGAAGAAGAAAAACTAACGTGTATCCGAACCGGCCGGTCGGGGTCGGAAAGGAAGTCTAAACCAAATACTCGAGTGCTAGTCGAACTCAGTACGGGCAGAAAAAAACTCGAGTATTTTACTCTCACTTCCGGGCCTCGCATCAGTTCAGAGTTGCTGTAGTCGCTTAGCCAGCTCGATCACACTGCACGAACGTCGGCCACCGCTCGAGGACGACCAAGCAAGGTCAGAATCGGCCATGGCCATGGAGATCTCACGAAGGAGCAGACCTGGCGTCTTACCGCCGCGATGGGAATCCTCCTACGGCGCCGAATTCGGCCCCTTCGAATTCTACAGTAAGTATAATAATGGTATAAATTAATACACAATTATCTGCTAGTTCATCCATCCGCTTCTCGATTCGCCTTCTTCTTCCTCCGCCCCGTACGCCTCAGCAACGAGCAGAGAATAATTCTTCGTTGAACGTCTGAAACCTGGGCTGATCTGAGATTTTGCTGCAGCGAGCCGTGAAGCCATGCTCTTCACATGCAGCCCACCCCGGCGCACCAGGCCCCCAAACCTGCCTGCAGATCTTCTCCATCGAGGTCACGGACGCAGCGGGGGCCTCCAGTGGCCGCTCGAGGTCTACGGCCTGGTCGCCACCCGAGACTCGGTGGATCATAATCGCAACGTCATCTTCAGCGCAGGAGGGACGCCTCCCTAATCCTCACTCAACAGGTTGATTTTTCTTCTGAACCATGATCTGTAGCTGACATTGGTGTGATTTTTTTTTTCTTGTGTTAACAAGTGCGACTGCTTTTGCAGGATCCGTTTCGAAATTGACCGGCCCGTCCCGCGCCGCCGGTTCCCGGCCCCGTCGACGTCGAGGCCAGCTCAAACTCAAGGGCAGAACCACAGAGCCGATGACGAAGTTGATCTCCAAAGTTTTGATATATGGACGTGATTTCGGCAGTGACAATTTCGCCGACGCAGGCAACCGCCACCTCGCGCGCAACACCTGTTCCACACTCTGCTCGCTGGAGCTCACCGCCGCTGCACTCGCCGGGGCGATCGAGGCACCCGTGATCTCCGCCGGGTCACCCAGGCTGGTGCCCAAAACCTTAGGAATCCGCGTCGTCGTCTCCTGCCCGGCCGGCGCAGATGAGGATTTCGTACTGCTTGATGCTCGAGATGGGACATTTCGCGTGGACCTCGCCGACGTATCATCGCCCTTACCAGCATTGTCGTGTGCGTGGAGGAAGGCGGCAGGCTGAAACTTTGTATAGAGGCCTACACAAGAAGACCGGCGTATGTACGAAAAAATGAGTCTGACGAAGAAGTGAATCGCCGACAAGTTTAGCATCGCCACCTGCTGAGAACCCACCATCCTCCTAGACGTTAAATGTTTTCTCATCCAGTACAAGGCATGTGCAGAAGAGGTTGTTTGACTGTGAAGCCGAAGCTCTGGAGTCAATGACCAATTGCCACTAGATCAATTATATCCAACATCTCCCTGGGACCCTAAGAGGTGTAGGGAAAGTGTGTATTGGCAAGGATCACTCTACCTGCACTTTCATGGTGTGTTTGTCTTAGTATGCAACGCATCTTTGCGAAAAACACCTTTTCAATTATACCAGTAGCTGTCTCTGTTCCTTGGAAATGTTCTTGATGGAAAGTACCGAATTGATATTTTTGCAGGTTATCTTTATCAGACGGAAAGTACGAGTAATTGAACTGCCGACAATATCGAGGAGAGCATTGAAGTGCATACTTATATTGGGAAGTCGGAAAGGGGGTGTACTTTGCAGCAATTCATGATGGAGACCGACTTCAGGTTTGGAATCTCATGAATCTAGTGAACATAGATTGGATGTCGAACAAACCTATTGATATTGACCTATCGGTATCTGCAATTGTACAATCTGGCTGGTCAGACCATTTGAGGTAACTGGAAAAACTGGATTTTCGATGATGTTATGATGTGGATGGCAATATCGCAAATAAGGATTGAAAATTTGGATTGGGACTCCATGATGATAACGGTGAACATTGAAGATTGTTCTGAATATTTTGGCAGCCATGTCTTCTTCTCGGGTTTGATCCCTACAAAGAGTTGTTTTCTTGGGGTTAATTAATATCATACAGACGAGTAGTTGCAATGGCTTGCCATATGAATAGCACAAAATTTCAGTATCTGGGCAGACTACACCCAAGAAAGTACTCCTGTGACGACTACATTCAAGGACATTTATTTACACTCCATGCTGATTGGTTATCTTCTAAAAAGCTTCAAAGAATAGTGGATTCAGGCTGCATACGGTCTAAATAACAGCACCCTCTTAGTCTCTGGATGCAGTATCGATCAGATAGGGATACATTTATGTAGGAAATATCATTAATTATGTACTTTGTTTTACGGAAACATCAAGATTAGGATTCAACTGTGGATCTCTCCTTGATATTTATGCTCTCAGTTCTGGTAATATGCATTTATGTGTGCTTAGACAAGTTTTTTGTAATTCAATTGTAAACATTATCTCTATTATGGAATTGTATGCCATCTTTATCTATTGCAATAGCTTAGTACATCTCTAGCCGAACTCCTAAAAGAGCTTAACTCCTCAGATGATTCCCTTTTGGTGAGTTAAGCTGCACCTAGCCGAACTCCCATTTCCTTTACTGCTAAATATTTTAGGAGAAGCCTCCGCGAGCTCTCAGCAAAAGATTCATCCCCTCGCGTGGTCACCTCCCTCCCCCGCTCGGCCTCCTCCATGCCGGGGTGGCCCACCTTGCTTCCGGTGGCAATCAAGCACATCCGCTGAGACCCCACAACCCCCTGGACGTCCCACCCCACTTCGATTCGCTCGTCGGTTGCAGTAGTCGCCAGAATCGACGCATCAAGCCCCCGTTGCCACCGCGAGCTCATAGGTGGGAATGGAACTGTGCAACCACCCGTGTGCATGCACTGCCTCCGGAGTTCCTCTCGGGTTGTCGTCCTCCTCCTCTCGGTGCTCGCCTCTCGCCGCACCTCCTCTTGTCACATGCCCTCGTCTGCCAGTAGCGTGGGCCCAGTCGTTGCCCAGAATTCGTTGCTCGCCTCGCCCGCTGATGAAATGCGACAACAACTGGCAGAAGGTGCCGTGTGCCCGTGTCGGGTCTCTACAAGTGTGTAGGACAATGTATTGCTCATCAGATGGCTGATGTTCTTCGTTTTCAAACAATGTGAGATAAATATTGGCTTATGTTCTACAAAAGGTTGCAATTTGATACTTGGAAGAAAAAAATTGGTCTATTGATTCAGAGAGCTCTATTGGATGATGATCAGAAGTTGCTACTGATGAGTGACAAAGGACACAATCTCCAAGCTTTTTCATATGGAGGCAGCGAAGAAACAAGTACGCATACCAGAGAAGTCAACAGAGAAGGGAAAAAGTGTTGAGGAAGATGGCAATGGACATAGGAGATGGAGAAAATATTGGCTGCACTTGTATTAGTAGTCAATGAAGTTGTTTTGTGTGTGAAGTGTGTAATTGTTTTTATCATCTTGTTTAGATCAGTTCTCCTGTTAAGAACCGGTGGACCATGCGCCCTAAATGTCTTTGTATGAAGTGGTTAACTAGTGAAGCTTTACATGATTTGGTTCGATGGCCCAAATAAATGAATCTGTGTGCAATTTTTTTGAGGGGGGAGTTAAGTTTTAGTAGTCTGGCTAAGAACCGACTTTTTTCAGAAAACTTCCGTTCTGTTCATCTTTAATCATGCCAGTACAACAGACAACAGAAATAATAAAAATATATCCGATTCGTAGACCATCTAGCGACGATTATAAGCACTAAATCGAGTTGAAGGCACGTCGCCATATCGCCCTCCCTTGCTGAGCTGGAGAAATTTGTTGTAGTAGAGAGTTGGGAAGTCGTAGGACCTGCACACCAGAACACCACCCGCTACCGATGAATGAAGCGTAGATCAGGAAGAATCTAACCTGAAACACACGAACATAGACAAATGAATATCGGATCCGAGCAGATCCACCAAAGACAACCACCGACTGAATCCTGCGAGATCCGCCAAGACCACTACCAGAAACGGCTTAGGTGGGCTCAAACATGGGCAGACATGGTTAAAACCCCCACCGCTTTTCTTGAAAAGTAGCAATGGCGGGTCATTGTAAATGCCCGCCACTGCTAGCACATTAGTGGCACACAAGAATTAGTAAATTACTACCTGTCACCTCGTAAACTAGGGGTGGGCGACAATATACCCGCCATAGCAATATTTCGGCAACCAGCGCCAAATTTTTCAAAATTTCTAAACGTTTGCGGTGGCGGGCAGTATCTGCCACCTGCCACACATATCTGAAGTCTAAAAATCCTTGAAAAAATAGACTTACTAAACCCATAATACTCTCAAATTTGTCTACGCCAGCACCCTCAGCCCAAGGCCAAGGCGTGTGGCGACGCGAAGGCTGGCGGCTAGTGCGTTGGAGCTGGGTGGCCACTAGATCCACGGGCTGTGCCACGTTGTCGGCTGCTGTGGGATAGCAGTGGCTGCAACGGTGTGCCGGGCCCGGACGTGCGCGTGTGGTCTTGCGGCTGGGTGGACGCTCGGGCTGGTGCTGGTGGCCACCATCCTCCCACCATCTTCTCTCTTCCCTCGCTCTTCTTTCCTGGCAGGTCTATCCCAAATGGTCCGGCGCGTTGGGTGTACAGCCGTTTGGCGACCCATACGAACAAAACATGGACATAATTTTGATCTCTGCGTGGAGTTGCCCTAATCACACTAGTAGAAAAAGACCCATTTGTCCCGGTTTCAGAGGTCCATTTGTCTCGGTTTCGAACCGGGCTAAAGGGTCGGGACTAAAGCCCAACACCTTTAGTCCCGTTCGCTTCGAACAGGGACAGATGTGGCTCCACGTGGCCACTGCGGCGAGCCCAGGCAGGAGGGCCTTTAGTCCCGGTTGATAACACCAACCGGGACCAAAGAGCTCCACGCGTCAGCAGCTGGGTTTTTTTTGAAGGGGGGGGGGGGGGGGGTTGGGGGTTTTGTGGGTTAATTTAGGGTTTCATATATTGTGTTAGCTAGCTAATAGAGAGAAGTGTCCTCTCTTATCTCCGTGCTTGGTCGACGCTACGTACTATACGTATAGAGAGGACCGACTCGACACCGCTACTGTAAGCAAATGAGGAAACCTTAAAGACACAAGATCTTCATGAACATATACAGAGAGAAGTGATCGACCTCCTTCTTCTCCGAGAGATTGGTCGAACAACAAGTTTTCGTATATCTATCCACGCTACTAGCTACATATATACAATATAAGATCTCTTACAATCCCTAACATCTGATGTCAAGTTCCACATGGTAATCTCCGGCTGGTCAAGAAAGAATCCGTCAATTCCTCTTGAATTGCTTTTATGCGATCTTGTGGTAGGAGTTCATCCCGCATCTGCCAAATCTAATTTGAAGAAGGGGGTCAATACATATATTGAATGAATCAACACAAATGATGGTAATAAAAAAATGTGAATTTATTGCTTACGCACTTCATATTGTTTTTCAGAGTAGCCCCGCTTAGAGGTCGTCGCGTTGTAGATGTACTCGCAAATGTAGTATCCATAAAAATTATTCCCCCTTCCTGCACAACCACTTTATGAAAATAGAGGTCAATCAAACTGATAATCAAGCATTATAAATGGTATTGATGAAACTAGCTAGAATCAATGGGAGATGCCGGAACTAGCTAGTAGTCTTACTTTCGGGTGTGTAAATCGCAGCTCCCCCGGCAGTCCCGAGCTTCTGCGGTGAACACTTTCCAAACCCTGCGAGACAAAGAAAATAATTACTTGATATTAGGAAATGAACAAAGTTCCGATATGGTGCGATAATGATCGATTGAACTTACTTCTGGAGCATTTCTTCATGGCCGCATACTCCTTGGGATCTTTTCGTCTTGAGTCTAAGACGGTTACTAGTCCCTACTCAAGCTTAATCTCTAGAGAGATAAAGTGGAAGCTGCGCACGCATGCATAACTCATCAATTACATTACTATAACCTCGAGTAATAAGGGAAACCGAATATGCAGAAGACAGTAGTAACACTCACTTGAAGTTGTAAGGAAAGAGTTTTTTTATCTTTGTTTTGATTTAAGCAACGATTGTAGCAAGTTGGCCTCGGTTTCTTTCGCATTATATTTAACCGTCATTCATCTATGAGATTTTTGTTAATGAACCAAATATCATAGATTTGTGCATTTCTGCATTGGACGATCTTCAATCTGCATAATATAGTGAGGTTATTTATATATACATGCAATGAAAGAGTGAGCTATATATAGAGACTTAATTCAGAAGTTAGTACTTACAGACAGTAGAAGTGATGATTATTTTATTGAGGTCCTTTTATATTGAAAAACTGAAAGAACTCCTCAAATGGAACAGACAACAGATCAATTCCAACGAGATCGTGCTCCTCTTAACTCTCACGTCAAAATATTCTTCCCAGACTTGCAGGTGTCCATTGTACCACTTATGAATCTTCGCATCATCGTTGTTAGAGGAGGATCACCAGTTGACGAGAGGCTTCCCGTACCGGTATTTGTGTTCGTCCACCTTCATTGTATCAAAATGTGCATCGTCGGGCAGGTAATCACCAGGATTGGCACCGGGCAGCATCCCCGGCAGATTTGCAATGATATCGCTAGACACTTTAGCGGGGGGCACGATTGGTGTAACACCCCCAGCCTCACACCACAGTGACCACCCACTGATCATGCCAAGTCATCATGAATAATTATGCTTGATCAACATTTCAACATATCTCATTCCAATTCTATTCAAATCCTAATTCAAATCACAAGTGCAAAATGAAGTTGCATCAAAGTTGCTGTAAAAATGTTCATCATCAGCAAATAATCCAAAACAATTTGTTGATAATTAAAACAACATCACTCCTATGCAAAGATGAGCAGTAGCAATTAATCCAGTACAATCTCAGCATTTTAAAATATTAATTCATTTATGAAAATTCAAAATAATTCCTTTGGCCTCCAAACTCTTGGGGCAGTGTAAAAAATCACCAGGGATTTATTGGGACATCTCCCTATTTTTTCCTAAGTGAACTAGTTGCTCTAATAATTCCTTTTCTCTATCTGGTATTAAATAAAGAGAAAACAAGAAAATAAGAAAGGATCAGAAACTCACCTGGCATCTGGGCCGCGGCTACAGTGATCGGCCCAGTCCACCCGAGCCACCCATCTCCCGGTTATCCCTTCCTCTGCCCTGCTGTCGCTGGCGCGCGCCGCCCGACCGCCGATCGCCACGCGCCGTCATCCCCGCGCTCCCTGAAGCCTTTAAGGCCTGCCTCGTGCTGCCCTCGTCCTTCCCCATCGAACCCTACCCCCAATCCACCCCTTTCTCTCTCCCGTTCCCCCCAAGTAATCAGCTTGCCCCAACTGTCGTCGCCGCCGCTCGCCATTACCATGGCCACCGGCCACCTCGAGCTTCTCCAAGACGTTCAGGAGGCCCGCCGTGTTCGTCTTCGTCTTCCGCGCCGTTGATCGAGCAGTGGGGCTGCAGAGCCGCCGCCTTCATCCTCTTCTCCCGCCTTCGGCCACCGCACGACCTCGCAACGTGCAGGGTTCCCAGGGCGAAGGCCCAAGACCCCTGGGGGCATAGGTTAGTCCGGCTGCTGACCTCTCTTTAGAGCCTAGGTCGGGTTGCGGCGTGTTGCTTAGGCGAGGCCGGGCATGACCCAGAAAAGTGTGTCCGGCCGGAGTTAAGCGAGCGTGATGGGTAAGTTGGTGCACCCCTGCAGGGAAGAAACTTCTATCGTAGCCTGTCCTACGGTAACGGACACTCGGAGTTGTTTCCTGATCGGTACAACTAGAACATGACTGGAGATAAGAACTGGATAGTACGGCTCGGGGATTGCTTTCTAGCGGGGAGTCGAGGAGAATCCCCGCCGAGGTTGATGACATTACTGCTATAATTTACATTATGTTATTCTGCTCTCTCTAATGCTGCGAGACGTTGAAGATGCTAGTCTTCGATAGGACTAGGTTTTCCCCCTCTATTCTGGCATTTCTGCAGCCCAGTCCACATATACAGCCCCCTTTGAAAATGTTGCATATGTAGTGTAGATCCTTGCTTGCTGAGTACTTCGGATGAGTACTCATGTTTGCTTTATTTTCCTTTTTCCCTCTTATCCATTTGTCGCATCCAGACACGGAGTCCTGGAGCCAGATGTCTCCGTTCGACGACCACTACTACTACCAGCCCGGAGAGTACTACTACTACGAGGAGCCGACTGACGCCAGGAGAGGATCGGAGGGTCCAGGGCAGGAGGCCTACGCCTTTCGATCGTAGCTTTTATTTTTACCTCGCCTCTGTGAAGGCCTATCTCTCTCTCTGTTCTGTAATATATCTTTACCCAGATATCTGACGCTTCCGCGGACACTTGTTGCCACCGAGCTATGTATCGAACCCTCGAGGCCCTGGCTTGTAATATTAAGCTTGATGACTTTATTTATGTTCTAGAGTTGTGTTGTGATATCTTCAAGTGAGTCCTTAGGCTTGATCTGTGGCATTTGCTGTGTATGGTTAGTGCACGATTAAGCCGGGGTCGTCACACATACTGCCGCCTCTCAGGACATTGAGTACTTCCTGTACCACACTGTCACCCACGAGCTGCCAATACTTCTTGTAGAAAATAGCAGGTAATCCATCCGCACCAGGGGCCTTGAGATCGCCTATGCTATCCAGCGCTTGTTTCACTTCTTCTGCGGAGAACTCAGCCATCATGAAAGCATTCATCTGCACCGTGACCTTGGGGGTAATGATGTTAACAGAATCACCATTAAAGGTTCCTGCCGTGGGAGTAAAAAGAGTAGAAAAATAGATAGTAACAAGGGTCTTTAACCCTTCTTCGCCCTCCACCATCACCCCATCCTCCCTTTGCAGCTGAGTAATGGTGTTCAATCTCTTCCTTTCCGATGCAAAGGCTTGGAAAAATTTTGTGTTCCGGTCCCCCTGGGTTAACCAGTTTACATGGGCTCTTCGGCGCCATAATACGTCCTGCTGCTCCTCTAAACTGTTCAACCGGAATAGAAGAACTTGCTCACAACGCAGCGTTTCCGAGCAGATGGGTTTCCTTCGGCAAGCCTCGAGCTCCTTCTTTATCTTTTTTATTCTTTTAGCCAGATCACCCAACACATTCCTGCTCCAGTCATTTAAATCGGCCACCACCGACTGGAGGCACTCGCGGATAGTTGCAGCACCACGGGCCTTTGCCGTTTCCCAAGCATGCAACACACGAGCATCACAATCATCCTCCAAAAGCCATTTGGCCTCGAACCGCATCACTGGGTCAGGCGTTCTGTTCCTCATAAGCCTCCCTCTTCCAGATCAAGAATACTGGCCTGGTCAGATTTATGCGGGTCTCCATTCACCACTTTATAGCCTGGAAAGCGATCACACCAGGCAGAATTTGCAACAGCCCTATCAAGTCTTCACGGATATAGCCCTCACACGAAATTAGTCTTCCTCCAGGTAACAACATCACCCTCGAAACCGAGGTCTTTAAGATCACAAAGAGAAAGGGCATCTCTGAAATTCTCATACAAGAATGGCTACGAAGATCCTCTATCACCTGGCTGAGTTCAGAGAATCTCGACGCATATCGTACCCGACAAAAGCTCACTAGTTGCGTCATGGCGATGGGACAGGTGTCCTATTACCTTTTTTTTCTACACGGTAAAGTCTAGTGTCGCTTAAACAAAGAGCTGCTGAGCATTGGGTTTCCAAAACAACAACAACAAGACAAGACAGTGGTGAGAGCAGGCACAGGCGACACTGATGATGACGATGATGGTCTCCGAACAAGACAGATAGATCCCGTGCATGCATGTGCGGAGTCGTTGTACCGGTAAACTGCACACGCACATGCATGCAGGCAGCAATGTCAGTGCTGTTGATGCGCGCCTGTGACCTCTCCACAGTGTTCTTGTGACGCTTTACAGTACTTCCTCCGTCCGAAAAAGCTTGTCCTAAGCTTGTTCCTCAAATGATGTACTTCCTCCGTTCGGAATTACTTGTCTCGGAAATGGATGTATCTAGAACTAAATATGTCTAGATACATCCATTTCTCGCCAAGTAATTCCGAACGGAGGAGTATCTAGCACTAACTTAATGCTAGATACATTTATTTGGGGGACAACCTTTTTCGGACGGAGGGAGTACTTAAAAACTATAAATGCAGCTCAGGCCCATTTCTGTGGGATCCACCTATCGACCGCCACCGACCTCGACAATGTATCAATGAGATGATCATGCTCTGATTTTCTCTAGCATGGCCTGTTGTCTGGTGATGTCAATTCATTCATTCAGCTGCAGACCTGACGGTGCACGCCACCGCCTGCGCCCAGTACTTGAGCCGCGCCTTCACCTCCTCCGTGCTATCCCCTGCAACACCACCACCACCACAACGTAAGATGATGAAGAAGAAGAACTCGATTCTTGGCACCCGCAAAAAAAAAAAAAGAAAAAGAAAAAGAACTCCATTCTTGGACGAGTTGGCTTTGGATTCCTCTCTTGAAGCAAAACTGCGAGGCCTTTGATTTGTTTTGTTCACCTGCTGGAGATCTTCCAGTTGGCAAGGGGCTCCTGCGGCTGGTCCAGGAACCGCTGCTCATGGAGTATAGCAGAGCTCGAGGCGGGGAGGGTCCGCGCAGCCCGGGATCTCGTCGTAGCTGAAGCCGAAGCGCAGATCCGCACCCTTGAGCTCCTCCAGGTCGTCTCAGGCTCCTCGCGCGGCCCACGCCGTCGCCCCCAATGTACGCGCGGCCCGGTGCTGCCGTCTCCTCGGCGCGACACCACCTTCGGGGCCTGGCCACGCCGCCTCCCACCGAGCCCCTGCCACACGTCCTCCCTCGGGAGCACCCACAGTGTTCTTGTGGCGGCGTGGGGGAGGCTGGGGCGGAAGGAAGCGTGGTGTCGACGAGCTGGATGAGCAGTGTGAGGACGTGCGTTGGTTATCACGGCGTCGCCGGCTGCATAGTCGGGCTCGGAGTCGGAGCTCCACATCTCGCCGCGCTGCTCTGCTCTGCTTCTCCCGTGTGGTGGGTTGGCGTGGGCAGAGGGGGGAGGCATATGTATGTATGCTGGATTGCGGTGGGGGTCCGTCTAGCTCTAGTGGATGCTGTATTGTGTTTCGGATGGCTGTTGGAATTGATTTTAACAAGTCGATGAGAAAAGGGGAGTTTTTTTTTTGAAAAAACCCCCATATATTAATTAATTAAAAAAGTTTATTACAATCGTTCATTACAAAATTCACCACGCAGGGCCGAACACTATTCATAAAGAACCCCATCAGATCTACTAATAAAGCTGAACTTCACAATTTCGTGAGCCATCCCACTGGCTAGCCGATTGATTTTCGCAATTTTAAAATTCTAAATCATCCTAGATATACTCAAGGCTTCTTTCTTCATATCGACGAGAGGAGACCCGCCAGGCTTCTCATTTGCAAGGAAAGAACCGAACAAAGCACAGTCAATCTATATAATAATGACTGGTGAAGAGTAATACCGATATAAAGGCCTGCCAGGCATGCACGCAGTTCAGCTTCATTCCCGCTGGAACACTGATCCAGAAAGTTCCACGAAGAAATAATAACTTTACCAATGAGTTCCTAGCAACCATCCCCATACTGACGGCATTAATACTCTTCACATAACTGGCATCGACATTGATCTCGATATAATCAACTTGGGAGATTTCCACAAACATGATCTTGGAATTGCGGAAACCGGTATAGCACCTTCCATTTTTCAATTACATTTGTTACCAGGAACAACCTCAACAGTGTCATGACAGGATGTAAAAGAAGACCAGTAATTGTCCAAAAAGATTACAGAAGCAGCAATGGATTGCTTCCCCTTTCCAAAAATTAAATCATTTCTTAGGTGTCAGATTAGTCAAAAAAGATACAAAATTTGCTCTCGCTGTTGCAAGCTCAAATGACCCAACAAAATCAAAAGCCAATCTGGTCCCAAGAATTTGAACAACTCTTCATCAGAATATTCCACGACTCTCTCAAAGCCAATTGCAGAGCATGAGCCTTTGAACAAGTAACGAGAGCATGAAAAGTGCTTTCGTCTTCTCCTCATAAATAGAGCACATACCTGAAGTAATCTGATGGTGTTTAACTCTATTAGTCTGGACACAAGCTATCGGATGCGGTACGCATGCAAAAATCCTTATCTTCTGAGGAATATTAGCGTTCCAAATTAAATTCCAAGCATTCTTTCTCCGTTTGGTTAGCCACTAGATTACCCCTTTATCCTGAATATCCTTCAACTTAAGCACTAAATTGTACGCACTTTTAACGAAAATATACCGTTCTCTCATAGTGTCACGAATAAAATCCCCATCCCCATAAGCGTGAATACGAATCTTAAGAATCTCCTCTACATCATGGGATAGAAGACACTTAATCAAATTTTCATCCCAAACCCTCGTCGATCAAAATGCTCACGACGTTAAACCATAAGAACCTCAAAGCTAGTCCACCTCAGCTCAATCTGTATTATGCCTTTGAAAATTTAAGGCCAGAGCTCGTGGTAACCAATATCCTTCAAATATTAGCTAGATCCATCACCTCCAAATGACTCCTTCTAACAATTCCAGACCATGCATAATACCTGCCAAGTCATCGACGAAAACTGCGAAAACACCGTATCCAGAATATGTCCCGAGGATAATACTTTGCCTTCATCAGCTTAGCACAACGAGTCCAGATAAACAAACACCGCCACTGACGAATACTATGTCCCTGAGAAAAGGGGGAGTTGACATAACAGATTTGGAACGAAATAACGAAAATAGGGAGAGGGGGGGGGGGGGGGCAATCGTAATGAACGTTGTCTTTTCCATCGGATTCGTTGCACGAATCTTGGCGCATGGACAGGAGCCATGCCAGATTTTTCAACTTTGTTCGATGTGAATAAAAATCCATTGAACGCTATATTAGTCAAAACACTACCACACATTGAACTTTGTCAAAAGCAAATTACACGCCTGTACTGGACAAGTGTTGCATGTCTGCATCCATCCAAGTGTGTACTGGCGGTGAGCTCCAGAAGTTGATGCACAAGACTCCGTTCTGGGGGGATATCAGTTCGGGCTGACTAGGACGACGTCGACTCTAGACCGATGCCCTGGCGTCCAAAGTCCATAGACAGGGCCGTCTCAGAAATTCGGGGCCCCCGGACGAAATCAAAATCGGGCCCAAACTTCGAAAACAATCATATAACAAAAGAACTAATTAGCTCAGGCAAACTCTCACTTAATTACACAATCCTATAGTGTGAATAGAAAATAAAGACAGGTACAACTGATCAAGAACAAACTGATCCTACCGGCTACTCCTAACTAGCGTCTGCTCCTAACCAGGTCAGGGTGATCAAATTTTGAAATTTACCAAGTACAGGATAAAATAAGTATACCTAATAGATGGCAGCCTGGGTGATCGCCGATGGCGGAAGCGCGACCGGCGGCGACGCGAAGGCAGCAGCGGACGACGTTCCGGGCGAGCGACAGGCGGACCTCGGAACAGCAGCGATGACCAGGACGGAGTCTTGGGCGCGGCGGAACAAACAAGGGGCGATTGGATGAAGGCAGGAGACGAGACGACGTCTGCTAGTTTGGCGGAAGCAGCGGACCGGCGGCGCGTAAGCGATGCATGGAAACAATCGATAGTACGTGCAGTTAAGCAGGCCCTCGTGGGCTGCCTTTTGTTGTTGCGTACGTTGATTAGACCTTGCCGTGGATTAAATGGCTAACTGTGATTATATCTATATATAACATATATATACTACCAATACTAGTAATTAGGGGCCCTGGCGGGTCGCCCACCTTGGCCACCTCCAACCGGGCCTGTCCATAGAGCCTATTGTGCATCCCCATCTTCTAGGGCCGACGCCCCCGGGTTCAAGGTCCCACGCCCGCACCGCCATCCATCAGCATTGCCTTTCACACACCCCGGCCCTAACCTAGTCTGGATGAGACAACAGCATAGGTGCCGACGACAAGTAGCATGAGGTCCATGAGCCAATGCAACACAAATACGAGGAGTATAATGTATGTGCATGTAACAATGCGTATATCGAGCCAAAATTTCAGCATATATATGCTGCATGTGCATGTAAAGATACAAAAAGACAAAATAAAGTGCTCCGTTGCCCCATGTTCTGAAAATCCATTTTACACTAATAGCCTGCTATTTCCCGCTTACCGCTAAATTTGAGTCATTTAACCTGCTAAACCGTTATACAAAACCATCCTTCTGCCTTATTCTTTGTTCTTGTTTCTCATATGTGATGCATTGATGTGAAGCTTGGTTATTGAATTAGACAACTGATTGGTGCTTGGGTTTTGATGTTCGAACATGCGTATATGTCAAGTATATGCGATATATCATATATATATTTGATTGTATACTTATTTATTTTTTATTTTTCATGATTTAACGAAACGCTAAATGGGGCTTAGCTTCACCGTAGCTCCACTGTAGCTTTTCATAGCTTTTGGCTGAGCCGCCGCTAAATGGTGAGTCATCATGCTGCTCTCTATCTAGAATAGTGATAGTACATACCCTCCGATTCCATAATGTAGTGCACATGCTTTTTGAGATTTATGTTTGACCATAAATTAGACCAATAATACATAACTTATGTTACTGAAAAATTATACCATCGAAAACTTCTTTCAATACGAATTCAATGATATCATTTTTACGAAACATCACCCGCATTTCATTGGTTAAATTTAGTTCAAACTAAATTCTAAAAAACGTTACCTACTACATTTTGAAATGGAGGAAGTATCAAACCAAAAAAGGCATGGTGATGTAAGTGCTCCGTTGCACCTGTGCTCAGAAGTCATTTTTCGTTGGCTTTAGCCCAAGTGCTCTCCAAAGCTATAGCGAGCTATAGTGGAGGTGTTTTCTAGAATACGCATAACGCATAAGCATGCGTATCATATATATTGAAAAAGAAGAAGCGGCAAAGAAGCCGAGTACATGCCTTTCGCCATTACAATGCCAATCACAAGGATTAGCGTCCACATCCACCAAACACACACCCACCACATGAAGTACGATACATGCTCCAACTAGGCCACCTCATGCCAACACGATGAGACAGGCCACAAGCAACCACGCGTCACAAACCAACACCGGAACCCACACAAGACCAAGACTCATGGACAACACATACCAACGTACCCCACCCTTTGCGCCAAGAGAAGTCGGCAAGTGGAGCTATTTAACTTTGATAAAGACAAAGAAACAAAAAATAGTGGTCTTGATACTTGATCTAACAGTGGCTTGTGACCACATCTACCAGTGGCTTCAAAATTTTGACACTAAGAACTAAATGGTCTGTTGCATCAGATACCATACCTCTCAGGTCACCCACTTTGGCCACAGGCAGGACCAACCACCGACGAACTGCACAGTGCAGAAGGCAAGCTTACATACGCAATAGTGGCGGAGGACCTCTTGGGTACCAGCTCCGTGACCCCAGATTTTCACGATGGGGGCACAACGATTCGCGGGTGAGAACGTGGTCCCTTTTTTTTTTCTTTCGTGCTGTTGGGTGGCGCCAAAGGCAGGTGACGGGTGTTGGTGTCGCTCAGAGGATTCTTCGGTCTTGATTGTAATTCTTTCTTGCCTGGTGCTCTTCTGTGCAAAGGTTAGCGTTCTGCTGTCTTTTCAGTTTTGTCAAGTTGGTATGTACGTGGCTTGTACTATGATTCTTATTATGATATAAATGAGACATATATCGACCTATTGCCTTTGAAATTCAACTAAAATGAAGGCACAACAGAGTCTGAACGAAACATTGCTGGCTCGATGGTTTGAATACGGGCAGTGGTTTTGGAAAATAGTATGAACTTGCTTATCGTCGTCGGGCCGGTAATTTTTGCACTCTGGAGATCACCTCTGGCCTACTTTCCAGAACGGTTACAGCAACTATCATCTCCGCTGATTGTCGAAGGGTCATGACCCGATGATTCTGGAGGTTGTGTGTTGCCTGCACTGCTGCCATAGATGAGGACTTTGTGCTGGCTCGATTCTGGCCTCTGGAGACGCAGCAATGCAAGTGGATCCAGATGGTCATACTATTATCCTTCAAAGGGGTGTTTGTTTGCGCGGTGCGTGATCAAATGCTCACGGTTTCTGTGAAGCCTACTCCAGGCAAGTACCTGTGCAGCAGACAGTGTTGACTTCAGGCCCAAAAACTCCGGCACAGTATTGGCAGTTGCAACCTCGGCTTCTGCACGGTGCAGTTTATTCTTGGCTGGTCCCGCATGCAATGAAGTATGATCTTATGTACGATGGCAACTGAATAGCTCAGTCAACTGCATATATTTTGTATGTTCGTAGTGGTATGTTGAAGATATCCAACTGATTATATGTTATCCCAGTTAGCATGTCATGTTAGGCCACAAGTTTCCACACTTATACAGGCAAGCTTGGTGATGTGTCAAAACCTAGTAATTATGTTTTTCAGTGTATGAGTCATGTCATCTGCTCTCTCTCTCTCTGCGGGCTGATTTTATTCCCACACAATCCTGTATCTGGTGGACCCAAACTGCGGAATGCATTACGCCATTACGTCCATATATTCGATCCAGTTGCACACTGGTTGTTTCTTCCTATGATCTGACCTGATTGGTGGACATGCTAAATTGCTACTCAATGTAATATTTTAAATTGAATGGATTGATTTTATTTGTACCGAGAATTAGTCTGTTATACTTAGACAAGTAGATGTCTTGTTGGTAAGACAAGTGTACACAGGTCAGATCTCACAAAAAAAAGTGTACACAGGTCAGGGTGGACACCCGGTTTGGTCCGGTCCATCACCGATGCTGCCCTTTGGACTGGCCGCGAGCGAGCTGACTCGGGACCGGACCGACGCCCGAACGTGTATATTCGGGACCGACCAGACAGCACTATAGACTAGGCTGGACCGAGTGGCTCATTTCCGCCGGCCAATTTAAATTTCAGTGGCGCGCAGGCATGTCGGCATGCACGGACTGCGGGACATGTGGGGAGAGCGTAGGGGACCTGCGCATGGGCGTAGAGGCATGCAGTAGGGAGGCCACACCCTTTTGAATGGTGCGTTGGTCGGGTCAACGCCATGGTCGAGATCGGCGCGTGCATGCATGACGGTGACGGTGATGGCGCGGCGTCTCACATGGCAGCAAGAGGCTACGGGGCACGGGAAGGAGAGGGGAAGTGGCTTCGTGCTCACCGTGAACACGCTGAAGAGGTCGGTGAGGCCGGGACACACACGGCGCGATGAATTGACGCAGGAGGCGACGACCCTGGTAGGAGAACATAGGGTGTGGTGGATCGTCTCTGTGTTGTTTCTGGAGCATTCCTAGCATGGGAGGACGATGGCACTGCAGAACATCAAACGGATGGCACCAAATATCGGTGGAAAACAGAGGGTGCGCTGGCCACCGATCATAGATACCAAATGTCCGCCTTTCAGTTTTTTTCTTTACCCAAACTACTGAAGTAATGAAAATAAATAGCATAATTATTTCATGATTGAAAGATAAATATAGCAAGGCCAACATAATTCAAATATAATCATTATAATCCAAACATAAAATTTTGAAATAAAATAGTTCAAATTTGAATTCAACTTATTCTGACACATGTTCCAATTTTCCATATGAAACACTATAAGATCTCAACCAGATCACTTTGAAATTGTGTATGAGTTCCTTGATTGCAAACCTGATAATGCATTTCGAGAATTATTGAGATGATGTCGATTCTACTGTGAAAGGTGGATAGGATCACCCATTTCTTGAAATTCAAACCTTGCGAACTTCCCCGCGTTCATCCTCTGTAATCATGTTGTGTATGATCACATAAGTTGTCACCTCACAGTCTCTGGATCACATAGTTTAGCAGGTCTGAACCTATTGTGTAAGCTTAAATGTAAACAAGGAAAAGACCCCAAAATAAAGGCTATTACATTTGGTCGACACTTGTCGGGCATGGTGTCCATCATGTACGACATGGGCAGGGGGCGGATGTACCTGGGTGGCAGCCGGATTCAGGGTGGAATGGCGGAGTAGGCAAGCCGGGCAGCCGTCTGTTGGAGCGGTGGTGGTTCGGCAAGGGCTAGACGGTGTTCGGGGTGATACAACAGCCGTCGTAGTCCAAGTGCATGGATACAAACCACGGATGATGAACGGAGTGGAAAAACCGAGGGCTCCAGATGATGGTTTTTTCGTGGGTGACGTGTCAGAGTCTGACATGGCATTTCTGCGGACTACCCTAAACCTCCCTAGTTTTGTGTCGTCTAGATCGGTCTGTATTTTTTATGAACCGTGTTGAATGGCTAAAAGTGTTCGGAGATGTGGCAAAATATGTTGATCCGAGGTTGCCCTTGCGGCTAGCCTGTATCCGACCCCGCAGAAGAGAAAAACTAACGTTATCCGAACCGGCCGGTCGGGTACGGAAAGGAAGTCTAAACCAAATACTCGAGTGCTAGTCGAACTCGTACGGGCAGAAAAAACTCGAGTATATTTACTCTCACTTCCGGGCTCGCATCAGTTCAGAGTTGCTGTAGTCGCTTAGCCAGCATCGATCTACACTGCACGACGCTGCGGCCACCGCTCGAGGACGACCAAGCAAGGTCAGATCGGCCATGGCCATGGAGATCTCGACGAAGGAGCAGAACCTGGCGTCTTACGCCGCGGAGTGGGAATCCTCCTACGGCGCCGAATTCGGCCCCTTCGAATTCTACAGTAGTATAATAATGGTATAAATGTAATAAAACAATGGATCTGCTGTTCATCCATCCGCTTCTCTTTCGCCTTTCTTCTTCCTCCCGCCGTACGCCTCAGCAACGGCACAGAATAATTCTTCGTTGAACGTCTGAAACCTGGGCGGATCTGAGATTTTGCTGCACGAGCCTGAGACCATGCTCTTCACATGCAAGCCCACCCCGGCCACGCAGGCCCCCAAACCTGCTGCTGCAATCTTCTCCATCGAGGTCACGGAGCTCAGCGGGGCCTCCAGTGGCCGCTCGAGGTCTACGGCCTGGTCGCCACCCGAGACTCGGTGGATCATAATCGCAACGTCATCTTCAGGCGCGAGGGACGCCTCCCTAATCCTCACTCCCAGGTTTGATTTTTCTCTGAACCATGATCTGTAGCTGACATTGGTGTGATATTGTTTTTCTGTGTTAACAAGTGCGACTGCTGCTTGCAGGATCCGTTCTGAAATTGACCGGCCCGCCGCGCCGCCCGTGTTCGCCGGCCCCGTCGACGTCGAGGTCCGCTCAAACTCAAGGCAGAACCCACGAGCGCGATGACGAAGAGTTGATCTCCAAAGTTTTGATATATGGACGTGATTTCGGCAGTGACAATTTCGCCGACGCAGGCAACCGCCACCTCGCGCGCAACACCTGTTCCAGCAGGCTCTGCTCGCTGGAGCTCACCGCCGCTGCACTCGCCGGGGCGATCGAGGCCACCGTGATCTCCGCCGAGGTCACCCAGGGCTGGTGGCCCAAAACCTTAGGAATCCGCGTCGTCGTCTCCTGCACGGCCGGCGCAGATGAGGATTTCGTACTGCTTGATGCTCGAGATGGGACATTTCGCGTGGACCTCGCCGACGGTATCATCGCCCTTACCAGGCATGTCGTGTGCGTGGAGGAAGGCGGCAGGCTGAAACTTTGTATAGAGGCCTACAGCAAGAAGACCGGACGTATGTACGAAAAGATGAGTCTGACGAAGAAGGTGAATCGCCGACAAGTTTAGCATCGCCACCTGCTGAGAACCCACCATCCTCCTAGACGTTAAATGTTTTCTCATCCAGTACAAGGCAGTGGCAGAAGAGGTTGTTTGACTGTGAAGCCGAAGCTCTGGAGTCAATGACCAATATGCCACTAGATCAATTATATCCAACATCTCCCTGGGACCCTAAGAGGTGTAGGGAAAGTGTGTATTGGCAAGGATCACTCTACCTGCACTTTCATGGTGTGTTTGTCTTGAGGTATGCAACGCATCTTTGCGAAAAACACCTTTTCAATTATACCAGTAGCTGTCTATCTGTTCTCTTGGAAAATGTTCTTGATGGAAAGTACCGAATTGATATTTTTGCAGGTTATCTTTATCAGACGGAAAGTACCGAGTAATTGAACTGCCGACAAATATCGAGGAGAGCATTGAAGTGCATACTTATATTGGGAAGTCGGAAAAGGGGGTGTACTTTGCAGCAATTCATGATGGAGACCGACTTCAGGTTTGGAATCTCATGGAATCTAGTGAACGGATAGATTGGATGTCGAACAAACCTATTGATATTGACCTATCGGTATCTGCAATTGTACAATCTGGCTGGTCAGACCATTTTGAGGTAACTGGAAAAACTTGGATTTTCGATGATGTTAATGATGTGGATGGCAATAATCGCAAGATAAGGATTGAAAATTTGGATTGGGACTCCGATGATGATAACGTTGTGAACATTGAAGATTGTTCTGAATATTTTGGCAGCCATGTCTTCTTTCTCGGGTTTGATCCCTACAAAGAAGTTGTTTTCTTGGGGTTAATTAATATCATACAGACGAGTAGTTGCAATGGCTTGCCATATGAATAGCACAAAATTTCAGTATCTGGGCAGACTACACCCAAGAAAGTACTCCTGTGACGACTACATTCAAGGACCATTTATTTACACTCCATGCATGATTGGTTATCTTCTAAAAAGCTTCAAAGAATAGTGGATTCAGGCTGCATACGGTCTAAATAACAGCACCCTCTAGTCTCTGGATGCAGTATCGATCAGATAAGGGATACATTTATGTAGGGAAATATCATTAAATTATGTACTTTGTTTTACGGAAACATCAAGATTAGGATTCAACTGTGGATCTCTCCTTGATATTTATGCTCTCAGTTCTGGTAATATGCATTTATGTGTGCTTAGACAAGTTTTTGTAATTCAATTGGTAAACAAAATTATCTCTATTATGGAATTTGTATGCCATCTTTATCTATTGCAATAGCTTAGATCATCTCTAGCCGAACTCCTAAAAGAGCTTAACTCCTCAGATGATTCCCTTTTGTGGAGTTAAGCTGCACCTAGCCGAACTCCCATTTCCTTTAGCTGCTTAATATTTTTAGGAGAAGCCTCCGCGAGCTCTCAGCAAAAGATTCATCCCCTCGCGTGGTCACCTCCCTCCCCCGCTCGGCCTCCTCCATGCCGGGGTGGCCCACCTTGCTTCCGGTGGCAATCAAGCACATCCGCTGAGACCCCACAACCCCCGTGGACGTCCCACCCCACTTCGATTCGCTCGTCGGTTGCAGTAGTCGCCAGAATCGACGCATCAAGCCCCCGTTGCCACCGCGAGCTCATAGGTGGGAATGGAACTGTGCAACCACCCGTGTGCATGCACTGCCTCCGGAGTTCCTCTCGGGTTGTCGTCCTCCTCCTCTCGGTGCTCGCCTCTCGCCGCACCTCCTCTTGTCACGCATGCCCTCGTCTGCCAGTAGCGTGGGCCCAGTCGTTGCCCAGAAATTCGTTGGCTCGCCTCGCCCGCTGATGAAATGCGACAACAACTGGCAGAAGGTGCCGTGTGCCCGTGTCGGGTCTTCTACAAGTGTGTGAAGGACAATGTAAGTGCTCATCAGATGGCTGATGTTCTTCGTTTTCAAACAATGTGAGATAAATATTGGCTTGATGTTCTACAGAAAGGTTGCAATTTGATACTTGGAAGAAAAATAAATTGGTCTATTGATTCAGAGAGCTCTATTGGATGATGATGCAGAAGTTGCTACTGATGAGATGACAAAGGACACAATCTCCAAGCTTTTTCATATGGAGGCAGCGAAGAAACAAGTACGCATACCAGAGAAGTCAACAGAGAAGGGAAAAAGTGTTGAGGAAGATGGCAATGGACATAAGGAGATGGAGAAAATATTGGCTGCACTTGTAGTAGTAGTCAATGAAGTTGTGTTTGTGTTGAAGTGTGTAATTGTTTTTATCATCTTGTTTAGATCAGTTCTCCTGTTAAGAACCGGTGGACCATGCGCCCTAAATGTCTTTTGTATGAAGTGGTTAACTAGTGAAGCTTTACATGATTTGGTTCGATGGCCCAAATAAATGAATCTGTGTGCAATTTTTTTAGGGAGGGGAGTTAAGTTTTAGTAGTCTGGCTAAGAACCGACTTTTTTCAGGAAAACTTCCGTTCTGTTCATCTTTAATCATGCCAGTACAACAGACAACAGAAATAATAAAAATTATATCCAGATTCGTAGACCATCTAGCGACGATTATAAGCACTAAATCGAGTTGAAGGCACGTCGCCATTATCGTCCCTCCCTTGCTGGAGCTGGAGAAATTTGTTGTAGTAGAGAGTTGGGAAGTCGTAGGACCTGCACACCAGAACACCAACCGCTACCGATGAAGTGAAGCGTAGATCAGGAAGAATCTAACCTGAAGACACACGAACATAGACAAATGAATATCGGATCCGAGCAGATCCACCAAAGACAACCACCGACTGAATCCTGCGAGATCCGCCAAAGACCACTACCAGGAAACGGCTTAGGTGGGCTCAAAACAGTGGCAGACATGGTTAGAAACCCGCCACCGCTTTTCTTGAAAAGTAGCAATGGCGGGTCATTGTAAATGCCCGCCACTGCTTAGGGCACATTAGTGGCACACAAGAATTAGTAAATTACTACCTGTCACTCGTAAACTAGTGGTGGGCGGACAATATACCCGCCATAGCAATATTTCGGCAACCAGCGCCAAATTTTTCAAAATTTCTAAACGTTTGCGGTGGCGGGCAGTATCTGCCACCTGCCACACATATCTGAAGTCTAAAAAATCCTTGAAAAAATAGACTTACTAAACCCATAATACTCTCAAATTTGTCTACGCCAGCACCTCCAGCCCAAGGCCAAGGCGTGTGGCGACGGCGAAGGCATGGCGGCTAGTGCGTTGGAGCTGGGTGGCCACTAGATCCAGACGGGCTGTGCCACGTTGTCGGCTGCTGTGGGATAGCAGTGGCTGCAACGGTGTGCCGGGCCCGGACGTGCGCGGTGTGTCTTGCGGCTGGGTGGACGCTCGGGCTGGTGCTGGTGGCCACCATCCTCCCACCATCTTCTCTCTTCCGCTCTTCTTTCCTGGCATGTCTATCCCAAATGGGTCCGGCGCGTTGGGTGTACAGCCGTTTGGCGACCCATACGAACAAAACATGGACATAATTTTGATCTCTGCGTTGGAGTTGCCCTAATACACTAGTAGAAAAAGACCCATTTGTCCCGGTTTCAGAGGTCCATTTGTCTCGGTTCTGAAACCGGGGCTAAAGGGTCGGGACTAAAGCCCAACACCTTTAGTCCCGGTTCGCTTACGAACAGGGACAGATGTGGCTCCACGTGGCCACTGCGGCGAGCCCAGCAGGAGGGCCTTTAGTCCCGGTTGATAACACCAACCGGGACCAAAGAGCATCCACGCGTCAGCAGCTGTTTTTTTTTTTGAAGGGGGGGGGGGGGGGGTTGGGGGTTTTGTAGGGTTAATTTAGGGGTTTCATATATTGTGTTAGCTAGCTAATAGAGAGAAGTGTCCTCTCTTATCTCCGTGCTTGGTCGACGCTACGTACTATACGTATAGAGAGGACTCGACTCGACACGCTAGCTAGTAAGCAAATGAAGGAAACCATTAAAGACACAAGATCTTCATGAACATATACAGAGAGAAGTGATCGACCTCCTTCTTCTCCGAGAGATTGGTCGAACAACAAGTTTTCGTATATCTATCCGACGCTACTAGCTACATATATACAATATAAGATCTCTTACAATCCCTAACATCTGATGTCAAGTTCCACATGGTAATCTCCGGCTGGTCAAGAAAGAATCCCGTCAATTCCTCTTGAATTGCTTTTATGCGATCTTGTGGTAGGAGTTCATCCCGCATCTGCCAAATCTAATTTGAAGAAGGGGGTCAATACATATATATGAATGAAAATCAACACAAATGATGGTAATAAAAAAATGTGAATATTATTGCTTACGCACTTCATATTGTTTTTCAGAGTAGCCCCGCTTAGAGGTCGTCGCGTTGTAGATGTACTCGCAAATGTAGTATCCATAAAAATTATTCCCGCCTTCCTGCCACAACCACTTTATGAGAAATAGAGGTCAATCAAACTGATAATCAAGCATTATAAATGGTATTGATGAAACTAGCTAGAATCAATGGGAGATGCGCGGAACTAGCTAGTAGTACTTACTTTCGGGTGTGTAAATCGCAGCTCCCCCGGCAGTCCCGGAGCTTCTGCGGTGAACACTTTCCAAACCCTGCGAGACAAAGAAAATAATTACTTGATATTAGGAAATGAACAAAGTTGCCGATATGGTGCGATAATGATCGATTGAACTTACTTCTGGAGCATTTCAGTCATGGCCGCATACTCCTTGGGATCTTTTCGTCTTGAGTCTAAGACGGTTACTAGTCCCTACTCAAGCTTAATCTCTAGGAGAATAAAGTGGAAGCTGCGCACGCATGCATAACTCATCAATTACATTACTATAACCTCGAGTAATAAGGGAAACCGAATATGCAGAAGACAGTAGTAACACTCACTTGAAGTTGTAAGGAAAGAGTATTTTATCTTTGTTTTGATTTTTAAGCAACGATTGGAGCAAGTTGGCCTCGGTTTCTTTCGCATTATATTTAACCGTCCATTCATCTATGAGATTTGTGTTAATGAACCCAATATCATAGATTTGTGCATTTCTGCATTGGACGATCTTCAATCTGCATAATATAGTGAGGTTAATTATATATACATGCAATGAAAGAGCTGAGCTATATATAGAGACTTAATTACAGAAGTATAGTACTTACAGACAGTAGCAAGTGATGATTATTTTATTGAGGTCCTTTTGATTGAAAAACTGAAAGAACTCCTCAAATGGAACAGACAACAGATCAATTCCAACGAGATCGTGCTCCTCTTTAACTCTCAGCGTCAAAATATTCTTCCCAGACTTGCAGGTGTCCATGTACCACTTATGGAATCTTCGCATCATCGTTGTTAGAGGAGGATCACCAGGTCTGACGAGAGGCTTCCCGTACCGGTATTTGTGTTCGTCCACCTTCATTGTATCAAAATGTGCATCGTCGGGCAGGTAATCACCAGGATTGGTACCGGGCAGCATCCCCGGCAGATTTGCAATGATATCGCTAGACACCTTTAGCGGGGGGCACGATTGGTGTAACACCCCCAGCCTCACACCACAGTGACCACCCACTGATCATGCCAAGTCATCATGAATAATTATGCTTGATCAACATTTCAACATATCTCATTCCAATTCTAATTCAAATCCTAATTCAAATCACAAGTGCAAAATGAAGTTGCATCAAAGTTGCTGTAAAAATGTTCATCATCTAGCAAATAATCCAAAACAATTTGTTGATAATTAAAACAACATCACTCCTATGCAAAGATGAGCAGTAGCAATTAATCCAGTACAATCTCAGCATTTTAAAATATTAATTCATTTATGAAAATTCCAAATAAATTCCTTTGGCCTCCAAACTTCTTGGGGCAGTGTAAAAAATCACCAGGGATTTATTGGGACATCTCCCATATTTTTCCTAAGTGAACTAGTTGCTCTAATAATTCCTTTTCTCTATCTGGTATTAAATAAAAGAGAAAAACAGAAAATAAGAAAGGATCAGAAACTCACCTGGCATCTGGGCCGCGGCTACAGTGATCGGCCCAGTCCACCCGAGCCAGCCCATCTCCCGGTTATCCCCTTCCTCTGCCTCGCTGTCGGCTGGCGCGCGCGCCCGAGCCGCCGATCGCCACGCGCCGTCGATCCCGCGGCTCCCTGAAGCCGTTAAGGCCTGCCTCGTGCTGCCCTCGTCCTTCCCCATCGAACCCTAGCCCCCAATCCACCCCTTTCTCTCTCCCGTTCCCCCCCCAAGTAGATCGAGCTTGCGCCCGAAACTGTCGTCGCCGCCGCTCGCCATTACCATGGCCACCGGCCACCTCGAGCTTCTCCAAGACGTTCAGGAGGCCCGCCGTGTTCGTCTTCGTCTTCCGCGCCGTTGGATCGGAGCAGTGGGGCTGCAGAGCCGCCGCCTTCATCCTCTTCTCCGCCTTCGGCCACCGCACGACCTCGCAACGTGCAGGGTTCCCAGGGCGAAGGCCCAAGACCCCTGGGGGCATAGGTTAGTCCGGCGTGCTGACCTCTCTTTAGAGCCTAGGTCGGGTTGCGGCGTGTTGCTTAGCCGAGGCCGGGCATGACCCAGAAAAGTGTGTCCGGCCGGAGTTAAGCGAGCGTGATGGGTAAGTTGGTGCACCCCTGCAGGGAAGAAACTTCTATCGATAGCCTGTCCTACGGTAACGGACACTCGGAGTTGTATCCTGATCGGTACAACTAGAACATGACTGGAGATAAGAACTGGATAGTACGGCTCTGGGATTGCTTTCTAGCGGGGAGTCGAGGAAGAATCCCCGGCCGAGGTTGATGACATTACTGCTATAATTTACATTATGTTATTCTGCTCTCTTCTAATGCTGCGAGACCGTTGAAGATGCTAGTCTTCGATAGGACTAGGTTTTCCCCCTCTATTCTGGCATTTCTGCAGCCCAGTCCACATATACAGCCCCCTTTGAAAATGTTGCATATGTAGTGTAGATCCTTGCTTGCTGAGTACTTCGGATGAGTACTCATGTTTGCTTTATTTTCCTTTTTCCCTCTTTATCCATTTGTCGCATCCAGACGACGGAGTCCTGGAGCCAGATGTCTCCGTTCGACGACCACTACTACTACCAGCCCGGAGAGTACTACTACTACGAGGAGCCGACTGACGACCAGGAGTAGGATCGGAGGGTCCAGGGCAGGAGGCCTACGCCTTTCGATCGTAGCTTTTATTTTTACCTCGCCTCTGTGAAGGCCTATCTCTCTCTCGTTCTTAATTATATCTTTACCAGATATCTGACGCTTCCGCTGACACTTGTATGCCACCGAGCTATGTATTCGAACCCTCGAGGCCCTGGCTTGTAATATTAACTTGATGACTTATTTATGTTCTAGAGTTGTGTTGTGATATCTTCAAGTGAGTCCTTAGGCTTGATCGTGTGCATTTGCGTGTATGGTTAGTGCACGATTAAGCGGGGTCGTCACACATACTGCCGCCTCTCAGGACATTGAGTACTTCCTGTACCACACTGTCACCCACGAGCGCCAATACTTCTTGTAGAAAATAGCAGTAATCCCCACCAGGCCTTGAGATCGCCTATGCTATCCAGCGCTTGTTT
This sequence comes from Thinopyrum elongatum, assembly GCA_011799875.1. NCBI lineage: Eukaryota > Viridiplantae > Streptophyta > Magnoliopsida > Poales > Poaceae > Thinopyrum > Thinopyrum elongatum. The sequence goes on along the minus strand of CM022303.1, from coordinate 93,744,126 downwards.
CACTTCTTCTGCGAGAACTCAGCCATCATGAAAGCATTCATCTGCACCGTGACCTTGGGGGTAATGATGTTAACAGAATCACCATTAAAGGTTCCTGCCGTGGGATAAAAAGAGTAGAAAAAATAGATAGTAACAAGGGTCTTTAACCCTTCTTCGCCCCTCCACCATCACCCCATCCTCCCTTTGCAGCTGAGTAATGGTGTTCAATCTCTTCCTTTCCGATGCAAGGCTTGGAAAAATTTTGTGTTCCGGTCCCCCTGGGTTAACCAGTTTACATGGCTCTTCGGCGCCATAATACGTCCTGCTGCTCCTCTAAACTGTTCAACGGAATAGAAGAACTTGCTCACAACGCAGCGTTTCCGAGCAGATGGGTTTCCTTCGGCAAGCCTCGAGCTCCTTCTTTATCTTTTTATTCTTTTAGCCAGATCACCCAACACATTCCTGCTCCAGTCATTTAAATCGGCCACCACCGACTGGAGCACTCGCGGATGTTGCACACAACGGGCCTTTGCCGTTTCCCAAGCATGCACACACGAGCATCACAATCATCCTCCAAAAGCCATTTGGCCTCGAACCGCATCACTGGGTCAGGCGTTCTGTCACCTCATACCTCCCTCCTCCAGATCAAGAATACATGCCCTATGTCATATTTATGCGGGTCTCCATTCACCACTTTATACCTGGAAAGCGATCACACCATGCAGAATTTGCAACAGCCCTATCAAGTCTTTCACGGATATAGCCCTCAACACGGAAATTAGTCTTCCTCCAGGTAACACAATCACCCTCGAAACCGAGGTCTTTAGATCCAAAGAGAAAGGCATCTCTGAAATTCTGCATACAAGAATGGCTACGAAGATCCTCTATCACTGGCTGAGTTCAGAAATCTCGACGCATTCGTACCCGACAAAAGCTCACTAGTTGCGTGGCATGGCGATAGGGACAGGTGTCCTATTACCTTTTTTTTCTACACCGGTAAAGTCTAAGTGTCGGCTTAAACAAAGAGCTGCTGAGCATTGGGTTTCCTAAACAACAACACAAGACAAGACAGTGGTGAGGACAAGGCACAGGCGACACTGATGAGTGACGATGATGGGTCTCCGAACAAGACAGATAGATCCCGTGCATGCATGTGCGGAGTCGTTGTACCGTAAAACTGCACACGCACATGCATGCAGGCACAATGTCATGCTGTTATGCGCGCCTGTGACCTCTCCACAGTGTTCTTGTGACGCTGTACAGTACTTCCTCCGTCCGAAAAAGCTGTCCTAAGCTTGTTCCTCAAATGGATGTACTTCCTCCGTTGGAATTACTTGTCTCGAAATGGATGTATCTAGAACTAAAATATGTCTAGATCATCCATTTCTGCGACAAGTAATTCCGAACGGAGGAGTATCTAGCACTAACTTAATGCTAGATACATTTATTTGGGGGACAACCTTTTTCGGACGGAGGGAGTACTTAAAAACTGATAAATGCAGCTCAGGCCCATTTCTGTGGATCCACCTATCGACCGCCACCGCGACCTCGACAATGTATCAATGAGATGATCAATGCTTCTGATTTGCTCTAGCCATGGCCTGTTGTCTTGGTGATCGTCAATTCATTCATTCAGCTGCAGAGCCTGACGGTGCACGCCACCGCCCTGCGCCCAGTACTTGAGCCCGCCTTCACCTCCTCCGTGCTATCCCCTGCAACACCACCACCACCACAACGTAAGATGATGAAGAAAAGAACTCGATTCTTGGCACCCGCAAAAAAAAAAAGAAAAAGAAAAGAACTCCATTCTTGGACGAGTTGGCTTTGGATTCCTCTCTTGAAGCAAAACTGCGAGGCTTTGATTTGTTTTGCTCACCTGGGCTGGAGATCTTCCAGTTGGCAATGGGCTCCTGCGGCTGGTCCAGGAACCGCTGGCTCATGGAGTAGCAGAGCTCGAGGGCGGGGAGGGTCCCGCGCAGCTCCGGGATCTCGTCGTAGCTGAAGCCGAAGCGCAGATCCGCGCACCCCTTGAGCTCCTCCAGGTCGTCGTCGGTGAGGCTCCTCGCGCGGCCCACGCCGTCGCCGCCACAAGGTGACGACGCGGCGCCGGTGCTGCCCGTCTCCTCGGCGGCGACGACCACCGGCTTCGGGGGCCGTGGCCCACGCCGCCTCCCACCGAGCCCCTGCCACACGTCCTCCCGTGAGCACCCACAGTGTTCTTGTGCGGCGTGGGGGAGGCTGGGGCGGGAGGAAGCGGTGGTGTCGACGAGCTGGATGAGCAGTGGAGGACGATGCGGTGGTTATCACGCGTGCGCCGGCTGCATAGTCGGGCTCGGAGTCGGAGCTCCACATCTCGCCGCGCTGCTCTGCTCTCTGCTTCTCCCGTGTGGTGGGTGTGGCGTGGGCAGAGGGGTGGGAGGCATATGTATGTATGCTGGATTGCTGGTGGGGTCCGTCTAGGACTCTAGGTGATGCTGTATTGTGTTTCGGATGGCTGTTGGATTGATTTTAACAAGTCGAGTGGAAAAGGGGAGTTTTTTTTTTGAAAAAACCCCCATATATTAATTAATTAAAAAGTTTATTACAATCGTTCATTACAAAATTCACCACGCAGGGCCGAACACTATTCATAAAGAACCCCATCAGATCTACTAATAAAGCTGAACTTCACAATTTCGTGAGCCATCCCACTGGCTAGCCGATTGATTTTCGCAATTTTAAAATTCTAAATCATCCTAGATATACTCAAGGCTTCTTTCTTCATATCGACGAGAGGAGACCCGCCAGGCTTCTCATTTGCAAGGAAAGAACGAACAAAAGCACAGTCAATCTATATAATAATGGACTGGTGAAGAGTAATACCGATATAAAGGCCTGCCAGGCATGCACGCAGTTCAGCTTCATTCCCGCTGGAACACTGATCCAGAAAGTTCCACGAAGAAATAATAACTTTACCAGATGAGTTCCTAGCAACCATCCCCATACTGACGGCATTAATACTCTTCACATAACTGGCATCGACATTGATCTCGATATAATCAACTTGGGGAGATTTCCACAATACATGATCTTGGAATGGTGCGGAAACCGGTATAGCACCTTCCATTTTTCAATTACATTTGTTACCAGGAACAACCTCAACTTGTCATGACAGGATGTAAAAGACCAGTAATTGTCCAAAAAGATTACAAAGCAGCAATGTTGCTTCCCCTTTCCAAAAATTAAATCATTTCTTAGGTGTCAGATTAGTCAAAAAAGATACAAAATTTGCTCTCGCTGTTGCAAGCTCAAATGACCCAACAAAATCAAAAGCCAATCTGGTCCCAAGAATTTGAACAACTCTTCATCAGAATATTCCACGACTCTCTCAAAGCCAATTGCAGAGCATGAGCCTTTGAACAAGTAACGAGAGCATGAAAAGTGCTTTCGTCTTCTCCTTCATAAATAGAGCACATACCTGAAGTAATCTGATGGTGTTTAACTCTATTAGTCTGGACCATCAAGCTATCGGATGCGGTACGCCATGCAAAAATCCTTATCTTCTGAGGAATATTAGCGTTCCAAATTAAATTCCAAAGCATTCTTTCTCCGTTTGGTTAGCCACTAGATTGACCCACTTTATCCTGAATATCCTTCAACTTAAGCACTAAATTGTACGCACTTTTAACGAAAAATATACCGTTCTTCTCATAGTGTCACGAATAAAATCCCCATCCCCATAAGCGTGAATACGAATCTTAAGAATCTCCTCTACATCATGGGGATAGAAAAGACACTTAATCAAATTTTCATCCCAAACCTTTCTCCCGCTCAAGCACAAATCAGAGACCCACTTCAATCTAGTATTATGCCTTTTAGCTAAAATTTTAAGGCCAGAGCTCGTGGGTAACCAATTATCCCTTCAAATATTAATGCTAGATCCATCACCCACTCGCCAAATGACTCCCTTCTTAAGCAATTCCAGACCATGCATAATACCTTGCCAAGTCATCGACGAAAACTGCGAAAACACCGTATCCAGAATATGTCCCTGAGGATAATACTTTGCCTTCATCAGCTTAGCACACAACGAGTCCAGATAAACAAACAACCGCCACTGACGAATACTATGTCCCTGAGAAAAGGGGGAGTTGAACTAAAGCAGATTTGGAACGAAATAAACGAAAATAGGGAGAGGGGGGGGGGGGGGGGGCAATCGTAATGAACGTTGTCTTTTCCATCGGATTCTTTGCACGAATCTTGGCGCATGGACAGGAGCCATGCCAGATTTTTCAACTTTGTTCGATGTGAATAAAAATCCAGTGAACGCTATATTAGTCAAAACACTACCACACATTGAACTTTGTCAAAAAGCAAATTACACGCCCTGTACTGAGCAAGTGTTGCATGTCTGCATCCATCCAAGTGTGTACTGGCGGTGAGCTCCAGAGAAGTTGATGCACAAGACTCCGTTCTGGGGGGATATCAGTTCGGGCTGACTAGGACGACGTCGACTCTAGACCGTGCCCTGGCGTCCAAAGTCCATAGACAGGCCGTCTCCAGAAATTCGGGGCCCCCGGACGAAAATCAAAATCGGGCCCAAAACTTCGAAAACAATCAATACAAAAAGAACTAATATAGCTCAGGCAAACTCTCACTTAATTACACAATTCCTAATTAGTGTGAATAAGAAAATAAAGACAGGTCACAACTGATCAAGAACAAACTGATCCTACTCGGCTACTCCTAACTAGCGTCTGCTCCTAACCTAGTCAGGGTGATCAAATTTGAAATTTACCAAGTACAGGGATAAAATTAAGTATACCTAATAGATGGCAGCCTGGGTGATCGCCGATGGGCGAAGCGCGGACCGCGGCGGACGCGGAAGGCACAGCGGACGACGTTCCGGCGAGCGACAGGCGGAACCTCGGAAGGCAGCAGCGGATGGACCAGGACGGAGTCTGTGCGCGCGGACACACAAGGGGCGATTGGATGAAGGCAGGAGACGAGACGACGTCTGCTAGTTTGGCGGAAGCAGGCGGACCGGCGGCGCGTAAGCGATGCATGGAAACAATCGATAGTACGTGCTTTAAGCAGGCCCTCGTGGGCTGCCTTTTGTTGTTGCGTACGTTGATTAGACCTTGCCGGTGGATTAAATGGCTAACTGTGATTATATCTATATATAACATATATATACTACACAATACCTAGTAATTAGGGGCCCTGGGCGGTCGCCCACCTTGGCCACCTCCAACGACGGGCCTGTCCATAGAGCCTATTGCATCCCCATCTTCTAGGGCCGACGCCCCGGTTTTCAGTCCCCGCCCGCACCGCCATCCATCAGCATTGCCTTTCACACCCCTGCCCTAACCTAGTCTGGATGAGGACAAGCAGCATAGGTGGCCGACGACAAGTAGCATGAGGTCCATGAGCCAATGCAACACAAATACGAGGAGTATATGTATGTGCATGTAACAATGCAGTATATCGAGCCAATTTCAGCAATATACATGCTTGCATGTGCATGTAAAAGATCAAAAAAAAAAGACAAAATAAAGTGCTCCGTTGCCCCATGTTCTGAAAATCCATTTTACACTAATAGCCTGCTATTTCCCGCTTACCGCTAAATTTGGAGTCATTTAACCTGCTAAACCGTTATACAAAACCATCCTTCTGCCTATTCTTTGTCTTGTTTCTCATATGTGATGCATTGATGTAAGCTGGGTTATTGAATAGGACAACTGATGGTGCTTGGGTTTTGATGTTCGAACATGCGTATATGTCAAGTATATGCGATATATCATATATGATATTTGATGTATACTTATTTATTTTTTATTTTTCATGATTTAACGAAAACCTAAATGGGGCTTAGCTTCACCGTAGCTCCACTGTAGCTTTTCATAGCATTTGGCTGAGCCGCCGCTAAATGGTGTCATCATGCTGCTCCTATCTAGAATAGTGATAGTACATACTCCCTCGATTCCATAATGTAGTGCGCACATGCTTTTTGAGATTTATGTTTGACCATAAATTAGACCATAATACAAACTTATGTTACTGAAAAATTATACCATCGAAAACTTCTTTCGAATACGAATTCAATGATATCATTTTTACGAAACATCACCCGCATTTCATTGGTTAAATTTATGGTCAAACTTAAATTCTAAAAAACGTGTACCTACTACATTTTGAATGGAGGAAGTATCAAACCAAAAAAGGCATGGTGATGTAAAGTGCTCCGTTGCACCTGTGCTCAGAAGTCAATTTTCGTTGGTTTAGCCCAAGTGCTCTCCAAAAGCTATAGCGAGCTATAGTGGAGGGTGTTTTCTAGAATACGCATAACGGCATAAGCATGCGTATCATATATATTGAAAAAGAAGAAGCGGCAAAGAAGCCGAGTCAAATGCCTTTCGGCCATTACAACAATGCCATCACAAGGATTAGCGTCCACATCCACCAAACCACCCACCACATGAAGTACGATACATGCTCCAACTAGGCCAACCTCATGCCAACGACGATGAGACAGGCCACAGAGCAACCAAGCCGCGTCACAAACCAACACCGGAGACCTCTACAACAAGACCAAGACTCATGGACACACATACCAACGTACCCCACCCTTTGCGCCAGAGAAGTCGGCAAGTGGAGCTATTTAAAGCTTTGATAAAGACAAAGAACAAAAAATAGTGGTCTTGATACTTGATCTACAGTGGCTTGTGACCACATCTACCACATGGCTTCAAAATTTTGACACTAGAGAACTAAATGGTCTGTTGCATCAGATACCATACCTCATCAGGTCACCCACTTTGGCCACGAGGCAGGACCAACCAACGACGAACTGCACAGTGCAAAGGCAAGCTTACATACGGCAATAGTGGCGAGGACCTCTTGGGTACCAGCTCCGTGACCCCAGATTTTCACGATGGAGGCACAACGATCTCGGGTGAGAACGTGGTCCCTTTTTTTTCTTTCGTGACTGTTGTGTGGCGCCAAAGCAGGTGACGGGTGTTGGTGTCAAGCTCAGAGGATTCTTCGGTCTTGATTGTAATTTTCTTTCTTGCCTGGTGCCTTCTGTGCAAAGGTTAGCGTCTGCTGTCTTTTCAGTTTGTCAAGTTGGTATGTACGTGGCTTGTACTATGATTCTTTTATGATATAAATGAGACATATATCGACCCTATTGACTTGAAATTCAACTAAAATGAGGGCACAACAGAGTCTGAAGACGAAACATTGCTGGCTCGATGGTTGATACGGCATGGTTTTGGAAAATATGATGAACTCTTATCGTCGTCGGGCCGGTAATTTTTGCACTCTGGAGATCACCTCTGCGCTACTTTCCAGAACGTTACAGCAACTATCATCTCCGCTGACATTGTCAAGGGTCATGACCCGATGATTCTGGAGGTTGTGTGGTTGCCTGCACTGCTGCCATAGATGAGGACTTTGTGCTGCTCGATTCTGGACTCTGGAGACCACAATGCAAGTGGATCAGATGGTCATACTATTATCCTTCAAAGGGTGTTGTTTGCGCGGTGGCTGATCAAATGCTCACGGTTTCTGTGGAAGCCTACTCCAAGGAAGTACCTGTGCAGCAGACAGTGTTGACTTCAGGCCCAAAAACTCCGCACAAGTATTGGCAGTTGCAACCTCGGCTTCTGCACGGTGCAGTTTTATTCTTGGCTGGTCCCGCATGGCAATGAAGTATGATCTTATGTACGATGCAACTGAATAGCTCAGTTCAACTGCATATATTTTGTATGTTCGTAGTGGTATGTTGAAGATATCCAACGATTATATGTATACCCAGTTAGCATGTCATGTTAGGCCCACAAGTTTCCACCTTATACAAGGCAAGCTTGGTGAAGTGTCAAAACCTGTAATTATGTTTTTCAGTGTTGAGTCATGTCATTGCTCCTCTTTCTGCGGGCTGATTTAATTCCCACACAATCCTGTATCTGGTGGACCCAAACTGCGGAATGCATTACGCCATTACGTCCAATATTTCGATCCAGTTGCACACTGGTTGTTTCTTCCTATGATCTACCTGATTGGTGGACATGCTAAATTGCTACTCAATGTAATATTTTAAATTGAATGGATTGATTTTATATGGTACCGAGAATTATGCTGTTATACTTAGACAAGTAGATGTCTTGTTTGGTAAACAAGTGTAACAGGTCAGATCTCCACAAAAAAAAGTGTACACAGGTCAGGTGGACATCCGGTTTGGTCCGGTCCATCACCGGCTGCCCTTTGGACTGGCCGCGAGCGGCTGACTCGGGACCGGCCCGCGCCGAACGTGTAGTATTCCGGGACCAGACCAGCCACTAATAGACTAGGCTGGACCGAGTGCTCATTTCCGCCGGCCAATTTAAATTTCAGTGGCGCGCATGCATGCTCCGGCGATGCACGGGACATCGTGGGGAGAGGCGTAGGGGACCTCGATGGGCGTAGAGGCATGCAGTAGGGAGGCCACACCTTTTGAATGGTGCGTTTGTCGGGGTCAACGCCATGGTCGAGATCGGCGGCGGTGCATGCATGACGGTGACGGTGATGGCGAGCGGCGTCTCACATGGCAGCAAGAGGCTACGGGGCACGGGAAGGAGAGGGGAAGTGGCTTCGTGCTCACCTGACACGCTGAAGAGGTCGGTGAGGCCGGGACACAACGGCAGCGATGAATTGACGGCAGGAGGCGACGACCCTGGTAGGGAAACATAGGGTGGTTGGATCGTCTCTGTGTTGTTCTGGAGCAATTCCTAGCATGGGGAGGACGATGGCACTGCAGAACATCAAACGGATGGCACCAATATGGTGGAAAACAAGGGTGCGCTGGCCACCGAATCATAGATACCAAATGTCCGCCTTTCAGTTTTTTTTCTTACCCAAACTACTGAAGTATGAAAGATAAATCAGATATTATTTCATGATTGAAAGATAAATATAGCAGGGCAACAATAATTCAAATATAATCATTATAATCCAAACATAAAATTTGAAATAAAATAGTTCAAATTTGAATTCAACTTATCTGACACTGTTCCAATTTTCCATATGAACACTATAAGATGCTCAACCAGATCACTTTGAAATTGTGTATGAGTTCCTTGATTGCAAACCTGATAATGCATTTCGAGAAATTATTGAGATGATGTCGGATTCTACTGTGAAAGGTGGATAGGATCACCCTTTCTTGAAATTCAACCTTTGCGAACTTCCCCGCGTTCATCCTCTGTAATCATTTTGTGTATGATCACATAAGTTGTCACCTCACAGTCTCTGGATCACATAGTTTAGCAGGTCTGAACCTATTGTGTAAGCTTAAATGTAAACAAGGAAAAGACCCCAAAAAAAAGGCTATTACATTTGGTCGACACTTGTCGGGCATGGTGTCCATCATGTACGCATGGGCAGGGGGCGAGTTTACCTGGGTGGCAGCCGGATTCGGGTGGAATGGCGGAGTACAAAGCCGGGCACCGTCTGGTTGGAGCGGTGGGGTTCGGCAAGGGCTAGACGGTGTTCGGGGTGATACAACACGCCGTCGTAGTCCAAGTGCATGGATACAAAACACAGGATGATGAACGGAGTGGAAAAACCGAGGGCTCCAGATGATGGTTTTTTGTGGTGACGTGTCAGAGTCTGACATGGCTTTCTGCGGACTACCCTAAACCTCCCTAGTTTTGTGTCGTCTAATCGTTCTGTATATTTTTATGAACCGTGTTGAATGGCTAAAATGTTCGGAGATTTGGCAAAAATAGGTGATCCGGAGGTTGCCCTTGCGGCTAGCCTGTATCCGACCCCCAGAAAAAAAAACTAACGTGTTCCGAACCGGCCGGTCGGGGTACGGAAAGGAGTTCTAAACCAAATACTCGAGTGCTAGTCGAACTCAGTACGGGCAGAAAAAAACTCGAGTATATTTACTCTCACTTCCGGGCCTCGCATCAGTTCAGAGTTGCTGTAGTCGCTTAGCCACATCGATCTACACTGCACGAACGTCGCCACCCCTCGAGACGACCAAGCAAGTCAGAATCGCCATGGCCATGGAATCTCGACGAAGGAGCAGGACCTGGCGTCTTACCGCCGCGAGTGGGATCCTCCTACGGCGCCGAATTCGGCCCCTTCGAATTCTACAGTAAGTATAATAATGGTATAAATGTATAATACCACAATTGATCTGCTATGTCACATCCGCTTCTCATTCGCCTTTCTCTTCCTCCCGCCGTACGCCTCAGCAACGAGCGAGAGAATAATTCTTCGTTGAACGTCTGAAACCTGGCGGATCTGAATTTGCTGCAGCGAGCCTGAGAGCCATGCTCTTCACATGCAAGCCCACCCCGGCGCACGCAGGCCCCCAAACCGCCCATCTTCTCCATCGAGGTCACGGAGCTCAGCGGGGGCCTCCAGTGGCCGCTCGAGTCTACGGCCTGGTCGCCACCCGAGACTCGGGGGATCAATCGCAACGTCATCTTCAGGCGCAGAGGGACGCCTCCCAATCCTCACTCAACATTTTGATTTTTCTTGAACCATGATCTGTAGCTGACATTGGTGTGATATGTTTTTTCTTGTGTTAACAGTGCGACTGCTGCTTGCAGGATCCGTTTCTGAAATTGACCGGCCCGTCCCGCGCCGCCGTGTTCGCCGGCCCCGTCGACGTCGAGGTCCAGCTCAAACTCAAGGGCAGAACCACAGAGCGCGATGACGAAGAGTTGATCTCCAAAGTTTTGATATATGGACGTGATTTCGGCAGTGACAATTTCGCCGACGCAGGCAACCGCCACCTCGCGCGCAACACCTGTTCCAGCAGGCTCTGCTCGCTGGAGCTCACCGCCGCTGCACTCGCCGGGGCGATCGAGGCCACCGTGATCTCCGCCGAGGTCACCCAGGGCTGGTGGCCCAAAACCTTAGGAATCCGCGTCGTCGTCCTGCACGCGGCCGGCGCAGATGAGGATTTCGTACTGCTTGATGCTCAGATGGGACATTTCGCGTGGACCTCGCCGACGGTTCATCGCCCTTACCAGGCATGTCGTGTGGCTGGAGGAAGGCGCAGGCTGAAACTTTGTATAGAGGCCTACAGCAGAAGACCGGACGTATGTACGAAAAGATGAGTCTGACGAAGAAGGTGAATCGCCGACAATTTAGCATCGCCACCTGCTGAGAACCCACCATCCTCCTAGACGTTAAATGTTTTCTCATCCAGTACAAGCAGTGGCAAGAGGTTGTTTGACTGTGAAGCCGAAGCTCTGGAGTCAATGACCATATGCCACTAGATCAATTATATCCAACATCTCCCTGGGACCCTAAGAGGTGTAGGGAAAGTGTGTATTGGCAAGGATCACTCTACCTGCACTTTCATGGTGTGTTTGTCTTGAGGTATGCAACGCATCTTTGCAAAACACCTTTTCAATTATCCCAGTATGCTCTATCGGTTCTCTTGGAAAATGTTCTTGATGGAAAGTACCGAATTGATATTTTTGCAGGTTATCTTTATCAGACGGAAAGTACCGAGTAATTGAACTGCCGACAATATCGAGGAGACATTGAGTGCATACTTATATTGGGAAGTCGGAAAAGGGGGTGTACTTTGCAGCAATTCATGATGGAGACCGACTTCAGGTTTGGAATCTCATGGAATCTAGTGAACGGATAGATTGGATGTCGAACAAACCTATTGATATTGACCTATCGGTATCTGCAATTGTACAATCTGGCTGGTCAGACCATTTTGAGGTAACTGGAAAAACTTGGATTTTCGATGAGTTAATGATGTGGATGGCAATAATCGCAAGATAAGGATTGAAAATTTGGAGGGGACTCCGATGATGATAACGTTGTGAACATTGAAGATTGTTCTGAATATTTTGGCAGCCATGTCTTCTTTCTCGGGTTTGATCCCTACAAAGAAGTTGTTTTCTTGGGGTTAATTAATATCATACAGACATAGTTGCAATGGCTTGCCATATGAATAGCACAAAATTTCAGTATCTGGGCAGACTACACCCAAAAGTACTCCTGTGACGACTACATTCAAGCCCATTTATTTACACTCCATGCATGATTGGTTATCTTCTAAAAAGCTTCAAAGAATGTGGATTCAGCTGCATACGGTCTAATAACAGCACCCCTAGTCTCTGGAGTGCAGTATCGTCAGATAAGGGATACATTTATGTAGGAAATATCATTAAATTTGTACTTTGTTTTACGGAAACATCAAGATATGATTCAACTGTGGATCTCTCCTTGATATTTATGCTCTCAGTTCTGGTAATATGCATTTATGTGTGCTTAGACAAGTTTTTGTAATTCATTGGTAAACAAAATTATCTCTATTATGGAATTTGTATGCCATCTTTCTATTGCAATAGCTTATCATCTCTAGCCGAACTCCTAAAAGGGCTTAACTCCTCAGATGATTCCCTTTTGTGGAGTTAAGCTGCACCTAGCCGAACTCCCATTTCCTTTAGCTGCTTAATATTTTTAGGAGAAGCCTCCGCGAGCTCTCAGCAAAGATTCATCCCCTCGCGTGGTCACCTCCCTCCCCCTCGGCCTCCTCCATGCCGGGGTGGCCCACCTTGCTTCCGGTGGCAATCAAGCACATCCGCTGAGACCCCACAACCCCCGTGGACGTCCCACCCCACTTCGATCGCTCGTCGGTTGCAGTAGTCGCCAAATCGACGCATCAAGCCCCCTTTGCCACCGCGAGCTCATAGGTGGGAATGGAACTGTGCAACCACCCTGTGCATGCACTGCCTCCGGAGTTCCTCTCGGGTTGTCGTCCTCCTCCTCTCTCGGTGCTCGCCTCTCGCCGCACCTCCTCTTGTCACGCATGCCCTCGTCTGCCAGTAGCGTGGGCCCAGTCGTTGCCCAAAATTCGTTGGCTCGCCTCGCCCGCTGATGAAATGCGACAACAACTGGCAGAAGGTGCCGTGTGCCTTGTCGGTTCTTCTACAAGTGTGTGAAGGACAATGTAATGCTCATCAGATGGCTGATGTTCTTCGTTTTCAAACAATGTGAGATAATTTGGCTTGATGTTCTACAGAAGTTGCAATTTGATACTTGGAAGAAAATAAATTGGTCTATTGATTCAGAGAGCTCTATTGGATGATGATGCAGAAGTTGCTACTGATGAGATGACAAAGGACACAACTCCAAGCTTTTTCATATGGAGGCAGCGAAGAAACAAGTACGCATACCAGAGAAGTCAACAAGGAAGGGAAAAATTGTTGAGGAAGTGGCAATGGACATAAGGAGATGGAGAAAATATTGGCTGCACTTGTAGTAGTATTCAATGAAGTTGTGTTTGTGTTGAAGTGTGTAATTGTTTTTATCATCTTTGTTAGATCAGTTCTCCTGTTAGAAACCGTTGGACCATGCGCCCTAAATGTCTTTTGTATGAAGTGGTTAACTAGTGAAGCTTTAATGATTTGGTTCGATGGCCCAAATAAATGAATCGTGTTGCAATTTTTTTAGGGAGGGGGATTTAAGTTTTAGTAGTCTGGCTAAGAACCACTTTTTTCAGGAAAACTTCCGTTCTGTTCATCTTTAATCATGCCAGTAACAACAGACAACAGAAATAATAAAAATTATATCCAGATTCGTAGACCATCTAGCGACGATTATAAGCACTAAATCGAGTTGAAGGCACGTCGCCATTATCGTCCCTCCCTTGCTGGAGCTGGAGAAATTTGTTGTAGTAGAGAGTTGGGAAGTCGTAGGACCTGCACACCAGAACACCAACCGCTACCGATGAAGTGAAGCGTAGATCAGGAAGAATCTAACCTGAAGACACACGAACATAGAAATGAATATCGGATCCGAGCAGATCCACCAAAGACAACCACCGACTGAATCCTGCGAGATCCGCCAAGACCACTACCAGGAAACGGCTTAGTGGGCTCAAAACAGTGGCAGACATGGTTAGAAACCCGCCACCGCTTTTCTTGAAAAGTAGCAATGGCGGGTCATTGTAAATGCCCGCCACTGCTTAGGGCACATAGTGGCACACAAGAATTAGTAATTACTACCGTCACTCGTAAACTAGTGTGTGGCGGACAATATACCCGCCATAGCAATATTTCGGCAACCACGCCAAATTTTTCAAAATTTCTAAACGTTTGCGGTGGCGGGCAGTATCTGCCACCTGCCACACATATCTGAAGTCTAAAAATCCTTGAAAAAATAGACTTACTAAACCCATAATACTCTCAAATTTGTCTACGCCACACTCCAGCCCAAGGCCAAGGCGTGTGGCGACGCGAGGCATGGCGCTAGTGCGTTGGAGCTGGGTGGCCACTAATCCAGACGGGCTGTGCCACGTTGTCGGCTGCTGTGGATACAGTGGCTGCAACGGTGTGCCGGGCCCGGACGTGCGCGTGTGTGTCTTGCGGCTGGGTGGACGCTCGGGCTGGTGCTGGTGGCCACCATCCTCCACCATCTTCTCTCTTCCGCTCTTCTTTCCTGGCATGTCTATCCCAAATGGGTCCGGCGCGTTGGGTGTAACGCCGTTTGGCGACCCATACGAACAAAACATGGACTATTTTGATCTCTGCGTTGGTTTGCCCTATAACACTAGTAGAAAAAGACCCTTTTGTCCCGTTTCAGAGGTCCATTTGTCTCGGTTCGAAACCGGGCTAAAGGGTCGGGACTAAAGCCCAACACCTTTAGTCCCGGTTCGCTTACGAACAGGGACAGATGTGGCTCCACGTGGCCACTGCGGCGAGCCCAGGCAGGAGGGCCTTTAGTCCCGGTTGATAACACCAACCGGGACCAAAGAGCATCCACGCGTCAGCAGCTGGGTTTTTTTTGAAGGGGGGGGGGGGGGTTGGGGGTTTTGTAGGGTTAATTTAGGGGTTTCATATATTGTGTTAGCTAGCTATAGAGAGAAGTGTCCTCTCTTATCTCCGTGCTTGGCGACCTACTTACTATACGTATAGAGGACTCGACTCGACACGCTAGCTAGTAAGCAAATGAAGGAAACCATTAAAGACACAAGATCTTCATGAACATATACAGAGAGAAGTGACGACCTCCTTCTTCTCCGAGGATTGGTCGAACAACAAGTTTTCGTATATCTATCCGACGCTACTAGCTACATATATACAATATAAGATCTCTTACAATCCCTAACTCTGATGTCAAGTTCCACATGGTAATCTCCGGCTGGTCAAGAAAGAATCCCGTCAATTCCTCTTGAATTGCTTTTATGCGATCTTGTGGTAGGAGTTCATCCCGCATCTGCCAAATCTAATTTGAAGAAGGGGGTCAATACATATATATGAATGAAAATCAACACAAATGATGTAATAAAAAAATGTGAATATTATTGCTTACGCACTTCATATTGTTTTTCAGAGTAGCCCCGCTTAGAGGTCGTCGCGTTGTAGATGTACCGCAAATGTAGTATCCATAAAAATTATTCCCGCCTTCCTGCCACAACCACTTATGAGAAATAGAGGTCAATCAAACTGATAATCAAGCATTATAAATGGTATGATGAAACTAGCTAGAATCAATGGGAGATGCGCGGAACTAGCTATTAGTACTTACTTTCGGGTGTGTAAATCGCAGCTCCCCCGCATTCCCGGAGCTTCTGCGTGAACACTTTCCAAACCCTGCGAGACAAAGAAAATAATTACTTGATATTAGGAAATGAACAAATTTGCCGATATGGTGCGATATATCGATTGAACTTACTTCTGGAGCATTTCAGTCATGGCCGCATACTCCTTGGGATCTTTTCGTCTTGAGTCTAAGACGGTTACTAGTCCCTACTCAAGCTTAATCTCTAGGAGAATAAAGTGGAAGCTGCGCACGCATGCATCCTCATCAATTACATTACTATAACCTCGAGTAATAAGGGAAACCGAATATGCAAAGACAGTAGTAACACTCACTTGAAGTTGTAAGGAAAGAGTATTTTATCTTTGTTTTGATTTTTAAGCAACGATTGAGCAAGTTGGCTCGGTTTCTTTCGCATTATATTTAACCGTCCATTCATCTATGAGATTTGTGTTAATGAACCAAATATCATAGATTTGTGCATTTCTGCTTGGGACTCTTCAATCTGCATAATATAGGGAGGTTAATTTATTTTACATGCAATGAAAGAGCTGAGCTAATATGAGAACTTAATTACAGAAGTATAGTACTTACAGACAGTAGCAAGTGATGATATTTTATTGAGTCCTTTTGATTGAAAAACTGAAAGAACTCCTCAAATGGAACAGACAACAATCAATTCCAACGAGGTGCTCCTCTTTAACTCTCAGCCGTCAAATATTCTTCCCAGACTTGCAGGTGTCCATGTACCACTTATGGAATCTTCGCATCATCGTTGTTAGAGGAGGATCACCAGGTCGGAGAGAGCTTCCCGTACCGGTATTGTGTTCGTCCACCTTCATTGATCAAAATGTGCATCGTCGGGCAGGTAATCACCAGGATTGGACCGGCGGCAGCATCCCCGCAGATTTGCAATGATATCGCTAGACACCTTTAGCGGGGGCACGATTGGTGTAACACCCCAGCCTCACACCACAGTGACCACCCACTGATCATGCCAAGTCATCATGAATAATTATGCTTGATCACATTTCAACATATCTCATTCCAATTCTAATTCAAATCCTATTCAAATCACAAGTGCAAAATGAAGTTCATCAAAGTTGCTGTAAAAATGTTCATCATCTAGCAAATAATCCAAAACAATTTGTTGAAATTAAAACAACATCACTCCTATGCAAAGATGAGCAGTAGCAATAATCCAGTACAATCTCAGCATTTTAAAATATTAATTCATTTTAGAAAATTCCAAATAATTCCTTTGGCCTCCAAACTTCTTGGGGCAGTGTAAAAATCACCAGGGTTTATTGGGACACTCCCATATTTTTCCTAAGTAACATTTGCTCTAATAATTCCTTTTCTCTATCTGGTATTAAATAAAAGAGAAAAACAGAAAATAAGAAAGATCAGAAACTCACCTCATCTGGGCCGCCTACAGTGATCGGCCAGTCCACCCGAGCCACCCTTCTCCCGGTTATCCCCTTCCTCTGCCTCGCTGTCGGCTGCGCGCGCGCCCGAGCCGCCGATCGCCACGCGCCGTCGATCCCGCGGCTCCCTGAAGCCGTTAAGGCCTGCCTCGTGCTCCCTCGTCCTTCCCCACGAACCCTAGCCCCAATCCACCCCTTTCTCTCTCCCGTCCCCCCCCCCCAAGTAGATCGAGCTTGCGCCCGAAACTGTCGTCGCCGCCGCTCGCCATTACCATGGCCACCGGCCACCTCGAGCTTCTCCAAGACGTTCAGGAGGCCCGCCGTGTTCGTCTTCGTCTTCCGCGCCGTTGGATCGGAGCAGTGGGGCTGCAGAGCCGCCGCCTTCATCCTCTTCTCCGCCTTCGGCCACCGCACGACCTCGCCGTCATTCAGCGCCACCACGAGCTCCCAGCCTCCCCGAGCGGCTCCTCATCACCGATGTGAGCGCCGTCCCTTCCCCCTTCTCTTTTCTGCTTCGCGTGCGCCGCCTCGCTAGCTTCCGCGCGAACCCAAGCTCCGGCCACTACCATGTACGGCGAGCCTCGCGCTCCCGAGCCTCCACGCTCGAGCCAGCTGCACCAGCGTGCTCCTGGAGGTCCGTAGCTGCCGCCTAACCCCTCGCCTTGCTCGATCTCGAGCTGCCACAGCCGGACGTCCGCCACTGCCGCCGCTCGGCCGTCACCGTTGCCGCCAATAGGGCCACCCCCAGCTCGTGCTGCTTGCTCCTTCCGACGCGCGCTTGTTCGCTCATTCGAACGAGCCGTCTCGTGCTCGATTTGGTCGCCCGTGGGCGAATTCCGTGCGTCGCCGCCACCTCGGGTGGTCGCCGCCGGCGCGCCGCCGTGTTCAAACGCCGGTGGACCCCGCGTGGTTAGCCACCCAAAACCCCCTCTAACAGTCGCTGACATGTGGTCCCGGCCACTGTAGCAGTTAATTAGTGCCGCTGACACTGACAGTTGGCCCCACCGCCTATAATTATCAAATTAGGCTAATTAAAATACTGTTAAGTTAAACACTCACTGACAGCTGGGTCCCGCTGGACCTAGTTGACCTAGTCAACTTGCTGACTGGGCAGTGCCCAGTCTATGGCATGTGGGACCCCTGGGCCCCATTAGACTGGTCAAGCCTCCCAGTTGACCGCTGACGCAAGCACGACGTCATCCTGACATCATATTACAATTTCTGTTAAATTAAATTAATTCCAGAAATCAATTAATTTTTAAAAATTAATATCTTTTAAACCGTAGCTCGGATTGAAAAAGTTAAAACATGAAAGTTGCTCAGAACGACGAGACGAGTTTGCTCGTGCCGTCTGTTTCCATATCGGAACCTCCTACGTACGAGAACTCGTAACTCCAAACCCGTATCTCATAGATGAATAGTGACTAATCACCGATAAATAAATCCCACGATAATCCTAAAATAAATACAATGACCTAGATGCATCTTTAGGCAACCCTTCACTGCATCATAGTCGTAGCATACCCTGTATTGCATCGTTGCTGTGTATTTATTTGTTTCCTCCCCCTCTTCTCTCTCGGTAGACCCCGACGTCGATGTAGCTCCTGAGGCAGACGCCGCTCCGGAGTACGACTACGTCCCCGACGACCCTGCCCTTGCCGTCGAGCAGACAGGCAAGCACCCCCATTTTGAGCATTCCGATATCACCACTCTCTTCTCTCTTATGCTTGCATTAGAAGTACTGCTGCTACTATTGTCCTATACCTGCTGCATAGCCTGCTTTATTGTAGCCTACTTTTGATACCTGCCTGTTCTCCTAAACTGTTTAGTATAGGATGGGTAGAGCCTTATCAGAGACCCACTTGTCCCGACTGCCCCACTGGACTCTTAGAAGACCCGAGCAACGGGATCGAAGATCAGACCCTGGCACCGCACGTCACTTCCCCTAAGATGCTCGACTCTACTGGGTTACTATCGAGTGCCGAGGGTGATACCTGGTCAGCACTTCTGATGATAACCTTGTAGGTTAGTTATTCGGTCGTGGTAAGCGAGGGTGATTTCTCCTACACCACCCCCGATAACGACGTCGTCGTGCAACTTCTCAAGTGTGGACCTCGAGGGTGATGCCTCATTCATTCACCTTGACGATAGCATCGAGCGGGAATTCCATCGAGGGTGATACCTCAGGGTTCCCCCTTGGTGTCAGACACACGGAGACTTGGTTACTATGACTGAACACTGAACCATGATAACATGATACTAAAGACGGGTCGGCCCTGAGGGGTACCCGCGCGAGCATGAATGCGAAGTGATGTGGAGTCGGGTTGACCTGAGAGGTGCCCGCGAGATAACTACGAGGCGTGGCCGGGCATTCTTAGCCCTTGCCGCAAGTCCTCGAGATGGGGCGACGGGGTCACATCGATCGTGAGTCTCTGCTCGTTACCGCGCGCTCCTAATCCACTAACGGTTTGGATATTTGATCCGAGGGGCCTCTGGCCTGATAGCACTAACCATCACGTGGGCATAGTATGGGCGTTCTGCGTCGTATACTTCAGCCGAAGCTTAATAGACGTCAGCGACTGAGCGGCGCGCGCTGAATTGGACTGGTTACGCAACCGCGCTTGTATTAAGGGGTTGCTAGGTCTGCTTTCGGCCGCCCACGCAACGCGCAGGAGTTCCCGGGGCGAAGGCCCAAGACCCCTGGGGGCATAGGTTAGACCGGCGTGCTGACCTCTCTGTTAAGTATTTGGTCGGGTTGCGGCGTGTTGCTTAGCCGAGGCCGGGCATGACCCGGAAAAGTGTGTCCGGCCGGAGTTAAGCGAGCGTGGTGGGTAAGTTGGTGCACCCCTGCAGGGAAGAAACTTCTATCGATAGCCTGTCCTATGGTAACGGACACTCAGAGTTGTATCCCGATCGGTACAACTAGAACTTGAGATGAGAACTGGATAGTACGGCTCTGGGATTGCTTTCTCGCAGGGAGTCGAGGAAGAATCTCTGGCCGAGGTTGATGACATTACTGCTATACTTTACATTATGTTATTCTGCTCTCTTCTAATGTTGCAAGACTGTTGAAGAAGCTGAAGATGCTAGTCTTCGATAGGACTAGGTTTTTCCCTCTATTCTGGCATTTCTGCAGCCCAGTCCACATATACAGCCATCCTTTGAGAATGTTGCATATGTAGTGTAGATCCTTGCTTGCTGAGTACTTCGGATGAGTACTCACGTTTGCTTTACTTTCTTTTTCCCCCATATCCAATTGATGCCACCAGACGTCGGAGCCCCTGAGCCAGACGCCCCCGTCGACGACCACTGCTACTACCAGCCCGGAGAGTACTACTACTACGAGGAGCCGACTGACGACCAGGAGTAGGATTCGGAGGGTCCAGGGCAGGAGGCCCACGCCTTTCGATCGTAGAGTTTTATTTTGCCCCGCCTCTGTGAAGGCTTATCTTTCTGTTCTGTAATATATCTGTACCCAGATGTCTGATGCTTCCGTTGACACTTGTATGCCATCGAGCTATGTATTCGAGCCCTCGAGGCCCTGGCTTGTAATATAAAGCTTGTATGAATTTATTTATGTTTTAGAGTTGTGTTGTGATATCTTCAAGTGAGTCCTTAGGCTTGATCGTGTGCATTTACGTGTATGATTAGTGCACGATTAAGCCGGGGTCGTCACAGGTTGGTATCAGAGCCGATTGCCTCTAGGAAACCCCCTATCCAATTCCTTGGCCGAAGTTGAGTCTAGTGGTCCAAAACTGTTTTACTAACTTGGCTGTGTGGCTTACGTGCCCACGTTGCCAACTGGGTGGTATTAGGATCTTTTATTCCTCGTCTTTACTCTGGGACTCTGATCTCTCTTCTATTCGGGTTAAAGATTTTACTAACTCTGGCATTAGGATCTCGTAACCATTTCCTCCCGGAGAGCCCCTTTCACTACAGATGATCGTCTGGTTCATCAGAAGATTCTGAAGATACTCCTCGACGTTAACCGAGACCCTATCCCACTACTTTGCAGTTCCTGATTACCGATAAACCACGATGGATAACTACTTACACTCGTCGTTCATAGATTCATTTCAGTTACTCTCGGGTTTCATCCGACATATTGAAGTACTATCCGACATTTCGAGAATTCTCTGAACCTACTGCTTTGTAGTCCCTTTCCGCCTGAACACACCTACGAATAAATCCTCATACTACACGGGATCCGTTTATTCCCAGTTATTCGAGTGCTTTCCAAAACGCATTGACTTGCTATCTGATCTCCCGAAAATCCTCTGCAGTCTATTGCTCTTGAAATTCTTGCCTGCTTGCCTTATGGTTAATTCCATATGTCTGGTAATAATCATTTGTATCCTTTGACACCGTCATTTTGGTCTTATTGATTCAACATGAGTGCAAATGCTCGCAATCATCAGTCGATTCCTAGAACTCGTCCTTCCGGCTCAATCATCAATCCGGACATGAGCT
This sequence comes from Thinopyrum elongatum, assembly GCA_011799875.1. Classification (NCBI taxonomy): domain Eukaryota; kingdom Viridiplantae; phylum Streptophyta; class Magnoliopsida; order Poales; family Poaceae; genus Thinopyrum; species Thinopyrum elongatum. The sequence continues at coordinate 93,722,707 of CM022303.1, read as the reverse complement.
GGTTCTCGGTCAATCAAGTATTGATTGATTGTCCAACTAAGCATGTACAAATCAGTCGTCCCTCTGCCCAAGTGAACTGATTGTCACTCCTGGCTTTGGAAATCGTGAACCCTCTGAATTTTATACTTGGGTTGTTCAAGTGCTTCCTTAATTCGAGGTGCTTGCCCCCGTCCTTTCTCGGAGGACTCTCAGGTGGGACCAGTCGTTAAAAACCTTACCCCGTTAAATTCTTACGGATCACTTGATTCCTTTTGAGGACAATTATCTGACCGATTCTTTTCTATTCTAAGAACCTTATCGGTTCCTTCCCCGTTGACATTGCCTTTGGCACTGAAGCATTCTCTACTTCTTGCCGTCTGTATATCCGCCCAACTTGCATGGCACGGAGAGGGAGTGCATTCCTTCTCCATATTGACCTGGGACTGACTACTGACCAGGACATGTCACGTAACCATGGTTGGAGATCTCTGCAAGACGGAACGCTAAAGTTGTTCATCTAGTTCTATTCAACCTACTCATATTTGGACAAAGCTTTTGCTTTTGATCCTTCGTTTCTGAACCATAACTCCTTTGTACTTAAACGTCGGATTGTTCCGATGTTTCTATAATCTGATGCCGTCACATTCTTTCTTCTTCTGGTTAAGTACCGCTACTCACGTCAGATCCTTTGCTGACCACCTGCTCTTTTGTTGGATTATTATCTTACAATGTCCTTCATCTTCTATCTGTGAGAATTCTTTCCCTGTTGCAATTGCCTTCGGCAATGTGGTATCATGTAATTCTTTTTGTCCATATTCAATTATGAAATGTTGTTTGTTGCTTCTATAAGCGTGGGGTATAGATCCGTAAAATGCCCCTATGGGTTGAGTCTATGCCTTCGCTAGCTGTGAGAACCCACAAGGCCTCATGTGCCATACCTTCTGTTGTTCCACCAGTTAAACTTTCAAACTCTAAACATTCTTAACAAAGAGCAGTGAAAGAGAAGTTGTTCATTGAAGAAGTGGGAGTCGACCTTGAACCTTTGTGTTCATGGCCATGGACCCGATGTAGAACTTATCATGGAAGCTGCTCGTAAAAATAATTATTTCCTTGGTACAAGTTCATCTTGAATCTACGAATTGATCCTTTGCAATCGTGGTTCCGACCATATTTCCTCCTTGATTCCATTTTCTGGATAAGATAAAATACTTATCCTCTGCAAATCATTTCCCCCGTCCAACCTCTACTCCGATTTACCTTCCGGTATTATCCCTAGTATTTGTTTCTGGGAAGTTAAATACTCCATTACCTCATTCCTAACCTGATCGGCTATATCATTATTGTGCCGACTTTTAACTGTGCTACCCGGCCCTTCTTCCCAGAGCACAATTTTCGACGATGAGTTAAGCTTACGTCGATCTTCCTCATTTTATCACTTCACCTCGAACAACAAGCTTGACTTCGAGCTTGTGCCGTATCCCTGGTTCCTATAACCTTTCGCTTCGGCATTCCTTTTGCTTGATGTCATCGCCGACCGACCACATCTTCTTGAAACTTCTCGACAAATGTGTCGTGATCATCATCAACATTCCGAGCTCTTTTAGGATATCAATTGAATTCATGGCTAGAAATACCATCCCTGCCCCTCGATGAATTGTGATATCATCGATGTCATCCTTGACTTTCGACCAACACAAACCTGGTTGTATTTGGTTATTCCTTATGTCCCGAGATACCCTTGTAAATGTTTCTCGGTACCTCTTGAGATCTTCGAACCCAATCTTTTACTTGACACCATATCATTGCTGCAAAGAAGCATGATTGTGGTATTCCGAATATCAACAAGAACGTTGGAAGCACATTGCCAATTGTTTCTTAATCAATTATCCAAACATCGTTGTAAGGGTAATATCATGATTCATCACTTGCCTCTTTATCTAAATGCTTTTGAACTTACTGTTCCATCATGTATATCCTGCTCCGCTTTTCCTTGAGCAGGATGTACTCCCGATTCTCGTGTATAAACACATTTTCCTTTCCATTGTTTTGTTTAACCTTTCCAGTAATCTAGCTTACCTAAGCAGAATTAATTCCCTGCCTATGAAAACATCTCGGTATACAACTCTGTCAGTGAGACCCCGTTACTATTGTTGATCACATTCCGGTAACCACCGATGGACGAGAACCTTGCCGATTGGTCCGCCTCGTTCAACGAGCAGGAAAATGGTTCTCTTCGTCCCTCGCCCTTGGTACCGATGTTGACGCCAACATAACTGACAGGCTATTCTCTGACATACCTTGTTGACGTGACCGATGAGACGCCACCGTTCTTCCTATTCTTGATCTATACCCCTCCACAGCTCCACAGGATTGGAACCTGACTCTCCTGTAGCATCCTTGATTCTGAAGCATCCTTTGCCCTTGACTTTGTGTGTTATCCCGAGCCACCCCTTGAGAGATGATCTACTCCCGATACCCTGAACCCCTGTTCACACTTCGATCAGGTATCGATCGAATGTCCAATTGCTTGATACTTCTTATTGTACCTTCATACTTTGCTCTCGATGTTTCCTTAAATTTCAATTCGAGAGATATTTTCCGCCACAACCCCTGAGTTAAACACCAGATGGTCGACCTTGCAAAGGTCAGTTCTTCCGAAGTTACCCTTGTCTTCCCCACTTAAAATCTCGGGACGAGATTTCTTGTAGTGGAGGAGATTTGTAACACCCCCAGCCTCACACCATAGTGACCACCCACTGATCATGCCAAGTCATCATGAATAATTATGCTTGATCAACATTTCAACATATCTCATTCCAATTCTAATTCAAATCACAAGTGCAAAATGAAGTTGCATCAAAGTTGCTGTAAAAATGTTCACCATCTAGCAAATAATCCAAAACAATTTGTTGATAATTAAAACAACATCACTCCTATGCAAAGATGAGCAGTAGCAATTAATCCAGTACAATCTCAGCATTTTAAAATATTAATTCATTTATGAAAATTCCAAATAAATTCCTTTGGCCTCCAAACTTCTTGGGGCAGTGTAAAAAATCACCAGGGATTTATTGGGACATCTCCCATATTTTTCCTAAGTGAACTAGTTGCTCTAATAATTCCTTTTCTCTATCTGGTATTAAATAAAAGAGAAAAACAGAAAATAAGAAAGGATCAGAAACTCACCTAGCATCTGGGCCGCGGCTACAGTGATCGGCCCAGTCCACCCGAGCCAGCCCATCTCCCGGTTATCCCCTTCCTCTGCCTCGCTGTCGGCTGGCGCGCGCACCCGAGCCGCCGATCGCCACGCGCCGTCGATCCCGCGGCTCCCTGACGCCGTTAAGGCCTGCCTCATGCTGCCCTCGTCCTTCCCCATCGAACCCTAGCCCCCACTCCACCCCTTTCTCTCTCCGTTCCCCCCTCCCCCGTTTCCCCCCCCCCCCCCCTCGGTAGAATCGAGGCTCGCGCCCGAAACTGTCATCGCCGCCGCTCGCCATTACCATGGCCACCGGCCACCTCGAGCTTCTCCAAGACGTTCAGGAGGCCCGCCGTCTTCGTCTTCGTCTTCCGCGCCGTTGGATCGGAGCAGTGGGGCTGCAGAGCCGCCGTCTTCATCCTCTTCTCCACCTTCGGCCACCGCACGACCTCGCCGTCGTTCAGCGCCACCACGAGCTCCCTGGCCTCCCCGAGCGGCTCCTCATCACCGATGTGAGCGCCGTCCCTTCCCCCTTCTCTTTTCTGCTTCGCGTGCGCCGCCTAGCTAGCTTCCGCGCGAACCCAAGCTCCGGCCACTGCCATGTACGGCGAGCCTCGCGCTCCCGAGCCTCCACGCTCGAGCCAGCTGCACCAGCGTGCTCCTGGAGGTCCGTAGCTGCCACCTAACCCCTCGCCTTGCTCGATCTCGAGCTGCAGAGCTGCCACGGCCGGACGTCCGCCACTGCCGCCGCTTGGCCGTCACCGTTGCCGCCGATAGGGCCACCCCCAGCTCGTGCTGCTTGCTCCTTCCGACGCGCACTCGTTCGCTCATTCGAACGAGCCGTCTCGCACTCGATTTGGTCGCCCGTGGGCAAATTCCGTGCGTCGCCGCCGCCTTGGGTGGTCGTCGCCAGCACGCCGCCGTGTTCATACGCCGGTGGACCGCGCCAGGTGGACCCCGCATGGTTAGCCACCCAAAACCCCCTCTAACAGTCGCTGACATGTGGTCCCGGCCACTTTAGCAGTTAATTAGTGCCGCTGACACTGACAGTTGGCCCCACCGCCTATAATTATCAAATTAGGCTAATTAAAATATTGTTAAGTTAAACACTCACTGACAGCTGGGTCCCGCTGGACCCAGTTGACCTAGTCAACTTGCTGACTGGGCAGTGCCCAGTCTATGGCATGTGGGACCCGTGGGCCCCATTTGACTGGTCAAGCCTCCCAGTTGACCGCTGATGCAAGCATGACGTCATCCTGACATCATATTACAATTTCTGTTAAATTAAATTAATTCCAGAAAATCAATTAATTTTTAAAAATTAATATCTTTTAAACCGTAGCTCGGATTGAAAAAGTTAAAACATGAAAGTTGCTCAGAACGACGAGACGAGTTTGATCTTGCCGTCTGTTTCCATATCGGAACCTCCTACGTAGGAGAACTCGTAACTCCGAACCCGTATCTGATAGATGAATAGTGACTAATCACCGGTAAATAAATCCCACGATAATCCTAAAATAACTACAATGACCTAGATGCATCTTTAGGCAACCCTGCACTGCATCGTAGTCATAGCATACCCTGTATTGCATCGTTGCTGTGTATTTATTTGTTTTCTCCCCCTCTTCTCTCTCGGTAGACCCCGACGTCGACGTAGCTCCTGAGGCAGACGCCGCTCCGGAGTACGACTACGTCCCCGACGACCCTGCCCTTGCCGTCGAGCAGACAGGCAAGCACCCCCATTTTGAGCATTCCGATATCGCCACCCTCTTCTCTCTTATGCTTGCATTAGAAGTACTACTGCTACTGTTGTCCTATACCTGCTGCATAGCCTGCTTTATTGTAGCCTACTTTTGATACCTGCCTGTTCTCCTAAACTGTTTAGTATAGGATGGGTAGAGCCTTATCAGAGACCCACTTGTCCTGACTGCCCCGCTGGACTCTCAGAAGACCCGAGCAACGGGATCGAAGATCAGACCCTGGCACCGCACGTCACTTCCCCTAAGATGCTCGACTCTACTGGGTTACTATCGAGTGCCGAGGGTGATACCTCATCAGCACTTCTGATGATAACCTTGTAGGTTAGTTATTCGGTCGTGGTAAGCGAGGGTGATTCCTCCTACACCACCACCGATAACCATGTCGTCGTGCAACTTCTCAAGTGTGGACCTCGAGGGTGATGCCTCATTCGTTCACCTTGACGATAGCATCGAGCGGGAATTCCATCGAGGGTGATACCTCAGGGTTCCCCTTGGTGTCAGACACACGGAGACTTGGTTACTATGACTGAACACTGAACCATGATAACATGATACTAAAGACGGGTCGGCCCTAAGGGGTACCCGCGCGAGCATGAATGCGAAGTGATGTGGAGTCGGGTTGACCTGAGAGGTGCCCGCGAGATAACTACGAGGCGTGGCCGGACATTCTTAGCCCTTGCCGCAAGTCCTCGAGACGGGGCGACGGGGTCACATCGATCATGAGTCTCTGCTCGTTCCCGCGCGCTCCTAATCCACTAACGGTTTGGATATTTGATCCGAGGGGCCTCTGGCCTGATAGCACTAACCATCATGTGGGCATAGTATGGGCGTTCTGCGTCGTATACTTCAGCCGAAGCTTAATAGACGTCAGCGACTGAGCGGCGCGCGCTGGATTGGACTGGTTACGCAACCGCGCTTGTATTAAGGGGTTGCTAGGTTTGCTTCCAGCCGCCCACGCAACGCGCAGGAGTTCCCGGGGCGAAGGCCCAAGACCCCTGGGGGCATAGGTTAGACCGGCGTGCTGACCTCTCTGTTAAGTATTTGGTCGGGTTGCGGCGTGTTGCTTAGCCGAGGCCGGGCATGACCCGGAAAAGTGTGTCCGGCCGGAGTTAAGCGAGCGTGGTGGGTAAGTTGGAGCACCCCTGCAGGGAAGAAACTTCTATCGATAGCCTATCCTACGGTAACGGACACTCGGAGTTGTATCCCGATCAGTACAACTAGAACTTGAGATGAGAACTGGATAGTACGGCTCTGGGATTGCTTTCTCGCAGGGAGTCGAGGAAGAATCTCTGGCCGAGGTTGATGACATTACTGCTATACTTTACATTATGTTATTCTGCTCTCTTCTAATGCTGCAAGACTATTGAAGAAGCTGAAGATGCTAGTCTTCGATAGGACTAGGTTTTCCCCTCTATTCTGTCATTTCTGCAGCCCAGTCCACATATACAACCATCCTTTGAGAATGTTGCATATGTAGTGTAGATCCTTGCTTGCTGAGTACTCACGTTTGCTTTACTTTCTCTTTTCCCCATATCCAATTGATGCCACCAAACGTCGGAGCCCCTGAGCCAGACGCCCTCGTCGACGACCACTACTACTACCAGCCCGGAGAGTACTACTACTACGAGGAGCCGACTGACGACCAGGAGTAGGGTTCGGAGGGTCCAGGGCAGGAGGCCCATGCCTTTCGATCGTAGAGTTTTATTTTGCCCCGCCTCTGTGAAGGCTTATCTCTCTGTTCTGTAATATATCTGTACCCAGATATCTGATGCTTCCACTGACACTTGTATGCCATCGAGCTACGTATTCGAGCCCTCGAGGCCCTGGCTTGTAATATAAAGCTTGTATGAATTTATTTATGTTTTAGAGTTGTGTTGTGATATCTTCAAGTGAGTCCTTAGGCTTGATTGTGTGCATTTGCGTGTATGATTAGTGCACGATTAAGCCGGGGTCGTCACAATTGGTTTGCCTGTTCGCCGAGCTGGGGAATTTTGTTCCCACTTCTTCGTTCTTGTAACCTTTTATCACTTGAAGTAGTTCCCGACCGGCGCGCTCCTTCCACTGCCTTTTTAAGAGCGCGGACATGGTTGTCATCCAGTGGAGGCGGTGGTGGTCACTTCAGGTTCTTCAAAGTGCGCTTCAATTTCACCGAATCTATCTTCTCCTCCGGAGGTGGATTTTTCTTTGCAAAAAAGTCCTTCACTTGGGCTTGACAGATCTCCTCGTTTTCCTCCTCGGTCATCTCGTATGGTAACTTCTCTAGAGGCTTGAGAGATGGACTGAATATGTATTGCCTCCCGCCTCTTGCTGTACTGCTAGACGCCGGAGCAGCCGGAGCGGCTGCGGCTGTCTTCCTTCATTGCTTATGAGGCGGAGAAGGAGGCGGAGTGCTACAACGCGCCGGAGCAGCCGGAGCGGCGGCGGCTGTCTTCCGCTGTTGCTGATGAGGCGGAGAAGGAGGCGGGCTGCTCGGACGCGCCGGCGCAGGCGGAGAAGGAGGCGGAGTGCCGCCACGCGCCGGAGCAGCCGAAGAAGGAGGCGGACTGCCCTGATCACTCACCGGAGGAGGAGGAGGCGCAGTGCCCTGACTCGCCGGAGGAGGAGGCGGGGGCGTCCAGTTCGGAAGGTTGTTGAGCACCTTCCGCCATAGACATGGAGTCTTCAGAGCAAGACCCAGCTGAGTCTCCCCTTCACCGGTAGGGTGGTCAAGCTCGAGCTCCTCAAATCCCTCCGTTATTTCATCGACCATCACAACAGCATAGCCTTCTGGAATCGGAAGGCAGTGAAAAGTTGCGCCGGGTTGAGAAGGTGCAACAGAGCCGACAGCCGCCTTGACTTTGAGCTGCTGCCATTGCGTTATAAGGTGGCAATCTTGAGCCTCCGTGATAGCATCCACGGGGTAGCTAGGAGCCGTGAAGTCAGGCTCCTGAATGAGTTGGGTGGAAGCCACGCTGCTTCTCCACTGAGATGGCGGGGTAGCTTCTGGGGTAGCTCCGGCAGCTCGCTGGCTCTCAACTTGTTCCTCTAGCTTTTGTACCCTTGCATTCAGCTTGTGCAGTTCGCTCTGCTCCAGTTTCCTCTTCCTCTCCCAGGTTTTGTAACCGCCTGCGCCGGGAAACGCAACCTTCCACGCAACAGAGCCTGGCGTGCCACGTGCTCGTCCAGGGTGCTCAGGATTCCCGAGGGCATGTGTGAGCTCGTCGTTCTCTCTGTCGGGAACGAACGTCCCTTGCTGCGCTGCGGCGATATACTTCTGAAGCTTCTTGACGGGTATTTCAAGTTGCTCCTTCGTCCAACGACACTTCCCTGTTTCAGGGTCCAAGGTTCCCCCAACCCCGAAGAACCAAGTCCTTGAACGGTCTGGCCAGTTCAATGTCTCTGGTTCGACCCCTTTATCAAGCAGGTCCTTCTCAGCCTTGTCCCACAACGACCGGGCTTTGAGGTAGCCACCTGACCCCGTGCGATGGTGATGCTCCTTCTTTGCAGCATTTTTCTTGTTTATCGCTGACATCTTCTTACTCTTCTCCGATGTCTTGTGGGCCACAAATGCGGGCCAGTGATCTCTTATCTTCTCAAATCGGCCGGTGAATTCTGGAGTCTTCCCTTTGTCGACAAACGTTGATTTCAACTCATTCTTCCACCTCCTGAATAGATCTACCATCTTCTTAAGAGCATGAGCCTTGACCAATGGCTCTATAACTGGCTTATCCGGATCCTCCTCTGGTGGTAGGGTGAAATTTGCCTTCAGCGCGGTCCAAAGATCATCTTTCTGTCTATCGTTGACAAAAGACACTTGAGGGTCTTCGCTCTTAGGCTTATTCCATTGGTGGATGCTGATCGGGATCATGTCCCTAACAAGAACCCCGCACTGAGCAAAAAACGCTTCCTTGGTCTGGCTGGGTTCAATCGGTTGGCCATCGCCCTTGATTGCTGTGATCGTGAACCTTTCATCCTGGCGCAACCTTTTCTTCGGGCCTCGTCTCGTTACCGAAGTTTGGCTCGATACGGAGGGCTAGAAAAGAAGAAAGAAGAGAGTTAATATGTGTACATACCAAAACAATTAATGCATCAATTAGCTAGTCAGCACAGGCTTAATTAATATATATACCTCGCCGGACTTTGCAACATCTCCTTCATCCGTTCGCTCACCGGAGCAGTCATCACGGTCTCCTTCTTCCACCGGCATTCCGTCACCGGAGCCATCATAATCATGTCCTTCCACCTCCATTGTTCGATCACCGGAGCCTGCTTCACCCTCTCCTTCCAGACCATCGGTGTCGTTGAGAAACGACAAGACATCACCTCCGCCGAGGATTATGTCCCCCAACAACTGTTCTGCTTCGATGTCTCGGTGCTCCATAGTTTCTGCAAATATTACAACATGGCAATTAATATACAAACATGACAGATGGATATATTAGTGCAAACGTAGACCTAGCTAGCTCGACACTTCTACGGTTTGGGGTGGCCTCGACAACACTTCTAGGGTTTGGGGTGGCCTAGGCAACGCTTCTAGGGTTTGGGGTGGCCTCAACAATGCTTATAGGGTTTGGGTCGGACCGCCTCTCTCATGAATGTCCGACGTCTGGACCGACAAGGGATTTAACAAAATGACGCCATTCTGGATGTGCAGAAAATGGTCCATATTTTTCCGGATCTCATCTACCCTTCTATATGTCACGTTGTCTAGTGTCAAAGAATTCAAGATAACCTTGACTTCATCATTAGCCGGAAATGACAGGCGTATAATGGTATGAAGCTCTTCAAAGATGTTTTGGAACGGAGTTCCCGATAGAATAATTCACTTTTTGGTACAAAGTTCAGCAAGAGCCTTCCGAATATCGCTATTTGGAAGGCCTTTGCTGAAATTCGTACCAAAAGGCGAATTATTCTATCAGGAACTCCGTTCCAAAACAACTTTGAAGAGCTTCGTAGCATCATACGCCTGTTACTTCTGGCAAATGATGAAGCCATGGATTTCTTCAATACTTTGACAGACAACGTGACATATAGAAGAATATATATATATATAGATGAGATCAGAAAAAAATTGGATCAACCTGTGCACATCCATAATGGGGGCATTCTTGATAAATCTGGACCCTCGACCCCTGGACGACCCTCGACCCTCGACCCCTCGGCGACCCTCGACCCTCTACCCTAGTTCACGACCCTCGACCGCTCAGCGATCCACGACCCTCTACCCTAGTTCCCGACCCTCGACCCCTCGGCGTTCCTCGACCCTCTACCCTAGTTCCCCGACCCTCGGACCCCTCGGTGTTCCTCGACCCTCGACCCCTCGCTTTCCTGCGACCCTCTACCCTAGTTCACGACTCTCGACACCTCGGCGTTCCTCGACCTCGACTCCTCGACCCCTCGACGACCCTCGACCCTCGAACCTTCGGTGACCCCTCAACCCTCTACCCTATTCACGTGCTCGACCGCTCGGTACGATAGATACGATCCACGACGTCGGCGATCACGACCCTCTCTACCCTAGTTCCCGACCCTCGACCCCTCGGCGTTCCTCGCCTCTACCCCTCGGCGTTCCTCGACCCTCTACCCTAGTTCCCGACCCTCGACCCCTCGGCGTTCCTCGACCCTCGACCCCTCGGCTTTCCCTCGACCATCCTACCCTAGTTCACGACTCTCGACCCCTCGCGTTCCTCGACCCTCGACCCTCGACCCCTCGACCCTTTACCCCTCGTGTTCCTCGACCCTCTACCCTAGTTCCCGACCCTTGACCCCTCGGCGTTCCTCGACCCTCGACCCCTCGGCTTTCCTCGACCATCTACCCTAGTTCACGACTCTCGACCCCTCGGCGTTCCTCGCACCCTCGACCCCTCGACGACCCTCGACCCTCGAACCTTCGTGGACCCTGACCCCTCGGTGACCCCTCGACCCCTCTACCCTAGTTCACGACCCTCGACCGCTCGGTGATCCACGACCCTCTACCCTAGTTCCCGACCCTCGACCCTCGGCGTTTCCTCGACCCTCTAACCCTAATTCCCGACCCTCGACCCCTCGGCGTTCCTCGACCCTCGACCCTCAGCGTTCCTCGACCCTCTACCCTAGTTCCCGACCCTCGACCGCTCGGCGATCCTCGACACCCTCGTTCCCGATAAAAATTAAGAAGAGGAAGAAGAAAGAACACAAAAGAGGAAGAAGAAATGAAAAAAAGGAGAAGAAAAGGAATAGAGGAAGAAGAAGAAAAATAGATTAATATATCTATTTTTTCTTCTTCTCCTCTATTCCTTCTTCTTCTCCTCTTTTTTTTTCTTCTTCTCCTCTTCTTATTTTTTTCTCCTCTTCTTCTCCTTCTTCTCTTCTATATTTTTTTCTCCTCTTTCTCTCTTTTTTCTCCCCTTTTTCCTCTCCTTCTTTTTCTTCCTCTTCCTTCTTCCTCTTTTCCATACATATAAAAGTTTAAAAAATACATCATACATACATATAAAAAGAAAGCATATATATATATATAACAAAAAAAAAAAACATATATAAAAAAATAGCAACGCGGCGGCGGCGGCGGGGTGCTCACAGAGGAGTCGGGCCGGGCAGGGGGCGGGCCGGGCGGCGTCGGGGCGGTGTGGCGTCGGGGCCGGGCGGCGTGTCGGCTCGGGCGGTTGGGGCGGGCGGGGCGGCGTTGGGGGCGGGCGGACCGGGGCATGACGGCGCGGGGTCGGCGTGGCGACGGCGTCGGGGCAGGGGCGCGCGCGGCGACGAGGGCGGCACAGACCGGGGCGGTGACGGCGCGGGGCGGCGTGGCGACGGCGTCGGGGCAGAGGGGCAGCCTGGCGGCGTCGTCGGGTAGTGGAAGAAGAACTGAAACGATTTTTTCACAAGTGCTGGCTTATATAGACGAGGCATTGGTCCTGGTTCGTGGCACCAACCGGGACCAATGCCCCCCTTTAGTCCCGGTTGGTGCCACGAACCGGGACCAAAGCCTAGCTTTAGTCCCGGTTTGGTGGCACCAACCGGGACCAAAGGCCTTGTGCTGCCCGCAGCCAAAAGTTTAGTCCCACCTCGCTAGTTGAGAGGGGCTCGGAGTGGTTTATAAGCCCCACTGCGGCTGCCCTCTCGAGCTCCTCTCAAATGCAGGCTTACGGGCCTAACCTGACATTCCGCTGCCTGTGGGCCTACTGGGCCTTCTGTGGGCCTGAATCCTGGCCCGTGGTTGGGTTTCTAGTCGTATTCAGGCCGTGGTGGCCCAGTAGGTGGCATTTTTTTCTATTTTTTTTTCCAGTTTTTCTGTTTTGTTTTTTGCTTTATTTATTTTATTTTGTTTTTTGCTTTATTTTTTAATTCTTTTTGCTTTTAGGTAATAAATATTATAAACTTTCAGTTAGTGCCATTAGTTTTCTAATTCGAATAGTTTAAATTTGAATTCTTTGAAATTTGTGTGAATCACTAGTTTGTGATTAACTTTACTATAAAAATAGATTTTTGAGTGATTCTTTTTCCTGCTATTTAATATTACTGTGTTTTATCATTATATTCAAAAATAGTTTTTGTTATTTTAGTTTCTAACAAAAAAAATCTTTATGATAATTCTTTTTGCTATTAAAGTTTCTAACAAAAAAATTCTTTTTGAAAATTCTTTTTGCTTTTAATGTTTTGAACCGAAAATACTTTGCTAATTTTAGTTGCATAAATTTTAGTTGATTCCTTTTGCTATTAGAGTTTCATTAAAGTTTTCTAGTTGATTCTTTTTTCTATTAGAGTTTCATTAAAGTTTTCTAGTTCATTCTTTTAGTTTATTATTTTTGCTATTAGAGTTTCATAAAAGTTGAGAGGGTTACGGCAAAAACTGGATGCACTTCGTGTACAAAATGGACAATCTATTTCGAAGTATCAGGGTTTCGGAAGAAAACTCATCTGTTACAAAGGGATTTCATTTTTTTGAACTCCAGACTTTTTGTGTCTTCAAAATGAACCATTCAAAGCCACATCATCAATTTTCAACCCTTTCTGACTTCATCTGTTATTTTTCATGCATTTACTGTTTTTTTGAGCTAAATGACCCTAAAATTGAAAAGCACTTCAAATGAACTCTGAAGAGGTTGAAAATTGGCATGATATCATCATTTCACCCACATAGCATGTGCTAAAAAGTTAATAGGCTTACGGCAAAAACTGGATGCACTTCGTGTACAAAATGGACAATCTCTTTCGAAGTATCAGAGTTTCGGACAAAAACTCATCTGTTATAAAAGGGATTTCATTTTTTTGAACTTATTTGAACTCTAGACCTTTTGTGTGCTCAAAATGAACCATTCAAAGCCACATCATCAATTTTCAACCCTTTCTGACTTCATCTGTTATTTTTCATGCATTTACTGATTTTTTTGAGCTAAATGACCCTGAAATTGAAAAGCACTTCAAATGAACTCTGAAGAGGCTGCAAATTGGCATGATATCATCATTTCACCCACATAGCATGTGCTAAAAAGTTGAGAGGGTTACGGCAAAAACTGGATGCACTTCGTGTACAAAATGGACAATCTCTTTCGAAGTATCAGGGTTTCAGACAAAAACTCATCTGTTACAAAGGGATTTCATTTTTTTGAACTTATTTGAACTCCAGACTTTTTGTGTGCTCAAAATGAACCATTCAAAGCCACATCATCAATTTTCAACCCTCTCTGACTTCATCTGTTATTTTTCATGCATTTACTGATTTTTTTGAGCTAAATGACCCTGAAATTGAAAAGCACTTCAAATGAACTCTGAAGAGGTTGAAAATTCGAATGATATCATCATTTCACCCACATAGCATGTGCTAAAAAGTTGAGAGGGTTACGGCAAAAAACTGGATGCACTTCGTGTACAAAATGGACAATGTCTTTCGAAGTATCAGGGTTTCGGACAAAAACTCATCTGTTACAAAGGGATTTCATTTTTTTGAACTTATTTGAACTCCAGACTTTTTGTGTGCTCAAAATGAACCATTCAAAGCCACATCATCAATTTTCAACCCTTTCTGACTTCATCTGTTATTTTTCATGCATTTACTGATTTTTTTGAGCTAACTGACCCTGAAATTGAAAAGCACTTCAAATGAACTCTGAAGAAGTTGAGAATTGGCATGATATCATCATTTCACCCACATAGCATGTGCTAAAAAGTTGAGAGGGTTACGGCAAAAACTGGATGCACTTCGTGTACAAAATGGACAATATCTTTCGAAGTATCAGGGTTTCGGACAAAAACTCATCTGTTACAAAGGGATTTCATTTTTTGAACTTATTTGAACTCCAGACTTTTTGTGTGCTCAAAATGAACCATTTAAAGCCACATCATCAATTTTCAACCCTTTCTGACTTCATCTGTCTTCACTTTTTCTTCGCTTGTGTCCTTTGCTTATTGCGCCGTAACCATGGATATTCTTCATCGCTTAACAGGGTGCTTGGGTCAGCCTTGACTTTGAAGGGAGGAATTTCATGAAACTTTTAATCTTCAGACATGTCTGTCTTACCCTCCACTCCCACGATGTCTCTTTTCCCTGAAAGAACTATGTGGCGCTTTGGCTCATCGTATGATGTATTCTCTTCCTTATCTTTTCTTTTTCTCGATTTGGTAGACATGTCCTTCACATAGAAAACCTGCGCCACATCATTGGCTAGGACGAATGGTTTGTCTGTGTACCCAAGATTGTTCAGATCCACTGTTGTCATTCCGTAATGTGGCTCTACCTGTACCCCGCCTCCTGACAGATTGACCCATTTACACTTAAACAAATGGACCTTAAAATCATGTCCGTAGTCAAGTTCCCATATGTCCACTATGTAACCATAATATGTGTCCTTTCCCCTCTTGGTTGCTGCATCAAAGCGGACACCGCTGTTTTGGTTGATGCTCTTTTGATCTTGGGCGATCGTGTAAAATGTATTCCCATTTATCTCGTATCCTTTGTAAGTCAATACAGTCGAAGATGGTCCCCTGGACAACGAGTACAGCTCATCAGAAACAGTGTTGTCACCTTTGAGACGTGTTTCCAACCAACTGCCGAAAGTCCTGATGTGTTCACATGTAATCCAGTCGTCACACTGCTCCGGGTGTTTGGAGCGCAGAATGTTCTTGTGTTCATCGACATACGGGGTCACCAAGGTAGAGTTCTGTAGAACTGTGTAGTGTGCTTGAGACCAAGAATGCCCGTCCCTGCATATTATTGAGTCCCCTCCTGGCGTGTCTTTTCCAGTCAGTCTCCCCTCATACCGCGATTGAGGGAGACCAATCTACTTAAGGCCAGGAATGAAGTCAACACACAACCCAATGACATCCTCTGTTTGATGGCCCATGGAGATGCTTTCTTCTGGCCTAGCGTGGTTACGGACATATTTCTTTAGGACTCCCATGAACCTCTCAAAGGGGAACATATTGTGTAGAAATACGGGGCCCAGAACGACAATCTCGTCGACTAGATGAACTAGGACGTGCGTCATGATATTGAAGAAGGATGGTGGGAACACCAGCTCGAAACTGACAAGACATTGCGCCACATCACTCCTTAGCCTTGGTATGATTTCTGGATTGATCACCTTCTGAGAGATTGCATTGAGGAATGCACATAGCTTCACAATGGCTAATCGAACGTTTTCCGGTAGAAGTCCCCTCAATGCAACCGGAAGCAGTTGCGTCATAATCACGTGGCAGTCATGAGACTTTAGGTTCTGGAACATTTTCTCTGGCATATTTATTATTCCCTTTATATTCGACGAGAAGCCAGACAGTACCTTCATACTGAGCAGGCATTCAAAGAAGATTTCCTTCTCTTCTTTGGTAAGAGCGTAGCTGGCAGGACCTTCATACTGCTTTGGAGGCGTGCCGTCTTTTTCGTGCCAACGTTGCAGGTCCTCCCGTGCCTCCGGTGTATCTTTTGTCTTTCCATACACGCCCAAGAAGCCTAGCAGGTTCACGCAAAGGTTCTTCGTCACGTGCATCACGTCGATTGAAGAGCGGACCTCTAGGTCTTTCTAGTAGGGTAGGTCCCAAAATATAGATTTCTTTTGCCACATGGGTGCGCGTCCCTCAGCGTCATTCGGAACAGATAGTCCGCCGGGACCCTTTCCAAAGATTACGTGTAAATCATTGACCATAGCAAGTACGTGATCACCGGTACGCATGGCGGGCTTCTTCCGGTGATCTGCCTCGCCTTTGAAATGCTTGCCTTTCTTTCGACATTGATGGTTGGTCGGAAGAAATCGACGATGCCCCAGGTACACATTCTTCCTGCATTTGTCCAGGTATATACTTTCGGTGTCAGCTAAACAGTGCGTGCATGCGCGGTATCCCTTGTTTGTCTGTCCTGAAAGGTTACTAAGAGCAGGCCAATCATTGATGGTTACAAACAGCAACGCATGCAGGTCAAATTCCTCCTGTCTGTGCTCATCCCACACACGTACACCGTTTCCATTCCATAGCTGTAAAAGTTCTTCAACTAATGGCCTTAGGTACACATCAATGTCTTTGCCGGGTTGCTTAGGGCCTTGGATGAGTACTGGCATCATAATGAACTTCCGCTTCATGCACAACCAAGGAGGAAGGTTATAGATACATGGAGTCACGGGCCAGGTGCTGTGATTGCTGCTCTGCTCCCCGAAAGGATTAATGCCATCCGCACTTAAACCAAACCATACGTTCCTTGGGTCACCTGCAAACTCAGCCCGGTACTTTCTCTCGATTTTTCTCCACTGCGACCCGTCAGCGGGTGCTCTCAACTTCCCGTCTTTCTTACGGTCCTCTCTGTGCCATCGCATCAACTTGGCATGCTCTTTGTTTCTGAACAGACGTTTCAACTGTGGTATTATAGGAGCATACCACATCATCTTGGCAGGAACCCTCTTCCTGGGGGGCTCGCCGTCAACATCACCAGGGTCATCTCGTCTGATCTTATACCGCAATGCACAGCATACCGGGCATGCGTTCAAATCCTCGTACGCACCGCGGTACAGGATGCAGTCATTAGGGCATGCATGTATCTTCTGCACCTCCAATCCTAGAGGGCATACAACCTTCTTTGCTGCGTACGTACTGTCAGGCAATTCGTTATCCTTTGGAAGCTTCTTCTTCAATATTTTCAGTAGCTTCTCAAATCCTTTGTCAGGCACAGCATTCTCTGCCTTCCACTGCAGCAATTCCAGTACGGTACCGAGCTTTGTGTTGCCATCTTCGCAATTGGGGTACAACCCTTTTTGGTGATCCTCTAACATGCGATCGAACTTCAGCTTCTCCTTTTCACTTTCGCACTGTCTCCTTGCATCAACAATGACCCGGCGGAGATCATCATCGGGCACATCGTCAGGTTCCTCTTGATCTTCAGCTTTCCCTGTTGCAGCATCATCGTATTCAGGGGGCACATAGTTGTCATCGTCCTCTTCTTCTTCGCTGTCTTCCATCATAACCCCTATTTCTCCGTGCCTGGTCCAAACATTATAGTGTGGCATGAAACCCTTATAAAGCAGGTGGGTGTGAAGGATTTTCCGGTCAGAGTAAGACTTCGTATTCCCACATATAGGGCGTGGACAACACATAAAACCATTCTGCTTGTTTGCCTCAGCCACTTCGAGAAAATTATGCACGCCCTTAATGTACTCGGAGGTGCGTCTGTCACCGTACATCCATTGCCGGTTCATCTGCATGCATTATATATAATTAAGTGTGTCAAAAACCATTACAAAGCATCATGAATAGATAAGTGACCAAATTAATAGAAGTTCATTATCACATTAAAACCAAAGTACATACATAGTTCTCATTGAACAACATATAGCTCTCCAGAGCATCTAATTAAACCATACATTGAAACTATGTAAAACATTTCAATGCAACAACAAATGCGATCATAATCGCAACCAAGGTAACAATTGATCCAACGGCATAATGATACCAAGCCTCGGTATGAATGACATATTTTCTATACTTTCTAATCTTGAAGCGCATTGCATCCATCTTGATCTTGTGATCATCGACGACATCCGCAACATGCAACTCCAATATCATCTTCTCCTCCTCAAATTTTTTCAATTTTTCCTTCAAGTAATTGTTTTCTTCTTCAACTAAATTTAACCTCTCGACAATAGGGTCGGTTGGAATTTCCGGTTCACATACCTCCTAGATAAAAAAAATCTATGTCACGTTGGTCGGCATAATTGTCATAAACAATAAATGAACCAAATAGTTATAAAATATAATATATACCATATCCGAATCATAGACAGGACGAGGGCCGACGGGGGCGGATACCAAAACCATCGCACTATATAATAATAAACAATAATAAAAGTAAGAAAATTATACAAGTATCTATCTAAATCATACAAGTAAGAATTTTTTTTCTTTTAGAAAGAAGATAAGAAAAAGAGGCTCACCACGGTGGTGCCGGCGACGAGATCGGCGCGGGCGATCGTCGGCGGTGAAGACGGGGACGGGACGTGACGGACCGCTAAACCTAGACAAATCTTGAGGAAAATGGAGCTTGAAGGTCGAGTTTGGAGAGGAGAAAGCTTAAGTAGTGTGGCTCGGGCATTTCATCGAACACCTCATGTGCATAGGAGGTGAGCTAGAGCACCACAAAGCCCTCCCCTCGCCGGCCAGAAAAAAACAGAGCAGTGGAGTGCTCTGCTCGCGGGCGAGGGGTATATACAGGCACAACATTGGTCCCGGTTCGTGGCTGGAACCGGGACCAAAGCATCCTTTGGTCCCGGTTCCAGCCACGAACCGGGACCAATGGATGTGGGCCAGGAGCGAGGCCCATTGGTCCCCGTTCGTGTCTGAAACTGGGACCAAAGGGTCCAGACGAACCGAGACCAATGCCCCACGAGACCCGGCCGGCCCCCTGGGCGCACGAACCGGGACGTATGCCCCCATGGGTCCCGGTTCCTGACTGAACCGGGACTAATAGGCTGGGCAGGCCTGGACCAAAGCCCTGTTTTCTACTAGTGATAGTAGACTTTGTTGTGTAGTCAATTGACAAGGATTAATAGTAGACTTTGTTGTGCAGGCAATTGACAAGCTCGTTGACTGGACAAAGTATAATCGCAGCTGATGTTATAAAAAATGGAATGCTATGACATATATGCTGATTTTGCAATCCTTAGTCGTCAAGGATGAAGTTTGTTCCTTGATCGTCGCCGATGAAAGAGAGGTTTCGAACAAGCTGTTGCCGCTGTGAACATTGCTTGAAGGACATAACTCAGAAGAGAAGCTTTTTACTGTGGTTTCAGCCAATTCAAGATAACATGTGCTTCATCAAGTGGGTGTGGCCACTCTTACATGCGTGTGCATGCATGTCTTTATGTGATACTTCCTCCGTTCCTAAATATAAGTTTTTTTAGAGATTCCAACAAAAACTACATACGAATGTATATAGACATATTTTAGAGTGTACATTCACTCATTTTGCTCCCTATGTAGTCCACAGTGGAATCTCTAAAAAGACTTATATTTAGGAACAAAGGGAGTAAGGAAGAAAAAAGAAAAATCGCCACTCTACGTTTTTTCAGAGAATATTACACTATCTTTTTTTGAGGGGACAGAGAATATTACACTAAACCTCTGAACAAAATTCTTGGGGGGAAAATAATAATGTTCTGGGCCTAACTACTACTGAAAGCACACGAGTAAGCTGGGCTGAGATGGGCCGGGCCAAGCAGGTTCGTTTCAGCCGAATAAAAAACCCGGCGCTCTACACATCGGCCATCTCCGGCGCCGGATTCCTTCTTCGTCCTTTCGTCGCCGACGCATCCGATGGGGAAACGCGGTGCGTCGCAAAGGATAGACATAGACGGGCTTGAGTTGTTCGCAACCGGAAGCCCAGAGCCACTGGAGACAAAGCTCTCGCCGCCGCGGGCACCCGCCGCTCCCGCTCTGCCCCCTAGGTCTGCAAAACCCTAACCCTGTGTTTCTCCTCTTCCTGATGCAAGTTCGTCTGGTGGTTGATGGCGGCCATGAATGATCGATGCTGCCTTGCCTGCCCCGAAATTATGTAGTCGAATCCTGCGATTGGACCTGGTGTTCATCTGACCCGAAATAATTTTGCTAGTATTTTTCGGAAAGAATTTTGTTAGTATGTGCTTGGTGTTCTCGATCTCAAAAACACTTGGGAATTGGATAGCTAGTTACCAGAAATTATGTGCAAAAGGAGGGATCGACCAGAAATAATAATTATGCGATGAAAAGATTTGTTATGAGTATCATACTCTCATTACTTGGTATGCTATTTCTTTTGACGACATTGATGCTCAAGTCAATAAAGTATGAATCTCCCCCTGTTGGGCGAACTGGAAATATGCGTATATTATGCTTTGTACTCATGAAGTTGTTGGTTGTTTTGCTGTAGCTTATTGTAATTGAAATGTGGCATATGCTGGTAACTTGGTATACATCTTATTCTGGAAAAAATTGATGCTCGGTGAGATGAGCATCTTGGTTTGCCTTAGTCTGTAGTAGTTATGTCTCTGATCTTTGATTTCTTGATTCTGATCTTTCTTTTTGAATTTTCTGTATGACAGAGAAGTTGCCGTTGTAGAGAAGCTGTCTAAGAAAATTTGCCACGTCTTGGGCTCAATCGACTCAGACTCATCTGGACGACAAGTTTGGGCAGACCTTACGGACAGCCTGCTTCACCTAATCATTGTCCTCTTTAGCTCATTCCATGACTTACTTGCTGTTACTAGCACCTGCCGCTCTTGGCGTGCTACAATTTCTTCCTTCCCGCCTATATATCACTTCTCGTTCCCACCTCTCTTTGTCAAAACAGGCCTTCATTATGCTCATCGGCATATGGGCGACCACAATTCCTGCCACAACCCTTTATCTAACTACAAATGGCAGCTTCATGATCCTGCGAAGACAAATTTATCCCTTCGTTGTTCAGCACCCCGACATACTCCATATTATGTGCGCTATTTGGGCTGCTCATATGGGTATTTGATCTTGTACTGTGAGGAACAATGCTTCCTTGTTGATGTGTACACTAGTACTATGGTGAAGCCCCGTAAATTTCGACGCAGTGACAACTCGAAAATCTACTATGGCGTCTTTACAGCTCCTCTCAGTTCGCCCAACTCGTGCCTCCTCCTTTTCTCGAGAAAGTATATGTTTCGGTGGCAAGTTGGAACAAAGTCCTGGACGGAGCACCCTCTCATTGCTGGACGCATTCATCAAATTGTGTCCTTCAAAGGTCAGATGTTGGCCATGGACTCTGTTATGAAGCTCAATACTATTTCCTTGGAACCTCAGATTAGCATGCCGGAACTACCAGTGGTGCGGGGAGAAGACATGTTCGCTGGCTTGCTTAAAAATCCATGGTTGGTGGTCTGTGGTGACATGCTTCTCAAGGTTGACCTCTCAATACATGATCTCAAATTCTGCTTTCAAGCCTACCGCCTGGACTTATCAGCACTAGTAGAAAACAGGGCTTTGGTCACAGGGCAATATTCACATTAGTCCCGGTTCAGTCACAAACCGGGACTAATGTGAGCATTGGTCCCGGTTCGTGCGGCTAAGGCATTAGTCCCGGTTCACCTGAGCCCTTTAGTCCCGGTTTGAGAGCCCTTTAGTCTCGGTTCGTGTCTCAAACCGGGACTAAAGATTAGACCTTTAGTCCCGGTTTGAGACACGAACCGGAACTAAAGGGTGCCATGCCCTTTAGTCCCGGTTAGTGTCTCAAACCGGTACTGAAGGTCCCATTTTCAAACTCTACCCCACCCCCCCGATCGCCTTTTCAGTTTTGTAAAAAGCAAAAGAAAATGATAAAAACTTCAAAAATTAAAATCCTTCGAGATGTAGTTATGTTACTACATCTACTAGTTAGGAAAATTTAAAAACTTAAATTTGGACATGTTTTGCAAAAAGTGTAGGGAAAATGTAAAACGGCTATAACTTTTGCATACGATGTCAGAAAAAAACGTATAATATATCAAAATGTTCGCACGAAAATCCGCATCCGATTTTGACAGCCTACGGTCTGTTTGCAAATTTTTAGAATCCTCAAATTCTAAAAGGAAAAAAAGTTATGCTCAAATTTCAGTTTTTTTTAATTTTCATTAAGTCTGGTCAAACTATGGTCAAACTACTTATTCAAGAAGTATTAGTGTTACTAAATAATTATTCAAGAATATTAGTGTAACTAAATAATTATTTCAGTTTTTTTGAATTTTGGTCAAATCTGGTCAAACTGTGGTCAAACTACTATTCAAGAAATATTAGTGTTACTAAATAATTATTGTTTTTGAGAACAATAGTTTCAAACTCAAACAGTGAAATTTGTGACTTCATGCTCAAGCTAAACTCCTGAGGGTTAATAGGATTGACATCTTACTATTGTCAGGAAAACAACAAGTGCAGACTTGGAAACGAGGGAGAATAGAACCCGGAAGTTAAGCGTGCTCAGGCTGGGGTAGTGATAGGATGGGTGACTGTTCGGAAAGTTAGATGATTTGGAATGATGAGGGGTGATTAGAGATTAGAGGTTAAATTGAGCAGTGATGAGGGGTGATTAGAGATTAGAGGTTAAAATAATTCAAAAATTTGAAAATCGGGAAAAAATTCAAAAAAAAAATCATAAAATTTCGTGGAGCTCTAGGCAGCAGCCACGTGGACGGCCTTTAGTCCCGGTTCGTGTAAGAACCGGGACTAAAGGGGGAGGCTTTAGTCCCGACCCTTTAGTCCCGGTTCCAGAACCGGGACTAAAGGCCCTTATGAACCGGGACAAAATGCCCTTTTTCTACTAGTGCAGTCAAACCCACTAAGTGGGCGAAGATAAAGAAGTTGGGAAATTGGGCTCTCTTTGTTAGCCTTGATAGGAGGAGCTCTGCATTTTCTTGCTTGAACCCTGAAAGATGGGGCGGGAAGAGTAATTGCATTTATGTTCCGAGCAGATCCAAAGATTCCGACGAACCTTGGATTGAGGTAGAGCTTGGTCAGTTCATGTCCAGGAGATCCCATACAATTTCATACATTCTCGGACGCAAAAGCAAGCAGCTGGAGAGCTTCTGGGTGCTCCCCAGTTTGGTGTATGGTGTCAACGAGTGAACCATCATCTTTGCTCGTCGTGGAGTTTTGCCTAGCCTTGCGCATGCCTTGTCAACTGGTGTGTTTATTATTTAGTATCCCTTACAAAAATAGATCTAATCTCTATATTGTACTGCATTGAGCTAATAGTTTGGTTGAGTATTAATCCTGTATGCTGAACAAGAAAGATTTACTGGACTTGCCTTCCAACCTGGAACATGTTTTGATACTGTCTGATCACATATTTATGTTTCTTGGTCTGCATCTTCTCTTATTTACTTCTCTGCTTTCTTACTGTGATCTTTCGTTTTTCAAAAAAGAAAAAAGAACTCTTTCGCTTTAATGGAATACATAGTTGTATAAATGATGGTTTCGTTCAGATAGATGCTCCTGAGATTTCATTCTTTCTCTCGATCTTATATACTTGGATCTGGGGTACACTCTTAATATATATATATATATATATAGTGACACTATTCTGATCCTGGGATCAGAATAGTTATTCTGATCACGGCGGGTCCTATATAGGCGCGACCACGTGTTCCCAAGATTACAGAAAACCCAAGGCGCTGTTCTGCCCCTAACCTCCTCCCACCCCGATCCAAAAATCCCTACCGCCGTGAGGCTCCACACCAACCCACCTCCAGCCCTTGGCTCCGGCGTGCCTCCCGCTGACGGCCCTCCCAGCCCCTGCGCACCACTCGCCGCCGCCACCCCGTCCCCGACGCGCTTCCCGCCGCCGCCGCCCGGCCACGAGGTCCTACCGCCGCCGCCGCCCCGGCCTCGGCGCGCTTCCCGGCGCCGCCCCCCCGGCCTGGCGCGCTTCCCGGCACCGCCGCCCCGGCCTGGCGCGCCTCTCTCCATCCCCAGATCGCCTCCGGTCGCCGCCCTCCATCCCTACCATGCCCACACGGCCGGACCTCTGCCGGCCACTGCATCCACTGGCTTGGCTGCATGCGACCGAGACCCCCCATCTCGCAGCAAACTTTGCCGCTGCACGCAACCTCCCTCCTCCTAAGGCGCCGCTAGTCCGATCCACTCCAGTTGAGTGCACGTCCCCGACGCCGCCGGCCAGAGCCACTACTCCCTCTGCTCCTCACTTGTCCAAGTTCGTGCTGCCCTGATTCTCTTCGTGTTCTATTTCAGGTTGGGTGCGGTGTGAACTGCGAACGAATCAGTGGTTGAACGGATCAGTGGGTCCAGAAACAAAAAGCACATGTTCTTTTCTTTACCTGATCAGCGTCGTCGGGAGCTAGAGCTCGTACAGATCCTGGACCTCGTCGGGTACGTCAATGAACTGCTCCTCCTTCAGCTCCTGTCTGATCAGCTCGTTCGGGAATAGAGGGGCCAAGGTCGCTGGGGTTCAGCATCGGCGGCGACTTCACCATAGCACAAGAAGTTCATGTAAATCTGCTGCAAAGGTTCAGGTACATAAAAAATATACTCCTTTGTGCATATAGATGAATTCTCACCTACCCATTTTTCTCTCGGTGGTGCTGCTGCAATTCAGCTTGAGAGCGAGAGAGAGATTAGCTGCTGTTGCTGTCCATGTTTTTCTGGTTTGAACTTGCTGATGTCCGTGGTTGAAGGAATGATAAGAGGTGCTTTCCCCGTCGTCTTGGAGCAAATCTGTTACTTGAAGATGTTCTTCTTTGTTTGCTTACTAAGAAAGCCACATATTTTGGTTAAAAATCGATGAGAGGTGCTTTCTACAGATGGTCTTCCTGTGTATCATTAACATGAGCAAAGGATCATGCTCTCTCCCTTGCGTTCGTGACTTTGGATGGCTTCTGGTCAACTACAGGTTGGAAGTTCAACATGTGAGATTAAGTAAGTGCAAAAAAACTACAAGTTAAGAAGTTTAACTTGTGAGAGGAAAATCAAAATGCGAAATAACTGCAGGTTAGAAGTTCATCTTCTGTTCGCATTCAGATTGCTTGCCACCGCCACGCATTCCTTGGGAAACAGCCGCCTTGCATCCCACCGTCGGCCACACGATGCTACCAGCGCACTGCCCCAGGCCGAGCAATCCACCAGCGGACGAGCTGGCTCTGGCTGTGCTCGAGGACAAGTTCTACTACAGCCATGGATTAACAGTAAGTTCTACTTCATCTATACACCATGTCCGGGGATTACATATCATCTACTCTTATGCCAACAAGTCGTTGTCGAACAGCATTCTGAGACCTCTGAAAAAATTGCAGATTGTCTATTGTTATGCCATCAAGGCGCTGCCCAAGAGCCTCCCGATTTCTCTCAAAATTTTGGAGATCAGTAATTGTGAGGCGCTCAAGTCGTTGCCCAAGAATGACCTTCCAAGTTCAATGCTAGAGTTACATGTCCTTCTATGAGCAGTGAGGAGCTAAAAAAAAGAGTGCCGCAAGCTAATAGGAACAATCCCGATTACAGAACTGTAACATCCCCAGCCCCACACCACAGTGATCACCCCCGGATCATGCCAAGTCACCATGATTAACTATGATTAATCATCATTAGTATCATATCTCTTTTCAAATTCCAATTCAATTGGATTTTCAAACTTAAAGTGAAAATAAAAGTTGTTCAAATCCAGGAACTAAAATGTTCCTAATTTTGTAAATAATTCAGACACAATTCTAAAATTATATTCAACATCTACTAAATTAGTTAAGAGACTCAAACAGTAAGAAACAATACCAAAACAGCAAGGTTTAATCCATTTTATTTAATACAAAATTTATATGAAATCCAGCTGCCTCCAAACCATTTGCTAACAGTGGTAAATAATGTATAGTATTATTTTGGCAAGCCTCATATTTTGCAAAAGTCATTTGGAATAAAAAGAAAAGATAAAACAGAAAAGGGAAAACAGCAAACAGAAAAATAAATGAAAAAGGCCTAACTGGCTGGGCCTAAGTGCACAGTGCACACAGCCCAGTCCAGCCGGCCCATTCCTCCCTCCCCCTTCTCTCTCCCTCGCCGTGTCGCAGTCCCCGTGGCCGAGCGCGTGGTCGCCGGTCAGCGACCGACACCGCGGCGCTACCGGCCAGGCGAGGGGATAAAGACCCCCTCGTCCATCCCCCCTGCCTTCCTCGCTCACTCTCCCCTCCTCCTCGCTCTCCCTCGCTCGCGCTCGCCCTTTCTTCCCCTCTGCCGATCGCCATCGCCGCCGCTACCGCGCCGATCCCGCGGCCACTCGCCTCGCCTCACCTCACTGCCGTGTCCCTCGACTCCGCCGTCGTCGACTGCTTCGACTCCGACCAAGAACGGGCGCCGGGGAGCACAGCAGCACCGGATCCGCTTCGTGCCCGTCCGCCTCGGTCACCGACGAGTCCCGCCGACCCCGGCCTTCCTCTGCGCTCCCGTTCACCCAAGGGGCCTCCTTGAGCCCGCCCGGTGAGCACCGCACCTCCTCTCTCTGCCTCCCCCTCGTTCTGCTGCGCCTATCGTCGCCACCACGGACGGCCGAGCCCAGCTCCGCCGAGCCGCTCGCCGTTGCTGCTCCCGTCGCTATCGTGGCCGTCCGAGCACTTCATCATGCTCGGGGCACTCCAGTGAAGCGACCCGACGCTTTAAATCGCCTGCGCGCGCTCCGTTTTGGCATTTCCGGAGCTAGCCCGAAAGACCTCGCCGCCGGCGTCGACGTAGCGCTCGACTCCGGCCACTTTAGGCCGCGCCACCGCCACAGAACGATGCGGCATCGAGTGCTCGCTCGAACGCTGCAAGAAACGCGCCAAACGATCCATCGTAGACGATTTCCGGCCATCTCCGGCGTTCGGCCGCCGCGCCCGAGCTCGCTGGAGCAGCTCCGGCGGCTCCGCTGACCTGGCGCCGACGTGGCATCACCAGGGCCACTGACCAGTGGGCCCGGTGGGTCCCGCTGGCTCAGTTGACCATGTCAAACCGCTGACTGGGTTTGACCAGTCACTGACATGTGGGGTCCACCCCACTGTTTATCTAATTAAGCAAGATTAAATAACTCAACTAATTAACTAAATTGAGTAGAGACTGACAGTGGGTCCCTGTTAGATAATTAGGTAATTAGATTAAATTCAAAACTCTATTAACCTCGCTGTCTATGATAGGTGGGGCCCACTGGTCAGTTTGATCAGTCAACTGGTCTGTTGACCACTGACGTCAGTGTGATGTCATGCTGGCGTCATCAATTATTATTCTGAATAATTCGATTTAATTAATTTAAATAATTTCAGAAAATGAATAAAACTTTAGAAAATCATAGAAATTAAACCGTAGCTCGGATCGAAAAACTTTCTACATGAAAGTTAATCAGAATGACGAGACGAATCTAATCGTGTCGTCTGTTTCCATGTCGGAACCCCCTACATAGGAGAACCCGTAACTTTGAGCCCGATTCTGGTAGATAAATAGTGCATACATACCGGTTAATAAATCCCACTTTAATCCTAAAATAACTTAAATGACTTAGATGCGTCTTTAGTCAACCCTGCGCTGCATCTTAGGCATAGCATGCTCTGTGTTGCGTTATTGCTGTGTATTTATTTATTTCCTCCCCCTCTTCTCTCTCGTTAGACCCCGACACCGACGTAGTCCCGGAGGCCGACGCAGCTCCGGAGGTCGACTACGCTCCTGACGATCAGACCTTGCCGCTGAGCTTCCAGGCAAGCTCCCCCCTTTTTGAGCATATCCATATCGCCTATTCTCTTCTCTCTTATGCTTGCATTAGAAGTTACTGCTACTGCTGTTATCCTATTTCTGCTGCATAGCCTGTTTATTGTAACCTGCTATTGTTACCTACTTGCTTATCCTAAACTGTTTAGTATAGACTGGGTAGAGACCCATCAGAGACCCCCACTTTGTCCCGACTGCCACGCTGGATTATCAGAAGACCCGATCAACGGGATCGAAGACCAGGCCCCGGCACCGCACATCACTTTCCCCTTAGTTGCTCGACACTACTGGGTTACTATCGAGTGCCGAGGGTGATACCTCGACAACACTTCTGATGATAACCTTGTAGGTTAGTTAATCGGTCGTGGTCAGTGAGGGTGATTCCTCCTACACCACCCTCGATAACGACGTTGTCGTGCAACTTCTCGAGTGTGGACCTCGAGGGTGATTCCTCCTTCGTTCACCTTGATGATAACATCAGGTGGAATTCCAACGAGGGTGATTCCTCAGGATTCCCCTTGGTGTTAGACACACGGTTACTATGGTTACTATGACTTTGCACTGAACTATGTTACTAAAGACGGGTCGGCCCTGAGGGGTACCCGCGCGAGCATATTTGCGAAGTGATGTGGAGACGGGTTGACCTAGAGGGTGCCCGAGAGATGAATACGAGGCGTGGCCGGGCATTCTTAGCCCTTGCCGCAAGTCCTCGAGACAGGGCGACGGGGTCACATATTTCGTGAGTCTCTGCTCGTTACCGCACTACCAACACACTAACGGTTTGGATATTTGATCCGAGGGGCCTCTGGCCTGATAGCACTAACCATCATGTGGGCATAGTATGGACGTTCTGCGTCGTATACTTCAGCCGGAGCTTAATTGACGTCAGCAAGGAGCGGCACACGCTGGGTTGGACTGGGAACGCAACCGCACTTGCATTAAGGGGTTGCTAGGTCTGCTCATCGGCGGTGCACGTAACGCGCAGGAGTCCCCGGGGCGAAGGCCCAAGACCCCTGGGCGCATAGGTTAGTCCGGCGTGCTGACCTCTCTGCTAAGTATTCGGTCGGGTTGCGGCGTATCGTTTGGCCGAGGCTGGGCATGACCCAGAAAAGTCTGTCCGGCCGGAGTTAAGCGAGCGTGGTGGGTAAGTTGGTGCACCCCTGCAGAGAAGAAACAATCTATTGATAGCCTATCCTACGGTAATGGACACTCGGAGTTGTATCCCGATCGGTACAACTAGAACTGGACACTTGAGATGATAACTGGATAGTATGGCTCTGGGATTGCTTTCTCGCAGGGAGTCGAGGAAGAATCTCTGGGCGAGGTTGATGACATTACTACTACTTTACTTTATGCTAATCTGTACTCTTCTAATGCTGCAAGACCGATGAAGTTGCTGAAGATGCTAGTCTTCGATAGGACTAGGCTTTCCCTCTATTCTGGCATTTCTGCAGCCCAGTCCAAATATACATCCCTCTTTTGATAATGTTGCATATGTAGTGTAGATCCTTACTTGCTGAGTACTTCGGATAAGTACTCATGTTTGCTTTGCTTTCTTTTTCTCCACATATCCATTTGTCGCAATCAGATGACGGAGCCCCTGAGCCAGCTGCCCCCGCCCACGGCTACTACTACTACTACCCTCCTGGCGAGTACTACTACGAGGAGCCGACCGACGACCAGGAGTAGGTTCGGAGGGTCCTAGGCAGGAGGCCTACGCCTCTCGATCGTAGTGTTTTATTTTGCCCCGCCTTCTTAAAGGCCTATCTGTAACTTTGTTATATCTGTATCCAGATATCTGATGCTTCCGCTGACACTTGTATGCCATCGAGCTATGTATTCGAGCCCTCGAGGCCCTGGCTTGTAATATAAAGCTTGTATGACTTTATTTATGTTTTAGAGTTGTGTTGTGATATTTTCAAGTGAGTCCTTAGGCTTGATCGTGTGTATTTGCGTGTATGGTTAGTGCACGATTAAGCCGGGGTCGTCACAAGAACCTGACAAGTCCAAGGGTACTTACCAATGAACTTGCTATTAATTAGAACTTGGCTATTATCTACCTATCTCGCTACATGAGACGTTCATGCACATAGACACGGGGAATTCACATATATCACAAATTCATGTACAGAAAAGTTGATGCTTTGTGTTTACATTTTAAAAATTGTGTTCTCGCCATCACCAAATCGTGTGGCCGTGGTTGAAGTTCTAATTAAGATTTGTAGTAGTCTCTTTAATAAAATTCTGAGATCGACATTTCGTTAACTGAAGCCTCTGGTCTCATGTGTGTACTAAAAAACATTTTGCTCAGTATACTCTGCATCCTTGAAATATTTGAACCTGATCATATATACTGCTAAGTGATTGATCATGTAGATTGAAGAAAGAACAAAGAAGAGAAGCGAGTTCTAAAGCTGTTTCCAAAAATATGTGTGTTCAAAAAAGATGTTGATACACACAAAAAAATTGTGGATGAGAAGTTCAATTTTTGAAAGGTTCAATGTGTGAACAAGCTGCGGGATTTGCTATTGTGCATATGAACTTTCCGGCAGCCATGCTTGGCGGCTTCACTGGCACCTGCTTGTACTAATGCGTGATTTATTTGGCTTAAAAAAATTGTTTCTGCGAAGGTCAAGATGTTGTGTTGCAGAAGGTCAAGTGTGTATTGTATATGTGTGTGTGTATGTTTTTTTTAAAATGCATACCTTCATTGCAAAACAGTATGTTCATTCTTTGATGTGAGGATGGTTCCCCGTGCAAAAGGATTGCAAAAGAAATTTCTATTTCTTTTATAGTGTTGTGTTTTTATTAGAAGAAAAGAAAAAGAGAAGTTCGGTTTCTAACGATGACGTGGTTCAACGTGCAAACCAATTTCTTTTTCTTTTCTTCTAATAAAAACACAACACTATAAAAGAAATAGAAATTTCTTTTGCAATCCTTTTGCATGGGGAACCATCCTCACATCAAAGAATGAACATACTGTTTTGCAATGAAGGTATGCACTTAAAAAAAACACACACACACACACACACACACACACACACATACAATACACACTTGACCTTCTGCAACACAACATCTTGACCTTCGCAAAAACAATTTTTTAAGCCAAATAAATCGCGCATTAGTACAAGCAGGTGCCAGTGAAGCCGCCAAGCATGGCTACCGGAAAGTTCATATGCACAATAGCAAATCCCGCAGCTTGTTCACACATTGAACCTTTCAAAAATTGAACTTCTCATCCACAATTTTTTTGTGTGTATCAACATCTTTTTTGAACACACATATTTTTTGGAAACAGCTTTAGAACTCGCTTCTCTTCTCTGTTCTTTCTTCAATCTACATGATCAATCACTTAGCAGTATATATGATCAGGTTAAAGTATTTCAAGGATGCAGAGTATACTGAGCAAAATGTTTTTTAGTACACACATGAGACCAGAGGCTTCAGTTAACGAAATGTCGATCTCAGAATTTTATTAAAGAGACTACTAAAAATCTTAATTAGAACTTCAACCATGGCCACATGATTTGGTGATGGCGAGAACACAATTTTTAAAATGTAAACACAAAGCATCAACTTTCCAGTACATGAATTTGTGATATATGTGAATTCCCCGTGTCTATGTACATGAACGTCCCATGTAGCGAGATAGGTAGATAATAGCCAAGTTCTAATTAATAGCAAGTTCATTGGTAAGTACCCTTGGACTTGTCAGGTTCTGTCAATCGGGATTGTTCATATTAGCTTGCGGCACTCTCTTTTTTTAGCACCTCGCTGCTCATAGAAGGACATGTAACTCTAGCATTGAACTTGGAAGGTCATTCTTGGGCAACGACTTGAGCGCCTCACAATTACTGATCTCCAAAATTTTGAGAGAAATCGGGAGGCTCTTGGGCAGCGCCTTGATGGCATAACTATAGACAATCTGCAATTTTTTCAAAGGTCTCAGAATGTTGTTCGACAACGACTTGTTGGCATAAGAGTAGATGATATGTAATCCCCAGACTTGGTGTATAGATGAAGTAGAACTTACTGTTAATCCATGGCTGTAGTAGAACTTGTCCTCGAGCAGGGAAGAGCGAGGCGACCTCGAGCACAGCCAGAGCCAGCTCGTCTGCTGGTGGATGGCTCGGCCTGGGGCAGTGCGCTGGTAGCATCGTGTGGCCGACGGTGGGATGCAAGGCGGCTGTTTCCGAAGGAATGCGTGGCGGTGGCAAGCAATCTGAATGCGAACAGAAGATGAACTTCTAACCTGCAGTTATTTCGCATTTTGATTTTCCTCTCACAAGTTAAACTTCTAACTTGTAGTTTTTTTGCACTTACTTAATCTCACATGTTGAACTTCCAACCTGTAGTTGACCAGAAGCCATCCAAAGTCACGAACGCAAGGGAGAGAGCATGATCCTCTGCTCATGTTAATGATACATAGGAAGACCATCTGTAGAAAGCACCTCTCATCAATTTTTAACCAAAATATGTGGCTTTCTTAGTAAGCAAACAAAGAAGAACATCTTCAAGTAACAGATTTGCTCCAAGACGACGGGGAAAGCACCTCTTATCATTCCTTCAACCATGGACATCAGCAAGTTCAAACCAGAAAAACATGGACAGCAATAGCAGCTAATCTCTCTCTCGCTCTCAAGCTGAACTGCAGTAGCACCACTGAGAGAAAAATGGGTAGGTGAGAATTCACCTATATGCACAAAGGAGTATATTTTTGATGTACCTGAACCTTTGCAGCAGATTTACATGAACTTCTTGTGCTATGGTGAAGTCGCCGCCGATGCTGAACCCCAGCGACCTTGGCCCCTCTATTCCCGGACGAGCTGATCAGACAGGAGCTGAAGGAGGAGCAGTTCATTGACGTACCCGACGAGGTCCAGGATCTGTACGAGCTCTAGCTCCCGATGACGCTGATCAGGTAAAGAAAAGAACATGTGCTTTTTGTTTCTGGACCCACTGATCCGTTCAACCACTGATTCGTTCGCAGTTCACACCGTACCCAACCTGAAATAGAACACGAAGAGAATCAGGGCAACACGAACTTGGACAAGTGAGGAGCAGAGGGAGTAGTGGCTCTGGCCGGCGGCGTCGGGACGTGCACACAACTGGAGTGGATCGGACTAGCGGCGCCTTAGGAGGAGGGAGGTTGCGTGCAGCGGCAAGGTTTGCTGCGAGATGGGGGTCTCGGTCGCGTGCAGCCGAGCCAGTGGATGCAGTGGCCGGCAGAGGTCCGGCCGTGTGGGCGTGGTGGGGATGGAGGGCGGTTGCCGGAGGCGATCAGGGGATGGAGAGAGGCGCGCCAGGCCGGGGCGGCGGCGCCGGGAAGCGCGCCGAGGCCGGGGCGACGGCGGCGGTAGGCGCCTCGTGGCCGGGCGGCGGCAGCGGGAAGCGCGTCGGGGACGGGGCGGCGGCGGCGAGTGGTGTGCAGGGGCCGGGAGGGCCGTCAGCGGGAGGCACGCCGGAGCCAGGGGCTGGAGGTGGGTTGGTGTGGAGCCTCACGACGGTGGGGATTTTTGGATCGGGGTGGGAGGAGGTTAGGGGCAAAACAGCGCCATGGGTTTT
Organism: Thinopyrum elongatum; assembly: GCA_011799875.1. NCBI lineage: Eukaryota > Viridiplantae > Streptophyta > Magnoliopsida > Poales > Poaceae > Thinopyrum > Thinopyrum elongatum. The sequence continues at coordinate 93,689,563 of CM022303.1, read as the reverse complement.
CTGTAATCTTAGGAACATGTGGTCGCGCCTATATAGGATGCCGAGCCAAAAGTTTAGTCCACCTCGCTAGTGAGAGGGGATCGGAGTGGTTATTAAGCCCCACTGCGGCTGCCCTCTCGGAGCTCTCTCAATGCAGGCTTACGGGCCTAACCGGACTTCCGCTGCCTGTGGGCATACTGCTTCTGAGGCATGAATCCTGGCCCGTGGTTGGGTTTTAGTCGTTATTCAGCGTGGGGCCCAGTACGGTGGCATTTTTTTCTATTGTTTTGTTTCAAGTTTTTCGTTTTGTTTTTTGCTTTATTATTTTATTTGTTTTTTCTTTATTTTTGAATTTTTTTGCTTTTAGGTAATAAATATTATAAACTTTCAGTTAGTGCCCATCTAGTTTTCTAATTCGAATAGTTGAAATTTGAATTATGTTGAAATTTGTGGTGCATCACTAGTTTGATTACTTACTATAAAAATAGATTTTTGAGTGATTTTTTTCCTGATATTTAATATTACTCGTGTTTTATCATTATAGTCAAAAAAGTGTGTTATTTAGTTTCTAACAAAAAAAAATCTTTATGATAATTCTTTTTGCTATTTAAAACAGCACATCTAAAACACAAAAAAATGGCACTAGTTTGAAAATTATTTTGCTTTAATGTCTTGAAAACGGAAAATACTTTGCATTTTAGTTGCATAAATTTAGTTGATTCCTTTTTGCTTTAGAGTTTCATTAAAGTTTTCTAGTGCTTCTTTTTTTCTATTAGAGTTTCATTTAAAGTTTTCTAGTTCTCTTTTTAGTTTATTATTTGTGCTATTAGAGTTTTCATAAAAGTTGAGAGGGTTTACGGCAAAAACTGGATGCACTTCGGTGTACAAAATGGACAATCTATTTCGACGTAGTAGCAGGGGTTTCGGAAGAAAGAGAAAACTCATCTGTTACAAAGGGATTTCAGTTTTTGAACTCCGACTGTGTTGTTATTCAAAAATGAAAACCATTCAAAGCCACACATCAATTTCACCCCATTTCTGACTTAATCTTGGTTATTTTTCATGCATTACTGTTTTTGAGCTAAAATGACCCTATAAATTGAAAAGCATTCAAATGAAACTCTGAAGAGGTTGAAAATTGTGCGATATCATCATTGCACCCACATTAGCATGTGCTAAAAAAGTTAATAAGGCTTACGCAAAAACGGATGCACTTCGTGTACAAAATGGACAATTCTTTCGAAGTATCAGGAGTTTCGGACAAAAACTCATATGTTATAAAAGGGATTTCATTTTTGAACTATTTGAACTTCAGACCTTTGTGGTCAAAAGGAACCATTCAAAGCCAACATCAGCCAATTTTAACCCTTTCTGACTTCAGCTGTTATTTTTCATGCATTGACGATTTTTTTGAGCTAAATGACCCTTGAAATGAAAAGCACTTCAATATGAAGTCTGAAGGGCTGCAAAATTGGCAGATATCATCATTTTCACCACATAGATTGCTAAAAAGTTGAGAGGGGTTAGACGGCAAAAAACTGGAGGCACTTCGTGTACAAAAGGACACTCTCTTTCGGAAGTATCAGGGTTTCAGACAAAAAACTCATCTGTTACAAAGGGATGTCATTTTTTGAACTTATTGAGAACTCCAGGACTTTTTGTGTGCCAGAATGAACCATCAAAGCCACATCATCAATTTTAACCTCTTGACTTCATCTGTTATTTTCATGCATTCTACTGATTTTTTTGAGCTAAATGACCCTGAAATTGAAAAAGCACTTCAAATGAAACTCTGAAGAGGTTGTGAAAATTCGAATGATATCATCATTTCACCCCACATAGCATGGCTAAAAAAGTTGAGAGGGTTTAGGCCAAAAAACTGAGGCACTTCGTGTACAAAAGGGACATTTGTCTTTCGAAGTATAGGGTTTCGGACAAAAAATCATCGTAAAAGGGATTTCATTTTTTTGAACTATTTGAACTCCAGACTTTTTGTGTTGCTCAAATGAAACCATTCAAAGCCACATCATCCAATTTTCAACCCTTTCTGACTTCATCTGTTATTGTTCATGCATTTACTGATTTTTTTGAGCCTAACTGACCCGAAATTGAAAAGCACTTCAAATGAACTCTGAAGAAGTGAGAATTTGGCATGAATCATATTTCACCCACATAGCATGTGCTCTAAAAAGTTGAGAGGGTTTACTTTTTGGCAAAAAACTGGATGCACTTCGTGTCAAATGCGACCAATATCTTTCGAAGTATCAGGGGTTGCGGACCAAAAACTAATCTGTTACAAAGGATTTCCATTTTTTGAACTTAGTTGACTCCAGACTTTTTGTGGCCTCAAAATGAACCATTTAAAGCACATCATCAATTTTCAACCCTTTCTGACGTCATCTGTCTTCATGTTTCTTCGCTTGGTCCTTTGCGTATTGCGCCGTAAACCATGGATATTCTTCATGCTTAACAGGTGCTTGGGTCAGCCTTGACTTGAGGGGAATTCATGAAACTTTTAATCTTCAGGACATGTCTGTCTTACCTCCACCTCCACGAGTGATCTCTTTTCCCTGAAAGAACTATGTGGCGCTTTGGATCATCGTATGATGGGTGTATTATCTTCCTTATCGTTCTTTCGGATTTGTAGACATGTCCTTCACATAGAAAAACCTGCGCCACAATCATTGGCTTAGGACGAAATGGTTTGTCTGTGTACCCAAGATTGTTCAGACTCCACTGTTTGTCAGTCCGTAATGTGGCTCTACCTGTACCCCGCATCACTGACAGATTGACCATTTACACTTAAACACATGACCTTAAAATTCATGTCCGTAGTTCAAGGTCCCATAGGTCCACTATAACCATAATATGTGTCCTTTCCCCTTTGGTTTGTGCATCAAAGCGGACACCGCTTGTTGTTTTGGTTGATGCTCTTTTGATCTTGGCGATCGTTTGCTTAAAAAATGTATCATTTATCTCGTATCATTGTAAGTCATACAGTCGACCAAAAAAAAAAAAACAAAAAAAAAAAAAAAAAAAACAACCCAAAAACCAAAAAAAAAAAAAAAAAAAAAAAACAACGATGGTCCCCTGGACAACGAGTACAGCTCCTCAGAAGAAACAGTGTTGTCACCTTTGAGAAGTGTTCCAACCAAACTGCCGAAAGTCTGATGTGTTTCACATGTAATCCAGTCGTCACACTGCTCCGGGTGTTTGGGAGCAGCAGGAATGTTCTTGTGTTCATCGAATACGGGATCACCAAGGAGAGTTCTTGTAGAAACTGGTAGTGTGTTGAGACCAAGAATGCCCGGCCATGCATATATTGAGTCCCCTCCTGGCGTGTCTTTCCAGTCAGTCTCCCCTCATACGCGATTGAGGGAGACCAATCACTTAAGGCAGGAATTGAAGTCAACACACAAACCCAATGGACATCTCGGTTTGAGGGCCATGGAGATGCTTTCTCTGGCCCTCGCGTGGTTACGGACATATTATTCTAGGCTCCCATGGACCTCTCAAAGGGGACATATTGTGTAGAAAACGGGGCCCAGAACGACAATCTCGTCGACTAGATGAACTAGGACGTCTGCGGTCATGATATTGAAAAGGATGGTGGGAACCCACCAGCTCGAAAACTCGACAGACATGGCGCCCATACTCCTTAGCCTGGGATGATTTCTGGATTGATCACATTCTGAGAGGATTGCATTGAGAATGCAACATAGCTTCACAATGGTAATCGAAACGTTGTTCCGGTTGGAAAGTACCCTCATGCAACAGGAAGCAGTTGCTTCATTAATCACGTGGGCCAGTCATGAGACTTTAGGTTCTGGAAATTTCTCTGGCATATTTATTATTCCCTTTATATTCGACGAGAAGCCAGGACAGTACCTATACGAGCAGGCATTCAAAAGAAGATTTCCATGCTCGTTCGTGGTAGAGCGTAGCTGAGCAGGACTCATACGGCCTTTTGGAGGCGTGCGTCTTTTTCCGTGTGCCAACGTTGCGGTCCTCCCAGTGCCTCCGGTGTGGTACTTTGTCTTTCCAGACACGCCCAAGAAGCCTAGCAGGTTCACGCAAAAGGTTCTTCGTCACGTGCATCACGATCGATTGAAGAGCGGACCTATAGGGTCTTTCTAGTAGGGTAGGTCCCAAAATATAGTTCCTTCTATTCCTTACATTGGTGTGGGGGGGGGGGGGGGGGGGGGGGGGGTGGGGTGGGTGATTTATTTTGCAACATGGGTGCGCGTCCCTCAGCCGTCATTCGGACAGATAGGTCCGCCGGGGCCCTTTTCCCAAAGATTACGTGTAAATCCTTGACCATAGCAAGTACGTGATCACGGTACGGCATGGCGGGCTTCTTCCGGTGATCTGCTCGCCTTTGAATGCTTGCCTTTTCTTTCGACAATGATGCGGTGGTCGGAAGAAATCGACGATGCCCAGGTACCACATTCTTCCTTGAATTTGTCCAGGTATATACTTTCGGTGTCAGCTAAACAGTTGCGTGCCATGCGCGTATCCCTTGTTTGTCTGTCCTGAAAGGGTCTAAGAGCAGGCCAATCATTGATGGTTTACAAACAGCAACGCATGAAGGCAAATTCCTCCGTCTGTGCTCATCCCACACACGTACACCGTCCATTCCATAGTGTAAAAGTTCTTCAACTAATGGGCCTCTAGGTACACATCAATGTCTTGCCGGGTTGCTTAGGGCCTTGGATGAGTACTGGCAATCATAATGAATCGCTTCATGCAACAAACAAGGAGGAAGGTTATAGTACATGGAGTCAACGGGCCAGGTGCTAGTGAGCTGCTCTGCTTCCCCGAAAGGATTAAATGCCATCCGACACTTAACACCAAAACCATACGTTCATTTGGGGCATCCGTGCAAACTCAGCCCGGTACTTTCTCGCGATTTTCTCACTGCGACCCGTCAGCGGGTGCGCTCAACTTCCCGTCTTTCTTACGGTCCTCTATGTTGCCATCGCATCAACCTTGGCATGCTCTGGTTTCTGAACAGAGTTTCAACTGTGGTATTATAGGAGCATGACCACTCATCTCTTGGCAGGAACCCTTCTTCCGGGGCGCGCCGTCAACATTCACCAGCGGTCATATGTCTGATCTTAACGCAATGCCAAGCATACCGGGGCATGCGTGTCAAATCCTCGTACGCACCGCGCGTTACAGGATGCAGTAATTAGGGCATGCATGTATCTTCTGCACTCCAATCTAGAGGGCATACAGACCTTCTTTGCGGGAGGTACGTACTGTCAGGCAATTGTTTATCCTTTGGTAGCTTCTGTCGTAAATATTTTCAGTAGCTTCTCAAAGGCCTTTGTCAGGCAACAGCATTTCTCTGCCTCCACTGCAGCAATTCCAGTACGGTACAGAGCTTTGTGTTGCCAATTTCGCCAATTGGGGTACAACCTTTTTGGTTGATCCTCTAAAATGCGATCGAACTTCAGCTTTCCTTTCACTTTCGCACGTCTACTTGCATCAACAATATGACCCGGCGGAGATCCTCATCGGGCACATGCGTCAAGGTTTCCTCTTGATCTTTCAGCTTGTCCCTTGTGCAGCATAATCGTATCAGGGGGCACATAGTTGTCATCGTCCTATTCTATCTTCGCTGTCTTCCATCCATAACCCCTAATTTCTCCGTGACCTGGTCCAAACATTATAGTGTGGATGAACCCTTATAAAGCAGGTGGTGTGAAGGATTTTTCCGGTCAGGTAAGACTTCGTATTCCCCACATATAGGGCGTGGACAAACATTAAAACATCTGGCTTGTTTGCCTAGCCACTCGAGAAAATATGCCCAGCCTTAAGTACTCGGAGAGGTGAGTCTGGCACCGTACATCCATTGCCTGTTCATCTGCATCATTATATATTAATTAAGTGTGGCAAAAACCATATACAAAGCATCATGAATAGATAAGTGACCAAATAATAGAAGTTCATTATCACATTAAACAAAGTACATAATAGTTCTCATGAACAACATATAGCTCTCCAGAGCATCTAATTAAACCAACATTGGAAACTAGAAAACATTTCAATGCAAAACAAATGCCCGATAACCTACATCCCGCCCTCAACCAAGGTAACAATTGATCCAACGGCATAATGATACCAAAGCCCTATGCCGACCCCGACTCCATGAACATGCATATCCCTTTACCAGATTACTTTGATATAGTTTGCGCCATCAACGCGCCCTACTCGCCCACCCTACCACCATCTTGCCCCTTGTAGCATCATCGCCGAATCCGCAACATGCACTCCAATATCATTCTTCTCCTCCTCAAATTTTTCAATTTCTTAAGAATTGTTTTCTTCTCAACTAAATTTACCTCTCGGACCATAGGGTCGGTTGGCCTTTTCCGTCCCCCTTCCCTCCTCGCTCTCCACCCCCCTCTCGTCGTGGTCTGCCTCTTGTTCCTCCCCCCTCCCTGCCCCCCCTCGTTCCCACTTCCCTCTTCCCTCTCCGCCTCCCGACCGGCCGGCGGCCGCCGGGGGGGCTACCCCCCCCTCGCACTCCCCTATCCCACCCCTACATACCCAGTACCGCCACCCTTCTCCCAAGTCTTCTTCTCCCTCCTACCCGTCCCGACCTTTTTTTCCCTTCTGACCCCCCAAACTCTCAGAACGTCGAGTGTTCTCCCACAACCCCTCACCCATAAACCGGGACATTCAGAGCAATAGAGACGGAGCCATCAGTCTACTGCTAGGACGAACAGCCGGAGCAAATTTAATGAACCAAGTACAGACGGCCCCCGAGACATAGGAGACCAAGACAAAAACCACAGACAACCCTCAAATCAGAGTCACATCATCCCCAACCCCCAACACAAAGAGTGGCTGGAGAATAGAGCACCCCACCGCGATCAGTCGGCTTCTGAAGGATGAATTGAACGTAGGGGTGATCAGACCTCGATATACCAAAGAGTGGTCACGACCCAGGTCTAGATGGAAAAGACGCCCGCCTGGGACCAATAACGAATGCTAAGAAGGACACAACGCTTGAAGGGGAAAAGACGAGAGCATTGAAGGATCTAAAGGCGTGGAGAGTAAGTGGTGCGGGTCTGTTTAAACGTTCGTGGAGATCTGGTTTGGAGGTACGGCGCGGTGTAGATGGTTAAGCTTGGTTTGTAAGTTGTGGAGATTTGTGTGAGAGGTGCGGGGATGCAATGAAGACCTCAGCAGTCACAGATCGGGCACGTGTACCCGAAAACGTTTTTTTTAGGGTAGGTGGGACGAGGAAATCGAGTCAACACACCGTTGAATGTCGCATAGGAGGTGAGCTAGAGCACCACCAATAGCCCTCCCTGCCGGCCGAAAAAAACAGAGCAGTGGGAGTGCTCTGCTCGCGGCGAGGGCGTTATAACAGGCACAACATTGGTCCCGGTTCGTGGCTGGAACGGGACCAAAGGCACCTTGGTCACGGGGTTTCCAGCCACGAACCGGGGACCAATGGATGTGGGCAGGAGGAGGCCCATGGGTCCCCGTTCAGTGTCTGAAACGGGAACAAAGGGTCCAGACGAACCCGAGACCATGCACCACGAGACACGGCCGGCCCCCTGGGGCGCACGACGAACCGGGACGATATATGCCCCATTGGGTCCGGTTCCTGACTGAACCGGGACCTAATAGGCTGGGCAGGCTGGACCAAAGCCCTGTTTTCTACTATGATAGTAGACTTTGTGTGTAGTCAATTGCCAAGGATTGCATAGTAGACTTGGTTGTGCAGGGTCAATGACAAGCTCGTTGGCCTGGAAAAGTATAAATCGCAGCTGATGTTATAAAAAATGGAAGGCTTATGACATATATGTGATTTTGCCATCCTAGTCGTCAAGGGATGAAGTTTGTTCCTTGATCGTCGCCGAGAACAAGATAGGTTTCGAACAAGCTGTTGCCGCTCGTGAACAGTGCTGAAGGACATAACTCAGAAGAGAAGCTTTGTTACTGTGGGTTCAGCCAATTCAAAGATAAAATGGGCTTCATCAAGTGGGTGTGGCCACTCTTACTGCGTGGCATTGCATGTCTTTATGTGATACTTCCTCCGTTCCTAAAATATAAGTTTTTTTAGAGATTAAAAAAAAAAGAAGAAGAAGACTGGAGGAGAAATATTGGAGAGGGGTAAAGCTAAAGATTGATGGAAAGATTCTACTCTCAGCTAAGCCTCTCTTGGATTCTACTCCTATGTCGTCACAGTGGAACTCTAAAAAGACTAGATTAGAAACAAAGGGAGTAAGGAAGAGAAAAAAGAAAAATCGCCACCTCTACGTTTTTTTCAGAGAATATTACAATATCTTGTTTTGGGGGACAGAGAATATTACAATAAACCTCTGAAACCAACAATCTTGGGGGGAAAATTAATAAGTTTCTGGGGCCTAAATAGACTGAAAGCACACGAGTAAGTGGGCGAGGATGGGCCGGGCCAAGCAGGTTCGGTCAGCCGAAATAAAAAACCCGGCGATCTTACACATCGGCATCTCCGGCGCCGGGATTCCTCTTCGGCCTTTCGTTCGCCCGACGCATTCCGAAGGGGGAAACGCTCAGCGTGCGTCGCAAAGGATAGACATAGACGGGCTGAGTTTGTGAGCAACGGAAGCCAAGAGCCACTGGAGACAAAGCTCTCGCCGCGCGGGCACCCGCCGCTCCCGCTCTTGCCCCCTAGGTATGCAAAAACCCTAACCCTGTGTTTCTCCTCTTCCTGATGATGAAGTTCGTCTGGTGGGTGATGGCGGCCATGACTGATCGATGCTGCCTTGCCCTGCCCCGAATTATGTTAGTGAATCCTGGATTGGAACCTGGTGTTCACTGACCCGAAATAATTTTGCTAGTATTTTCGGAAAGAATTTTGTTAGTATGTGCTTGGCTGTTCTCGATCTCAAAAACATTGGGGGAATGGATAGCTAGTTACCAGAAATTCTGTGAAACGGAGGGATTGACCAGAATATAAGAATATGCGATTGAAAGTTTGTTAGAGTATCATACTTCATTACTGGTATGCTATTTCTTTGACGACATTGATGTCAAGTCAATAAATATTGAAATCTCACCCTGTTGGGCGAACTGGAAATATGCGTACTTATGCTTTGTATCATGAAGTTGTTGGTGTTTTGCTGAGCTTAGTTGTAATTGAAATGTGGCATAGGATGCGTAAACTTGGTATACATCTTATATGGAAAAAATTGATGATCGCGTGGGATAGATGAGCATCTTGGTTTGGCCTTAGTCTGTAGTAGGTTCTGTCTCTGATCGTTGATTTCTCTTGATTCTGATCTTCTTTTTGAATTTTTCGGTATGACAGAGAAGTTGCCGTTGTAGAGAAGAGAAGCTGTCTAAGAAAATTTGGCAACGTCTTGGGCTCAATCGACTAAGACTCATCTGACGACAAGTTTGGGCAGACCTTACGGACAGCCTGCTTCACCTAATCATTGTCCTCTTTAGCCATTCCATGACTTACTGCTGTTAATAGCACATGCCGCTCTTGGCGTGCTACAATTTCTTCCTTCCCGCCTATATATCACTTCTCGTTCCCACCTCTCTTTGTCAAAACAGGCCTTAATTATGCTCATCGGCATAGGGGGGCGACCACAATTCCTGCCACAACCCTTTATTAACTACAAATGGCAGCGTCATGATCCTGCGGAAGACAAATGTTAATCCCCATTCGTGTTCAGACCCCGACATACTCCATTTATGTCGCTATTGGGCTCCTCATTGGGTATTTGATCTTGTCTGTGAGGAACAATGCTTCCTTGTCATGTGTACACTAGTACTATGGTTGTGAAGCCCCGTAAATTCGACGCCAGAGAGTCAGTGAAATCAAAAATCTACTTATGGCGTATTTACAGCTCCTTCTCAGTTCGCCCACTGGGTGCCTCCTCCTTTTTCTCGAGAAAGTATATGTTCGGGTTGGCAAGTGAGAACAAAGTCCTGGACGGAGCCCCTCTCATTGCTGGACGAATCATCAAATTGTGTCCTTCAAAGGTCAGATGTTGGACATGGACTCTGTTATGAAGCTCAATACTATTTCCTTGGAACCTCAGATAGATGAGCCATGCCGCACGAACACAACAGTGGTGAGGGGAGAAGGACATGTTCGATGGCTTGCTTAAAAATCATGGTTGGTGGTCTGTGGTGACATGCTTTCTCAAGCGTTGACCTCTCAATACATGATCTCAAATTCTGCTTTCAAGGCCTACCGCCTGGACTATCAGCAACTAGTAGAAATACCAGGGTCTTTGGTCACAGGCAATATCACATTAGTCCCGGTTAGTCACAAACCGGGACTAATGTGAGCATTGGGCCGGTTCGTGCGGCGAAGGCATGAGTCACGGTTCACCGGAGCCCTTTAGTCCCGGTTGAGAGCACTTTCAGTCTCGGTTCGTGTCTCAAACCGGGACTAAAGATTAGACCTTTAGTTCCCGGTTTGAGACAGAACGGAAACTAAAGGGTGCCTGCCTTTAGTCCCGAGTTCGTGTCTCAAACCGGGTTTCGGTACTGAAGGTCCCAATTTCAACTCACCCCACCCCCCCGATCGCCTTTCAGTTTGTAAAAAGCAAAAGAAAATGATAAAAAACTTCAAAAATGAAAATCTTCGAGATGTAGTTATGTTACTACATCTACTAGTTAGGAAATTTAAAAATTAAATTTGGACATGTTGTTGCAAAAAGTGTGAGGGAAAATGTAAAACGGCTATAACTTTTGCATACGAGTGGGGTGTCAGAAAAAACGATAATCTATCAAAATGTTCGGCACGGAAAAATCCGCATCCGATTTGACAGCCTACGGGTCTGTTTGCAAATTTTTAGAATCCTCAAAATCTAAAAGGAAAAAAAGTTATGACTCAAAGTCAGTTTTTTTTAATTTTCATTAAGTCTGGTCAAAACTTATGGTCAAACTACTTATTCAAGAATTTTAGTGTTACTAAATATTATTCAGAAATAGAGTGTAACTAAGATTATTTCAGTTTTTTGAATTTTGTCAAATCTGTTAGAGTCAAAACGGTGGTCAACCTATATTTCAAGAAAATTAGTGTTTTACTAAAATAATGATTGTTTTTTGAGAAAACAATAGGTTCCTCAAATCAAACAGTGAAATTTGTGACTTTCATGCTCAGCTAAACTCATGAGGGTTAATAGGATTGACATCTACTATGTCAGGAAAAACCAAACAGTGCAAGACTTGGAAACGAGGGAGGGGAGAATAGAACCGGAAGTAAAGCGTGCTCAGGATGGGGTTGGGGCTAGTGAGGATAGGATGGGGACTGTCGGAAAGTTAGATGATTTGGAATGATGAGGGGTGGGTTGATTAGAGATTGAGGTTTAAATTGAGGAAGTAGGTGTGATGAGGGGGGGTGATAGAGATTAGAGGTTAAAATAATTCAAAAATTGAAAATCGGGAGAAAAAATTCAAAAAAAAAATCATAAAAAATTTAGCGGAGCTCTAGGCCGCAGCCAAGTGACGGCATTTAGTCCCGGTTCGTGGTAAGAACCGGGGATAAAGGGGGAGGCTTTAGTCCCGACCTTTAGTCCGGTTCAGAACCGGACGAAAGGCCCTATGAACAGGGACAAAATGCCCTTTTTCTACTGGTGCAGTCAAAACCCATAAGTGGGCGAAGATAAAGAAGTTGGAATTGGGGCTCTCTTGTTAGCCTTGATAGGAGGCAGCTCTGCATTTCTGCTGTGAACTGAAAGATGGGGCGGGAAGGTAATTGCATTTATGTTCCGAGCAGATCCAAAGATTCCGACGAACCTTGGATTGAGGTGGTAGAGCTTGGTCAGTTCATGTCCAGGAGAATCCCATACAAAAACAAAAAATTTCATACATCTCGGACGCAAAAAGCAAGAGCTGGAGAGCTTCTGGTGCTCCCCAGTTTGTGTATGGTGTCACGAGTTTTTTTGGGGGGTGAAACCATCATCTTTGCTCGTCGTGGAGGTGGAGTTTGCCTCGCCTTGCGCATTGGCCTGTCACCTGGTGTGTTTATTTTAGGATCCCTTACAAAAATAGATCTAATCTCTATAGGTAATGCATTGAGCTAAATAGTTTGGATTGAGTATTTATTAATCCTGTATGCTGAACAGAAAGATTACTGGACTTGCCTCCAAACCTGGACATGTTTTGATACTGTCTGATCAAACATATTTATGTTTCTTGGTCTGCCATCTTTCTCTTATTTACTTCTCTTGCTTCTGACTGTGATCTTTCGTTTTTCAAAAACGAAAACAGAACTCTTTCGATTTATGGAATACAATAGTTAAATGATGGTTTCGTTGCAGATAGCTGCTCCTTGAGATTGCATTCTTTTTTCTCGATCTTATTATACTGTGGACTGGGGTACACTCTTAATCTATATCTATATATATATAGTGACACTATTTGATCTGGGATCAAAATAGTTATTCTGATAGGCGGTCCTATATAGGACGCGACCACGTGTTCAAAAGATTACAGAAAACCCAAGGCGGTTCTGCCCTAACCTCCTCCAACCCAGAATCCAAAAAATCCCTACCGCAGTTGAGGCTCCAAACAACCCAACCTCCAGCCCCTTGGATACGGCGGCCTCGCTGAAGGCACCTCAAAGACCCTGCGAAACACTAGACGAAGCAAAAACGTACCCGACGAGGCTTAAAGAAGCCACAGAAGCCAGAAAAGAGGTCCTAACGACGCCGCCCGCACAGGCCTCGGCGCGATTCACGGAGCAGCCCCACGGCCACTTGCGCGGGGCTTCCCGGCAACCGCCGCCCGCCTGGCGGCGCCTCTCTCCATCCCAAGATCGCGCTCCCGTCGCGCCCCTCCATCCCTACCATGCCCACACGGCCGGACCTCTGCCGGCCACTGATCCAATGGCTTGCTGCATGCGGACCGAGACCCCCCCATCTCGACCAAGCAAAAACTTGCCGCTGCACGCAACACTCCCTCCTCCTAAGGCCCCGCTAGTAGATCCACTCCAGTTGAGTCACGTCCCCGACGCCGCCGGCCAGAGCACTTACTCCTCTGCCCTCACTTTGTCCAAGTCGTGCTGGCCCTGATTATCTTCGTGTCTATTTCAGGTTGGGGCGGGGTGAGGAACTGCGAACGACCAGTGGTTGAAAGGATCAGTGGGTCCAGAAACAAAAAGCACTGTTCTTTTCTTTACCTGATCAGCGTTCGTAAGGGAGCTAGAGCTCGACAGATCCTGGACCTCGTCGAGGTACGTCAATGAGCTGACTTCCTCCTCAGCTACTGTATGATTCAGCTGTTCGGAATAGAGGGGCCAAGGTCGCTGGGGTTCGCATAGGCGGCGACTTCACTAGCACAAGAAGAAAAACAGTTCATGTAAATCGCTGCAAAGGTCAGGTACATAAAAAATTTAATCCTTTGGCATATAGATTGAATTCTCACCTACCCATTTTTCCTCGGGGGTGCTGCGCAATTTCAGTTGAGAGCGAGAGAGAGAGTAGCTGCTGTGGCTGTCCGTTTTTTATGGTTTTGAACTTGCTGATGTCCGTGGTTTTGCAGGAATGATAAGAGCGTGCTTTCCCCGTCGTTTGGAGCAAATATGTTACTTGAAATGTTCTTCTTTGTTTGCCTTACTAAGAAAGCCACATATTTGGTAAAAATCGAGGAGAGGTGCTTTCTACAGATGGTCTTCCTGTGTATCATTAACATGAGCAAAGGATTCATGCTCTCTCCCTTGGTTGGTTCGTGACTTTTGGATGGTTTGGGTCAACTACGGGTGGAAGTCACACAGTGAGATTAAGTAAGTGCAAAAAAACTACAAGTTAAGAAGTTTAACTTGTGAGGGAAAATCAAAAATGCGAAATAACTGAAGAGTAGCAGTTGCATGTCTTCTGTTCCATTTCAGATTGCGTGCCACCGCCACGCATTCCTTGGGAAACAGCCGCCTTGCCATTCCCACCGTCGGCCCCACACGATGTACCAGCGCACTGCCCCCAGGCCGAGCAATCCACCAGCGGACGAGCTGGGCTCTGGTGCTGGCTCGGAGGACAAGTTCTACACAGCAAGGATTAACAGTTAAGTTCACTTCATCTATACACCATTCCGGGGATTACATATCATTACTCTTATGCCAACAAGTGTTGCGAACGCATTTGAGGACCTCTGAAAAAATTGCGAGTGTCTATTGTTATGCCATCAAGGCGGCCGGCCCAAGAGCCTCCCGATTTCTCTCAAAATTTTGGGAGATCAAGTAATTGTGAGGCGCTCAAGTCGTTGCCCAAAAGAATGACCTTCCAAGTCAATGCGAGAGTTTGAGTTACATGTCATTCTATGAGCAGTGAGGAGCTAAAAAACAGAGTGCCGCAAGCTAATGGAACAATCCCATTAAAAGAACGTAACATCCCAAGCCCCACACCACAGTGATCACCCCCGGATCATGCAAGTTCACCATGATTAACTATGATTATCATCATTAGTATCATATCTCTTTCACATTCAATTCAATTGGATTTCAAACGTAAAGTGAAAAAAAAGTTGTTAAAAATCCAGGAACTAAAAGGTCCATAATTTTGTAAAATAATTCAGACCACATTCTAAAATTATATTCCAACATCTACTAATAGTTAAGAGACTCAAACAGTAAGAAACAATACCAAAACAGCAAGGTTTAATTCCATTTTATTTAATACAAAATTATATGAAATCACTGCCTCCAAAACCATTTGCTAAAGTGGTAAATAATTGTTATTATAGTTATTTGGCAAGCCTCATAAATTTTGCAAAAGTCATTGGAATAAAAAGAAAAGATAAACCAGAAAAGGAAAACAGCAAACAGAAAAATAATGAAAAGGCCTAAACTGGCTGGGCCTAAGGCACAGTGCACACAGCCCAGGTCCAGCGGCATTCCTCCTCCCCCTCTCTCTCCCTCGCCGTGTCGCAGTCCCCGTGGTCCGAGCGCAATGGTCGACGGTCAGCGGGACGACACCGCGGCGTACCGGCCTAGGCGGGGGATAAAGAACCCCCTCGTCCATCCCCATGCCTTTCTCGTCACTCTCCCCTCCTCCTGCTCTCCCTTCGCTCGCGCTGCCTTTCTTCCTCTGGATCGCCATCGCCGCCGCACCGCGCGATCCCGCGGCCACTCGCAATCGCTCACCTCATGCCGTGTCCATCGACTCCGCCTCGTCGACTGCTTCGACTCCGACAGAAGGGCGCCGAGGGAGCACAGCAGACGGATCCCGGTCGTGCCCGTCCGCCTCGGTCACCGACGAGTCCCGCCGGACCCCCGGCCTCCTATGCGCTACCGTTCACCCAAGGGGCCTCATTGAAGCCCGCACGGTGAGCACGCACCTCCTCTCTCTGACCGTCCCCCTCGTTCTGACTGCGCCTATCGTCCCCCACCAAGGACGGCCGAGGGCCCAGCTAAGCCGAGCCGCTCGCCGTGCTGCTACCCGTCGCTATCGTGGCCGCCGAGCCACTTCATCATGCTCGGGGTCACTCCAGTGAGCGACCCGACGCTTTAAACTCGCCTGCGCGCGCTCCGTTTTGGCATTTACTGACGCGTAGCCGAAAGACCTCGAGCCGGCGTCGACGTAGGCGCTCGATCTCCGGGCCACTCTTTAGGCCGCGCCCACCGCCACAGAACGATGAGGCATCCGAGTGCCGCTCGAACGCTGACAAGAAAGCGCCAAACGAGCCATCGTAGCGATTTCCGGCCATATCCGGCCGTTCGGCCGCCGGGCCGAAGCTCGCTGGAGCAGCTCGGCGGATCCGCCGACCTGGCGCCGACGTTGGCATCACCAGGGCCAAAAACTGACCAGTGGCCCGGTGGGTCCCGACTGGCTCAGTTGACCATGTCAAACCGGAATGGGTGTGACCAGTCCACTGACATGTGGGGGTTCCACCATGTTTAATCTAATTAAGCAAGATTAAATAAAACAACTAATAACTACAATTGAGTAGAGAATGACAGGGGTCCTGTTAGATAATTAGGTAATTAGTTAAATCTTCAAAACTCTAATTAACCTCGCGGCGATGATAGGTGGGGCCCACTGGTCAGTTTGGATCAGTCAACTGGTTGTTGAACCACTGACGTCAGTGTGAGTCATGATGGCGTCATCAATTATTATTCTGAATAATTCGATTTACTTAATTTAAATAATTTAGAAAATGAATTAAAACTACCAGAGAAAATCATAAAAGTAAACAGTAGCTCGGATCGAAAAACTTTCTACATGAAAGTCTCAGGAAGGGACGAGACGGAATCTATCGTGTCGTCTGTTTCCTGTCGGAACCCCCTACATAGGAGAACCCGTAAACTTGAGCCCGATTCTGGTAGAAAATAAATAGTGCATTACATACCGGTAATAAATACCACTTAATCTAAAATAAACTTAAATGACTGAGAGGCGTTTTAGTTCTAACCCTGCGACGCATATTAGGCATAGCATGTCGTGTGCGTTATTGCTGTTGTATTTATTTATTTCCTCCCCCTTATTCCTCTAGTTTAGACCCGACACCGACGTAGTCCCGGGAGGCCGACGCAGCTCCGGAAGGTCGACGACCTCCTGCGATAGACCTTTGCCCGCTGAGCTTCCAGGCAAGCTCCCCCTTTTTGAGCATACCATACGCATATTCTCTTCTCTCTTTATGCTTGCATTAGAGTTACTGCTGCTACTGCCTGTTATCCTATTTCTGCTGCATAGCCTGTTTATTGTACCTGCTATTGTTACCTACATGCTTATCCTAAAATGGTTAGTATAGGACTGGTAGAGACCATAGAGACCCCCACTTTGTCCGACGCCACGCTGGAGGATAGAAGACCCGACACGGGATCGAAAGACCAGGGCCCCGGCACCGCACATCACTTTCCCCTTTAGTTGCTCGGACACTACGAGGTTACTATCGAGTGCCGAGGGTGATACCGACAACACTTCTGATGATAACCCTTGTAGGTGAGTTAATCGGTCGTGGTCAGTGAGGTGATTCCTCCACACCACCTCGATAACGACGTGGTCGTGAAACTTATCGAGGGTGGGACCTCGAGGGTGATTCCTCCTTCGTTCACCTGTGATGATAACATCAGGTGGAAATTCCAACGAGGGTGATTCCTCAGGAGTCCCCTTGGTTGTTAGGCAACACGGTACTATGGTACTATGACGTTGCACTTGAACTATGTTACTAAAGACGGGGCGGCCCTGAGGGTACCCGCGCGAGCATATTTGCGAAGTGATGTTGGAGACGGGTGACCTAGAGGCGTGCCCGAGGAGATGAATACGACGGCGTGGCCGGCAATTCTTAGAACTGCCGCAAGTCCTCGGAGACAGGCGACGGGGTCCACATATTTCGTGAAGTCTCTGCTCGTTACAGCACTACCAACCCACACTAACGGTTTGGATATTGATCCGAGGGGCCTCTGCCGGATAGCATTAACCACAGTGGGCATAGTATGGACGTTCTGCGTCGTCGTCCGTTATACTTCAGCCGGGAGCTTATTGCCGTCAGGCAAGGAAGCGGCACACGCTGTTGGACTGGGAACGCAACCGCACTTGCATTAAGGGGTGGTTTGCTAGGTCTGCTCATCGGCGGTGTGCAAGTAACGCGAAGAGTCCCCGGGGCGAGGACCAAGACCCCTGGGCGCATAGGTTAGTCGGGTGCTGACCTCTTGCTAAGTATTCGGTCGGGTTGCGGCGGATCGTTGGCCCGAGGCTGGGCATGACCCAGAAAAGTCTGTCCGGCCGGGTGAGTTAAGCGAGCGTGAGTGGGTAAGTTGGTGCACCCCTGCAGAGAAGAAAAAGAAGAAAAACAAATTCTATGATAGCCATCCTACGGTAATGGACACTCGGAGTTGTATCCCGAGCGGGACAACTAGAACTGCGGACTTGAGATGATAACTGTAGTATGGCTCTGGATTGCTTTCTCGCAGGGGTCGAGGAAGAATCTCTGGGCGAGGTTGAGGACAGTACTACTATTTACTTTATTGCTAATCTGTACTCTTAATGCTGCAAGACCGTAGAAGTGCTGAAGATTGCAGTCTTCGATAGGACTAGCTTCCCTCTATTCTGGCATTTCTAGCAGCCCAGGTCCAATATTACATCCCCTCTTTTGTAAGTGCATTATGTAGTGTAGATCCTTACTTGCTGAGTAATGGATAAGTACATTCATGTTGGCTTTGCTTTCTTTTTCTCCACAATCCATTTGTCGCAAACAGATGACGGAGCCCCTGAGCAGCTGCCCAGCCAACGGGCTACTACTACTACTAACCGCCTGGCGAGTACTACTAACGAGGAGGGCCCGACCGAAGACCAGGAGTGAGGTTCGGAGTGGTCCTAGGAAGGAGGCCTACAATATCGATAGTGTTGTTGTATTTTGCCAAGCCTATGAAAGGCATATCTGTAACTTTGTTATATCGTATTCCAGTATCGGATGCTTAGCTGAAAATTGATGCCACGAGCTATGTATTCGAGCCATAGAAGGACATGGCTTGTAAGGTTCGTTTTTGCGCGCTCAGGTTTCGGGTGTTGCTTACTTGAGAAAAGAGAAAAATAGAAAGAAGAGAATTGGGGGGGGGGGGTGGAGGGGGGGGGGCGGGGGGTGGGGGAAGGAGAGAGTAAAAAAGAGAGAAAAGAGAGAAGAGCAGACAGAAGAGAAAAAAGAGGAATGAGGGGGGGGAATACGAGATAGAGAGAAAGAATGAGAAAAAATAACATATATAATAAAGGCAAGATATAAAGGTTATGGATTGTTGCTTGGGTTGTTGATTCCTGGTTTGTTTGTAAATTATAATAATATAAGATCTAAAATATTATAAATATATAAGCTTGTATGACTTTATTATGTTTTAGAGTTGTGTTGTGATATTTTCAAGTGAGTCGTAGGCTTGATCGTGTGTATTTGCGTGTTATGGTTAGTAGTGCACGATTAAGCCGGGGTCGTCCACAAGAACATGAAAAGTTCCAAGGGTACTTACCAAATGAAACTTGCATTAATTAGAACTTGCTATTATCTACCTATTCTCGACATTGAGCGGTCATGCCACATAGGACAAGGGGGAATTCACATATATCACAAATAATGTAAAGAAAAGTTGATGCTTTTGTTTACATTTAAAAATTGTGTTCTCGCCATCAACAAACGTGTTTGGCCGTGGTTTGGAAGTTCAATTTAATATTTGTAGTAGTCTCTTTAATAAAATTCTGAGATCGCCCACATGTCGTTAACTGAAGCCTCTGGTCTCATGTGTGTACTTACTAAAAAACATTTGCTTCAGTATACTTGCAGCCTTGAAATATTTGACCTGATCATATATAATGCTAAGTGATTGATCATGTAGATTGAAGAAAGAACAAAGAAAGAGAAGCGAGTTCTAAAGCTGTTTCAAAAAATAGTGTGTTCAAAAAAGATGTTGATACACACAAAAAAATTGTGGATGAGGAAAGTCAATTTTTGAAAGGTTCAAGTGTGAACAAGCTGCGGGATTTGCTATTGTGCATTATGGGAAAACTTTACGGCAGCCATGCTTGGCGGCTTCACTGGCACCTGCTGTACTAATGCTGAGTTATTTGGCTCTTAAAAAACTTGTTTCTGCGAAGGTCAAGATGTTGTGTTCAGGAAGGTCAAGTGTGTATGCTATAGGTGTCGGGGTATGTTTTTTTTAAAATGCATAACTTAGTGCAAAACAGTATGTCATTCTTGTGTGAGGATGGTTCCCCGTGCAAAAGGATTGCCCAAAAGAAATTTCATTTCTTTATATGTTGATGTTTTATTAGAAGAAACGAAAAAGAGAAGTTTCGGGGTGTCTAACGATGACGTGGTGTCAACGTGAAAACCAATTTCTTTTTCTTTTCTTTCTAATAAAAACACAACACTATAAAAGAAATAGGAAATTTCTTTTGCCAAATCCTTTGCTGTGGGAACAATTTAGGGAACCATCCTCAATCAAAGAATGAACATACTGTTTTTGCAATGGAAGGTATGCATAAAAAAAAAACAAACACACACACACACACACAAACACACATACCCAAAATTTTTAAAACACACTTACCTTCTGCACAACAACATATTGACTATTGCAAAAACAATTTTTTGAAAGCCAAATAAATCGCGGGACAAAGTTCAGCAAGAGCCTTCCGAATATCGATTTTGAGGCCTTGCTGAAATTCGTACCAAAAGGCGAAAGTATTCTATAGGAACTCCGTCCAAAACAACTTTGAAAGGATTCTAGCATCATACGCCTGTTACTTCTGGCAAAATGATGAAGCCATGGATTTCTTCAATACTTTGACAGACAACGTGACATATAGAAGAATAGATTATACTATATAGGATGAGATCAGAAAAAAATTGGATCAACCTGTGCAACATCCATAATGGGGGCATTCTTGATAAATCTGGACCCTCGGACCCCTGGACGACCCTCGACCCTGACCCCCTCGGGACCCCCCGCGACCCCTACCCTAGTTAACCGACCCTCGACCGCTCAGCGATTCCCACGCACCCTCTACCCTAGTTTCACGAAACCTCGACCCTCGGGCGTTCCTCGAACCTCGACCCATCGACGTTCCTCGACCCTCTACCCTAGTTCCCGAACCTCGACCCCTAGGTGTTCCTCTACCCTGCGACCCCTCGGCTTTCCTCGACCCTCTACCCCTAGTTTACGACTCTCACCCCTCGGAGGGGGTTTTGGTCACCTAGAACCCACTCGGACCCCCCGACGACCCTCGCCCTCGAACCTTCGGTGACCCCTAACCCTCTACCCGAGTTTTCCGGTGCTCGACGCTCGGCGATCCACGACCCTTCTACCCTAGTTCCGACCCTCGACCCCTCGGCGTCCTCGGACCCTATACATCGGGTTTCCTCGACACCCTACTACCCTAGTTCCCGACCTCGACCCCTCGGCGTTCCTCGACACTCGGACCCCTCGGCTTTCCTAGGACCATATAACCCCTAGTTTCACGACTCTCGACCCCTCGGCGTTCTCGACCCTAGGACCCTCGACCCTCGACCCTCTAAACCCTCGTGTTCCTCGACCCTCTACCCTAGCTTTCCCGGAACCCTTGACCCCTCGCGTTCCTCGACCCTCGACCCCTCGGTTTCCTTCGACCATCTACCCTAGTTCACGACTCTCGAACCACTCGGCGTTCCTCGACCCCCTCGGACCCCTCGACGGAACCTCGGGACCCTCGAACCTTCGGTGACCCTCGACCCCTCGGTGACCCCTCGACCCTCTACCCTGTTCACGACCCTCGGACGCTCGGTGATCCACGAACCTCTTACCCTAGTTCCCGACCCTCGACCCCTACGGCGTTCCCGACCCTCTAACCATAATTCCCGACCCTCGACCCCTCGGCGTTCCTCGACCCTCGACCCACCTTAAGCGTTCCTCGACCCTCTACCCTAGTTCCCGACCCTCGACGCTAGCGATCCGCGACACCCTCCGTTCCGATAAAAAATTAAGAAGAGGAAAGAGAAGAGAACACAAAAGAGGAAGAAGAATGAAAAAAAGGAGAAGAAAAGGAATAGAGGAGAAGAAGAAAAAAATAGATTCATATAATATATTTTTTTCTTCTTTCTCCCTCTATTCCTTCTTTTCTCCTCTTTTTTCTTCTTCTGCCTCTTCTTATTTTTTTTCTCCTCTTCTTCTTTCCTTCTCTCTTCTGATATTTTTTCTCCTCTTCTTCTCTTTTGTCTCACCTTTTTCTCTCCTATTTTCTTTCCTTCTTCCTTCTTCGCTAGTTTCCTAATATAATAAAGTTTGAAAAAATACATACATAATACATATAAAAAGACAAGCATATTATATATCATAACAATAAAAAAAACATAGGATAAAAAAAAATTAGACAACGCTGCGAGCGCGGCGGCGGGTGCTTCACAGAGGGAGTGAGACGGCAGGGAGGGACGGGCGGGTAGGAGGGGGAAGGCGATATGCAAGGGAATGTGGATCGAAATTTGGAAATAAGGAGCGGTTGTCATGTCGGCGTCGGGCAGGGGCGGCGTATCTTCTGTAGGCGGTCTCGGGGCGTTGGGTAGGGCGGGGGGCGATGGGGCGGCGCGGACAGGTTGGAAGGATTAAAAGGAAGGAGAGGCTTTGAGGTAGTGGAGAAGGGCCCCGTAGGTGGACAGGGGAGCGAGCGAGGCAGAACGAGGAGGAACAGAAAGGAGTGCGGAGTGGGGACGGCAGAGGGGCGACGTGCCGTTAGTGGGGGGCGTTCTGTTGGGCGTGGGCGACGGCGCCCGTGGGGCAGAGGGGCAGCCTCGGCGGCGCGTGGGTATGGGAAGAGAAGAACTGAAACATTTTTCACAAGTGCTGGCTTATATAGGAAGGAGGATTGGTCAGGGTTCGTGGCACCAACCGGGACCAATGCCCCCCTTTAGTCCCGGTTGGTGCCACCAACCGGGACAATGCCCCCCTTAGTCCGGTTGGTGCCACCAAACGGGACCCCAAGTCTCTTTCAGCAGCCAAAGGCGGGACAAGACAGTTGGTCCCGGTTGCGTGGCACCAACGGGATTAAAGGGGGCATGGTCCCGGTTGGTGCCACGGAACCGGGACCAGCCTAAGCTTTAGTCCGGTTTGGTGGCAACCAACCGGGACCAAAGGCCTGTGTGCCGAGCCAAAAGTTTAGTCCACCTCGCTAGTGAGAGGGGATCGGAGTGGTTATTAAGCCCCACTGCGGCTGCCCTCTCGGAGCTCTCTCAATGCAGGCTTACGGGCCTAACCGGACTTCCGCTGCCTGTGGGCATACTGCTTCTGAGGCATGAATCCTGGCCCGTGGTTGGGTTTTAGTCGTTATTCAGCGTGGGGCCCAGTACGGTGGCATTTTTTTCTATTGTTTTGTTTCAAGTTTTTCGTTTTGTTTTTTGCTTTATTATTTTATTTGTTTTTTCTTTATTTTTGAATTTTTTTGCTTTTAGGTAATAAATATTATAAACTTTCAGTTAGTGCCCATCTAGTTTTCTAATTCGAATAGTTGAAATTTGAATTATGTTGAAATTTGTGGTGCATCACTAGTTTGATTACTTACTATAAAAATAGATTTTTGAGTGATTTTTTTCCTGATATTTAATATTACTCGTGTTTTATCATTATAGTCAAAAAAGTGTGTTATTTAGTTTCTAACAAAAAAAAATCTTTATGATAATTCTTTTTGCTATTTAAAACAGCACATCTAAAACACAAAAAAATGGCACTAGTTTGAAAATTATTTTGCTTTAATGTCTTGAAAACGGAAAATACTTTGCATTTTAGTTGCATAAATTTAGTTGATTCCTTTTTGCTTTAGAGTTTCATTAAAGTTTTCTAGTGCTTCTTTTTTTCTATTAGAGTTTCATTTAAAGTTTTCTAGTTCTCTTTTTAGTTTATTATTTGTGCTATTAGAGTTTTCATAAAAGTTGAGAGGGTTTACGGCAAAAACTGGATGCACTTCGGTGTACAAAATGGACAATCTATTTCGACGTAGTAGCAGGGGTTTCGGAAGAAAGAGAAAACTCATCTGTTACAAAGGGATTTCAGTTTTTGAACTCCGACTGTGTTGTTATTCAAAAATGAAAACCATTCAAAGCCACACATCAATTTCACCCCATTTCTGACTTAATCTTGGTTATTTTTCATGCATTACTGTTTTTGAGCTAAAATGACCCTATAAATTGAAAAGCATTCAAATGAAACTCTGAAGAGGTTGAAAATTGTGCGATATCATCATTGCACCCACATTAGCATGTGCTAAAAAAGTTAATAAGGCTTACGCAAAAACGGATGCACTTCGTGTACAAAATGGACAATTCTTTCGAAGTATCAGGAGTTTCGGACAAAAACTCATATGTTATAAAAGGGATTTCATTTTTGAACTATTTGAACTTCAGACCTTTGTGGTCAAAAGGAACCATTCAAAGCCAACATCAGCCAATTTTAACCCTTTCTGACTTCAGCTGTTATTTTTCATGCATTGACGATTTTTTTGAGCTAAATGACCCTTGAAATGAAAAGCACTTCAATATGAAGTCTGAAGGGCTGCAAAATTGGCAGATATCATCATTTTCACCACATAGATTGCTAAAAAGTTGAGAGGGGTTAGACGGCAAAAAACTGGAGGCACTTCGTGTACAAAAGGACACTCTCTTTCGGAAGTATCAGGGTTTCAGACAAAAAACTCATCTGTTACAAAGGGATGTCATTTTTTGAACTTATTGAGAACTCCAGGACTTTTTGTGTGCCAGAATGAACCATCAAAGCCACATCATCAATTTTAACCTCTTGACTTCATCTGTTATTTTCATGCATTCTACTGATTTTTTTGAGCTAAATGACCCTGAAATTGAAAAAGCACTTCAAATGAAACTCTGAAGAGGTTGTGAAAATTCGAATGATATCATCATTTCACCCCACATAGCATGGCTAAAAAAGTTGAGAGGGTTTAGGCCAAAAAACTGAGGCACTTCGTGTACAAAAGGGACATTTGTCTTTCGAAGTATAGGGTTTCGGACAAAAAATCATCGTAAAAGGGATTTCATTTTTTTGAACTATTTGAACTCCAGACTTTTTGTGTTGCTCAAATGAAACCATTCAAAGCCACATCATCCAATTTTCAACCCTTTCTGACTTCATCTGTTATTGTTCATGCATTTACTGATTTTTTTGAGCCTAACTGACCCGAAATTGAAAAGCACTTCAAATGAACTCTGAAGAAGTGAGAATTTGGCATGAATCATATTTCACCCACATAGCATGTGCTCTAAAAAGTTGAGAGGGTTTACTTTTTGGCAAAAAACTGGATGCACTTCGTGTCAAATGCGACCAATATCTTTCGAAGTATCAGGGGTTGCGGACCAAAAACTAATCTGTTACAAAGGATTTCCATTTTTTGAACTTAGTTGACTCCAGACTTTTTGTGGCCTCAAAATGAACCATTTAAAGCACATCATCAATTTTCAACCCTTTCTGACGTCATCTGTCTTCATGTTTCTTCGCTTGGTCCTTTGCGTATTGCGCCGTAAACCATGGATATTCTTCATGCTTAACAGGTGCTTGGGTCAGCCTTGACTTGAGGGGAATTCATGAAACTTTTAATCTTCAGGACATGTCTGTCTTACCTCCACCTCCACGAGTGATCTCTTTTCCCTGAAAGAACTATGTGGCGCTTTGGATCATCGTATGATGGGTGTATTATCTTCCTTATCGTTCTTTCGGATTTGTAGACATGTCCTTCACATAGAAAAACCTGCGCCACAATCATTGGCTTAGGACGAAATGGTTTGTCTGTGTACCCAAGATTGTTCAGACTCCACTGTTTGTCAGTCCGTAATGTGGCTCTACCTGTACCCCGCATCACTGACAGATTGACCATTTACACTTAAACACATGACCTTAAAATTCATGTCCGTAGTTCAAGGTCCCATAGGTCCACTATAACCATAATATGTGTCCTTTCCCCTTTGGTTTGTGCATCAAAGCGGACACCGCTTGTTGTTTTGGTTGATGCTCTTTTGATCTTGGCGATCGTTTGCTTAAAAAATGTATCATTTATCTCGTATCATTGTAAGTCATACAGTCGACCAAAAAAAAAAAAACAAAAAAAAAAAAAAAAAAAACAACCCAAAAACCAAAAAAAAAAAAAAAAAAAAAAAACAACGATGGTCCCCTGGACAACGAGTACAGCTCCTCAGAAGAAACAGTGTTGTCACCTTTGAGAAGTGTTCCAACCAAACTGCCGAAAGTCTGATGTGTTTCACATGTAATCCAGTCGTCACACTGCTCCGGGTGTTTGGGAGCAGCAGGAATGTTCTTGTGTTCATCGAATACGGGATCACCAAGGAGAGTTCTTGTAGAAACTGGTAGTGTGTTGAGACCAAGAATGCCCGGCCATGCATATATTGAGTCCCCTCCTGGCGTGTCTTTCCAGTCAGTCTCCCCTCATACGCGATTGAGGGAGACCAATCACTTAAGGCAGGAATTGAAGTCAACACACAAACCCAATGGACATCTCGGTTTGAGGGCCATGGAGATGCTTTCTCTGGCCCTCGCGTGGTTACGGACATATTATTCTAGGCTCCCATGGACCTCTCAAAGGGGACATATTGTGTAGAAAACGGGGCCCAGAACGACAATCTCGTCGACTAGATGAACTAGGACGTCTGCGGTCATGATATTGAAAAGGATGGTGGGAACCCACCAGCTCGAAAACTCGACAGACATGGCGCCCATACTCCTTAGCCTGGGATGATTTCTGGATTGATCACATTCTGAGAGGATTGCATTGAGAATGCAACATAGCTTCACAATGGTAATCGAAACGTTGTTCCGGTTGGAAAGTACCCTCATGCAACAGGAAGCAGTTGCTTCATTAATCACGTGGGCCAGTCATGAGACTTTAGGTTCTGGAAATTTCTCTGGCATATTTATTATTCCCTTTATATTCGACGAGAAGCCAGGACAGTACCTATACGAGCAGGCATTCAAAAGAAGATTTCCATGCTCGTTCGTGGTAGAGCGTAGCTGAGCAGGACTCATACGGCCTTTTGGAGGCGTGCGTCTTTTTCCGTGTGCCAACGTTGCGGTCCTCCCAGTGCCTCCGGTGTGGTACTTTGTCTTTCCAGACACGCCCAAGAAGCCTAGCAGGTTCACGCAAAAGGTTCTTCGTCACGTGCATCACGATCGATTGAAGAGCGGACCTATAGGGTCTTTCTAGTAGGGTAGGTCCCAAAATATAGTTCCTTCTATTCCTTACATTGGTGTGGGGGGGGGGGGGGGGGGGGGGGGGGTGGGGTGGGTGATTTATTTTGCAACATGGGTGCGCGTCCCTCAGCCGTCATTCGGACAGATAGGTCCGCCGGGGCCCTTTTCCCAAAGATTACGTGTAAATCCTTGACCATAGCAAGTACGTGATCACGGTACGGCATGGCGGGCTTCTTCCGGTGATCTGCTCGCCTTTGAATGCTTGCCTTTTCTTTCGACAATGATGCGGTGGTCGGAAGAAATCGACGATGCCCAGGTACCACATTCTTCCTTGAATTTGTCCAGGTATATACTTTCGGTGTCAGCTAAACAGTTGCGTGCCATGCGCGTATCCCTTGTTTGTCTGTCCTGAAAGGGTCTAAGAGCAGGCCAATCATTGATGGTTTACAAACAGCAACGCATGAAGGCAAATTCCTCCGTCTGTGCTCATCCCACACACGTACACCGTCCATTCCATAGTGTAAAAGTTCTTCAACTAATGGGCCTCTAGGTACACATCAATGTCTTGCCGGGTTGCTTAGGGCCTTGGATGAGTACTGGCAATCATAATGAATCGCTTCATGCAACAAACAAGGAGGAAGGTTATAGTACATGGAGTCAACGGGCCAGGTGCTAGTGAGCTGCTCTGCTTCCCCGAAAGGATTAAATGCCATCCGACACTTAACACCAAAACCATACGTTCATTTGGGGCATCCGTGCAAACTCAGCCCGGTACTTTCTCGCGATTTTCTCACTGCGACCCGTCAGCGGGTGCGCTCAACTTCCCGTCTTTCTTACGGTCCTCTATGTTGCCATCGCATCAACCTTGGCATGCTCTGGTTTCTGAACAGAGTTTCAACTGTGGTATTATAGGAGCATGACCACTCATCTCTTGGCAGGAACCCTTCTTCCGGGGCGCGCCGTCAACATTCACCAGCGGTCATATGTCTGATCTTAACGCAATGCCAAGCATACCGGGGCATGCGTGTCAAATCCTCGTACGCACCGCGCGTTACAGGATGCAGTAATTAGGGCATGCATGTATCTTCTGCACTCCAATCTAGAGGGCATACAGACCTTCTTTGCGGGAGGTACGTACTGTCAGGCAATTGTTTATCCTTTGGTAGCTTCTGTCGTAAATATTTTCAGTAGCTTCTCAAAGGCCTTTGTCAGGCAACAGCATTTCTCTGCCTCCACTGCAGCAATTCCAGTACGGTACAGAGCTTTGTGTTGCCAATTTCGCCAATTGGGGTACAACCTTTTTGGTTGATCCTCTAAAATGCGATCGAACTTCAGCTTTCCTTTCACTTTCGCACGTCTACTTGCATCAACAATATGACCCGGCGGAGATCCTCATCGGGCACATGCGTCAAGGTTTCCTCTTGATCTTTCAGCTTGTCCCTTGTGCAGCATAATCGTATCAGGGGGCACATAGTTGTCATCGTCCTATTCTATCTTCGCTGTCTTCCATCCATAACCCCTAATTTCTCCGTGACCTGGTCCAAACATTATAGTGTGGATGAACCCTTATAAAGCAGGTGGTGTGAAGGATTTTTCCGGTCAGGTAAGACTTCGTATTCCCCACATATAGGGCGTGGACAAACATTAAAACATCTGGCTTGTTTGCCTAGCCACTCGAGAAAATATGCCCAGCCTTAAGTACTCGGAGAGGTGAGTCTGGCACCGTACATCCATTGCCTGTTCATCTGCATCATTATATATTAATTAAGTGTGGCAAAAACCATATACAAAGCATCATGAATAGATAAGTGACCAAATAATAGAAGTTCATTATCACATTAAACAAAGTACATAATAGTTCTCATGAACAACATATAGCTCTCCAGAGCATCTAATTAAACCAACATTGGAAACTAGAAAACATTTCAATGCAAAACAAATGCCCGATAACCTACATCCCGCCCTCAACCAAGGTAACAATTGATCCAACGGCATAATGATACCAAAGCCCTATGCCGACCCCGACTCCATGAACATGCATATCCCTTTACCAGATTACTTTGATATAGTTTGCGCCATCAACGCGCCCTACTCGCCCACCCTACCACCATCTTGCCCCTTGTAGCATCATCGCCGAATCCGCAACATGCACTCCAATATCATTCTTCTCCTCCTCAAATTTTTCAATTTCTTAAGAATTGTTTTCTTCTCAACTAAATTTACCTCTCGGACCATAGGGTCGGTTGGCCTTTTCCGTCCCCCTTCCCTCCTCGCTCTCCACCCCCCTCTCGTCGTGGTCTGCCTCTTGTTCCTCCCCCCTCCCTGCCCCCCCTCGTTCCCACTTCCCTCTTCCCTCTCCGCCTCCCGACCGGCCGGCGGCCGCCGGGGGGGCTACCCCCCCCTCGCACTCCCCTATCCCACCCCTACATACCCAGTACCGCCACCCTTCTCCCAAGTCTTCTTCTCCCTCCTACCCGTCCCGACCTTTTTTTCCCTTCTGACCCCCCAAACTCTCAGAACGTCGAGTGTTCTCCCACAACCCCTCACCCATAAACCGGGACATTCAGAGCAATAGAGACGGAGCCATCAGTCTACTGCTAGGACGAACAGCCGGAGCAAATTTAATGAACCAAGTACAGACGGCCCCCGAGACATAGGAGACCAAGACAAAAACCACAGACAACCCTCAAATCAGAGTCACATCATCCCCAACCCCCAACACAAAGAGTGGCTGGAGAATAGAGCACCCCACCGCGATCAGTCGGCTTCTGAAGGATGAATTGAACGTAGGGGTGATCAGACCTCGATATACCAAAGAGTGGTCACGACCCAGGTCTAGATGGAAAAGACGCCCGCCTGGGACCAATAACGAATGCTAAGAAGGACACAACGCTTGAAGGGGAAAAGACGAGAGCATTGAAGGATCTAAAGGCGTGGAGAGTAAGTGGTGCGGGTCTGTTTAAACGTTCGTGGAGATCTGGTTTGGAGGTACGGCGCGGTGTAGATGGTTAAGCTTGGTTTGTAAGTTGTGGAGATTTGTGTGAGAGGTGCGGGGATGCAATGAAGACCTCAGCAGTCACAGATCGGGCACGTGTACCCGAAAACGTTTTTTTTAGGGTAGGTGGGACGAGGAAATCGAGTCAACACACCGTTGAATGTCGCATAGGAGGTGAGCTAGAGCACCACCAATAGCCCTCCCTGCCGGCCGAAAAAAACAGAGCAGTGGGAGTGCTCTGCTCGCGGCGAGGGCGTTATAACAGGCACAACATTGGTCCCGGTTCGTGGCTGGAACGGGACCAAAGGCACCTTGGTCACGGGGTTTCCAGCCACGAACCGGGGACCAATGGATGTGGGCAGGAGGAGGCCCATGGGTCCCCGTTCAGTGTCTGAAACGGGAACAAAGGGTCCAGACGAACCCGAGACCATGCACCACGAGACACGGCCGGCCCCCTGGGGCGCACGACGAACCGGGACGATATATGCCCCATTGGGTCCGGTTCCTGACTGAACCGGGACCTAATAGGCTGGGCAGGCTGGACCAAAGCCCTGTTTTCTACTATGATAGTAGACTTTGTGTGTAGTCAATTGCCAAGGATTGCATAGTAGACTTGGTTGTGCAGGGTCAATGACAAGCTCGTTGGCCTGGAAAAGTATAAATCGCAGCTGATGTTATAAAAAATGGAAGGCTTATGACATATATGTGATTTTGCCATCCTAGTCGTCAAGGGATGAAGTTTGTTCCTTGATCGTCGCCGAGAACAAGATAGGTTTCGAACAAGCTGTTGCCGCTCGTGAACAGTGCTGAAGGACATAACTCAGAAGAGAAGCTTTGTTACTGTGGGTTCAGCCAATTCAAAGATAAAATGGGCTTCATCAAGTGGGTGTGGCCACTCTTACTGCGTGGCATTGCATGTCTTTATGTGATACTTCCTCCGTTCCTAAAATATAAGTTTTTTTAGAGATTAAAAAAAAAAGAAGAAGAAGACTGGAGGAGAAATATTGGAGAGGGGTAAAGCTAAAGATTGATGGAAAGATTCTACTCTCAGCTAAGCCTCTCTTGGATTCTACTCCTATGTCGTCCACAGTGGAATCTCTAAAAAGACTAATTTAGAACAAAGGGAGTAAGGAAGAAGAAAAAAGAAAAATCGCCACCTCTACGTTTTTTCAGAGAATATTACACATATCTTGTTTTGAGGGACAGAGAATATACATAAACCTTCTGAACCAACAATTTGGGGAAAGGGAAAATAAAAGTTTCTGGGGCCGAAATACTACTGAAAGCAACGAGTAAGTGGGCGAGATGGGCGGGCACCAAGCAGGTTCGTCAGCCGAAATAAAAAACCCGGCGCTCTTAACATCGGCATCTCCGGCGCCGGATTCTCTTCGTCCTTTCGTTCGGCCGACGCATCCGAAGGGGAAACGCTCGGTGCGTCGCAAAGGATAGACATAGACGGGCTGAGTTTGTCGCAACCGGAAGCCCAAGAGCCACTGGAGACAAAGCTCTCGCCGCGCGGGCACCCGCCGCTCCCGCTCTTGCCCCCTAGGTTGCAAAACCCTAACCCTGTGTTTTCTCCTCTTTCCTGATGATGAAGTTCGTCTGGTGGGTGATGGCGGCCATGATGATCGATGCTGCCTTGCCTGCCCCGAAATTATGTTAGTCGAATCCTGCGATTGGACCTGGTGTTCATCTGACCCGAAATAATTTTGCTAGTATTTTTCGGAAAGAATTTTGTTAGTATGTGCTTGGTGTTCTCGATCTCAAAAACATTGGGAATTGGATAGCTAGTTACCAGAAATTTGTGAAAGGAGGGATGACCAGAAATAAAATATGCGATGAAAGATTTGTTATGAGTATCATACTCTCATTACTTGGTATGCTATTTCTTTTGACGACATTGATGCTCAAGTCAATAAAGTATGAATCTCCCCTGTTGGGCGAACTGGAAATATGCGTATTATGCTTTGTATCATGAAGTTGTTGGTTGTTTTGCTGTAGCTTATTGTAATGAAATGTGGCATATGCGGTAACTTGGTATACATCTTATTTGGAAAAAATTGATGTCGGTGAGATGAGCATCTTGGTTTGCCTTAGTCTGTAGTAGTTTGTCTCTGATCTTGATTTCTTGATTCTGATCTTTCTTTTTGAATTTTTCGTATGACAGAGAAGTTGCCGTTGTAGAGAAGCTGTCTAAGAAAATTTGCACGTCTTGGGCTCAATCGACTAAGACTCATCTGGACGACAAGTTTGGGCAGACCTTACGGACAGCCTGCTTCACCTAATCATTGTCCTCTTTAGCTCATTCCAATGACTTACTTGCTGTTAATAGCACCTGCCGCTCTTGGCGTGCTACAATTTCTTCCTTCCCGCCTATATATCACTTCTCGTTCCCACCTCTCTTTGTCAAAACAGGCCTTCATTATGCTCATCGGCATAGGGGCGACCACAATTCCTGCCACAACCCTTTATCTAACTACAAATGGCAGCTCATGATCCTGCGGAAGACAAATTTATCCCTTCGTGTTCAGCACCCCGACATACTCCATATTATGTGCGCTATTTGGGCTGCTCATATGGGTATTTGATCTTGTACTGTGAGGAACAATGCTTCCTTGTATGTGTACACTAGTACTATGTGTGAAGCCCCGTAAATTTCGACGCAGGCAGTGAAATCAAAATCTACTATGGCGTTTTACAGCTCCTCTCAGTTCGCCCACTGTGCCTCCTCCTTTTTCTCGAGAAAGTATATGTTTCGGTGGCAAGTGGAACAAAGTCCTGGACGGAGCACCCTCTCATTGCTGGACGATATCATCAAATTGTGTCCTTCAAAGGTCAGATGTTGGCATGGACTCTGTTATGAAGCTCAATACTATTTCCTTGGAACCTCAGATTAGCATGCCGGAACTACCAGTGGTGGGGGAGAAGACATGTTCGTGGCTTGCTTAAAAATCATGGTTGGTGGTCTGTGGTGACATGCTTCTCAAGGTTGACCTCTCAATACATGATCTCAAATTCTGCTTCAAGCCTACCGCCTGGACTTATCAGCAACTAGTAGAAAACAGGGCTTTGGTCACAGGGCAATATTCACATTAGTCCCGGTTCAGTCACAAACCGGGACTAATGTGAGCATTGGGCCGGTTCGTGCGGCAAGGCATAGTCCGGTTCACCGAGCCCTTTAGTCCCGGTTTGAGAGCCTTTAGTCTCGGTTCGTGTCTCAAACCGGGACTAAAGATTAGACCTTTAGTTCCCGGTTTGAGACACGAACCGGAACTAAAGGGTGCCATGCCCTTTAGTCCCGGTTGTGTCTCAAACCGGTACTGAAGGTCCCATTTCAACTCTACCCCACCCCCCCGATCGCCTTTTCAGTTTTGTAAAAAGCAAAAGAAAATGATAAAAAACTTCAAAAATAAAATCCTTCGAGATGTAGTTATGTTACTACATCTACTAGTTAGGAAATTTAAAAACTTAAATTTGGACATGTTTTGCAAAAAGTGTGAGGGAAAATGTAAAACGGCTATAACTTTTGCATACGATGTCAGAAAAAACGTATAATTATCAAAATGTTCGCACGAAAATCCGCATCCGATTTTGACAGCCTACGGTCTGTTTGCAAATTTTTAGAATCCTCAAAATCTAAAAGGAAAAAAAGTTATGCTCAAATGTCAGTTTTTTTTAATTTTCATTAAGTCTGGTCAAAACTATGGTCAAACTACTTATTCAAGATATTTTAGTGTTACTAAATAATTATTCAGAAATAGTGTAACTAAATTATTTCAGTTTTTTTGAATTTTGTCAAATCTGGTCAAACGTGGTCAACTACTATTCAAGAAATATTAGTGTTACTAAATAATATTGTTTTTGAGAACAATAGTTCTCAAACTCAAACAGTGAAATTTGTGACTTCATGCTCAGCTAAACTCCTGAGGGTTAATAGGATTGACATCTTACTATGTCAGGAAAACAAACAGTGCAGACTTGGAAACGAGAGGAGAATAGAACCGGAAGTTAAAGCGTGCTCAGGTGGGGTAGTAGATAGGATGGGGACTGTTCGGAAAGTTAGATGATTTGGAATGATGAGGGGTGGGTTGATTAGAGATTGAGGTTAAATTGAGAAGTGATGAGGGGGTGATAGAGATTAGAGGTTAAAATAATTCAAAAATTTGAAAATCGGGAAAAATTCAAAAAAAAAATCATAAAATTTGTCGGAGCTCTAGGCCGCAGCCAGTGGACGGCTTTAGTCCCGGTTCGTGTAAGAACCGGGATAAAGGGGGAGGCTTTAGTCCCGACCTTTAGTCCCGGTTCAGAACCGGGACAAAGGCCCTATGAACGGGACAAAATGCCCTTTTTCTACTGTGCAGTCAAACCCACTAAGTGGGCGAAGATAAAGAAGTTGGGAAATGGGCTCTCTTGTTAGCCTTGATAGGAGGAGCTCTGCATTTTCTTGCTTGAACCTGAAAGATGGGGCGGGAAGGTAATTGCATTTATGTTCCGAGCAGATCCAAAGATTCCGACGAACCTTGGATTGAGGTGGTAGAGCTTGGTCAGTTCATGTCCAGGAGATCCCATCACAATTTCATACATTCTCGGACGCAAAAAGCAAGAGCTGGAGAGCTTCTGGGTGCTCCCCAGTTTGTGTATGGTGTCAACGAGTGAAACCATCATCTTTGCTCGTCGTGGAGTTTTGCCTGCCTTGCGCATGCCTTGTCACTGGTGTGTTTATTATTTAGGATCCCTTACAAAAATAGATCTAATCTCTATAGTGTAATGCATTGAGCTAAATAGTTTGGTTGAGTATTAATCCTGTATGCTGAACAGAAAGATTTACTGGACTTGCCTTCCAACCTGGAACATGTTTTGATACTGTCTGATCACATATTTATGTTTCTTGGTCTGCATCTTCTCTTATTTACTTCTCTGCTTCTACTGTGATCTTTCGTTTTTCAAAAAGAAAAAGAACTCTTTCGTTTATGGAATACATAGTTGTAAATGATGGTTTCGTTCAGATAGTGCTCCTGAGATTTCATTCTTTCTCGATCTTATATACTTGGCTGGGGTACACTCTTAATATATTATATATATATATAGTGACACTATTCTGATCTGGGATCAAATAGTTATTCTGATCACGGCGGTCCTATATAGGCGCGACCACGTGTTCCCAAGATTACAGAAAACCCAAGGCGGTTCTGCCCCTAACCTCCTCCCACCCGATCCAAAAATCCCTACCGCGTGAGGCTCCAAACAACCCACCTCCAGCCCCTTGGTCGGCGTGCCTCCGCTGAAGGTCCCACCTCAGACCCTGCGACACTGCCGCACACAAAACGACCCGCGAGCTCTGGCCCAGAGCCAAAGAGGTCCTAACGCGCCGCCGCGCCAGGCCTCGGCGCTTCCGGGCGCCCCACGGCCTTGCCGCTTCCCGGCAACCGCCGCCCGCCTGGCGCGCCTCTCTCCATCCCAAGATCGCCTCCCGTGTCGTCCCCCTCCATCCCTACCATGCCCACACGGCCGGACCTCTGCCGGCCACTGCATCCATGGCTTGCTGCATGCGACCGAGACCCCCCCATCTCGCAGCAAACTTGCCGCTGCACGCAACCTCCCTCCTCCTAAGGCGCCCGCTAGTATCCACTCCAGTTGAGTGCACGTCCCCGACGCCGCCGGCCAGAGCCCACTTACTCCTCTGCTCCTCACTTGTCCAAGTTCGTGCTGGCCCTGATTTCTTCGTGTTCTATTTCAGGTTGGGTGCGGTGGGAACTGCGAACGATCAGTGGTTGAAACGGATCAGTGGGTCCAGAAACAAAAAGCACATGTTCTTTTCTTTACCTGATCAGCGTTCGTGGGAGCTAGAGCTCGTACAGATCCTGGACCTCGTCGGGTACGTCAATGACTGCTTCCTCCTTCAGCTCTGTTGATCAGCTCGTTCGGGAATAGAGGGGCCAAGGTCGCTGGGGTTCGCATGGCGGCGACTTCACCATAGCACAAAAGAAGTTCATGTAAATCTGCTGCAAGGTTCAGGTACATAAAAAATATCCTTTGTGCATATAGATGAATTCTCACCTACCCATTTTTCTCTCGTGGGTGCTGCGCAATTCAGCTTGAGAGCGAGAGAGAGAGTTAGCTGCTGTGCTGTCCTGTTTTTTTGGTTTGAACTGCTGATGTCCGTGGTTGAGGAATGATAAGAGGTGCTTTCCCCGTCGTTTGGAGCAAATTGTTACTTGAATATGTTCTTCTTTGTTTGCTTACTAAGAAAGCCACATATTTTGGTTAAAAATCGAGAGAGGTGCTTTCTACAGATGGTCTTCCTGTGTATCATTAACATGAGCAAAGGATCATGCTCTCTCCCTTTGGTTCGTGACTTTGGATGGCTTCTGGTCAACTACGGTGGAAGTTCAACATGTGAGATTAAGTAAGTGCAAAAAAAACTACAAGTTAAGAAGTTTAACTTGTGAGGGAAAATCAAAATGCGAAATAACTGAGAGTAGAGTTCATCTTCTGTTCGCATTCAGATTGCTGCCACCGCCACGCATTCCTTGGGAAACAGCCGCCTTGCATCCCACCGTCGGCCACACGATGCTACCAGCGCACTGCCCCCAGGCCGAGCAATCCACCAGCGGACGAGCTGGGCTCTGGTGCTGGCTCGAGGACAAGTTCTACTACAGCCAGGATTAACAGTAAGTTCTACTTCATCTATACACCATGTCCGGGGATTACATATCATCTACTCTTATGCCAACAAGTGTTGTCGAACAGCATTTGAGACCTCTGAAAAAATTGCGAGTGTCTATTGTTATGCCATCAAGGCGCGCCCAAGAGCCTCCCGATTTCTCTCAAAATTTTGGAGATCAGTAATTGTGAGGCGCTCAAGTCGTTGCCCAAGAATGACCTTCCAAGTTCAATGCAGATAGTTACATGTCTTCTATGAGCAGTGAGGAGCTAAAAAAAGAGTGCCGCAAGCTAATGGAACAATCCCATTACAAAGAACGTAACATCCCAAGCCCCACACCACAGTGATCACCCCCGGATCATGCAAGTTCACCATGATTAACTATGATTAATCATCATTAGTATCATATCTCTTTTCAATTCCAATTCAATTGGATTTTCAAACTAAAGTGAAAAAAAAGTTGTTAAATCCAGGAACTAAAATGTTCCTAATTTTGTAAATAATTCAGACCACATTCTAAAATTATATTCAACATCTACTAATTAGTTAAGAGACTCAAACAGTAGAAACAATACCAAAACAGCAAGGTTTAATCCATTTTATTTATACAAAATTATATGAAATCCAGCTGCCTCCAAACCATTTGCTAAAGTGGTAAATAATTGTATAGTATTATTTTGGCAAGCCTCATATTTTGCAAAAGTCATTTGGAATAAAAGAAAAGATAAACAGAAAAGGGAAAACAGCAAACAGAAAAATAATGAAAAGGCCTAACTGGCTGGGCCTAAGTGCACATGCACACAGCCCAGTCCAGCGGCCATTCCTCCTCCCCCTCTCTCTCCCTCGCCGGTCGCAGTCCCCGTGGCCGAGCGCTGGTCGACGGTCAGCGGACGACACGCGGCGTACCGGCCAGGCGGGGGATAAAGAACCCCCTCGTCCATCCCCATGCCTTTCTCGCTCACTCTCCCCTCCTCCTGCTCTCCCTCGCTCGCGCTGCCTTTCTTCCTCTCCGATCGCCATCCCCCGCACCGCGCGATCCGCGGCCACTCGCATCGCTCACCTCACTGCCGTGTCCTCGACTCCGCCGTCGTCGACTGCTTCGACTCCGACCAGAAGGGCGCCGGGGCACAGCAGACCGATCCCTCGTGCCCGTCCGCCTCGGTCACCGACGAGTCCCGCCGACCCCGGCCTTCCTTGCGCTACCGTTCACCCAGGGCCTCTTGAGCCCGCCGGTGAGCACCGCACCTCCTCTCTCTGACTCCCCCTCGTTCTGCTGCGCCTATCGTCCCCACCAGGACGGCCGAGCCCAGCTGCCGAGCGCTCGCCGTGCTGCTCCCGTCGCTATCGTGGCCGCCGAGCACTTCATCATGCTCGGGGCACTCCAGTGAAGCGACCCGACGCTTTAAATCGCCTGCGCGCGCTCCGTTTTGGCATTTCTGACGCGTAGCCGAAAGACCTCGAGCCGGCGTCGACGTAGCGCTCGACTCCGGCCACTTTAGCCGCGCCCACCGCCACAGAACGATGTGCATCCGAGTGCTCGCTCGAACGCTGCAATAAAGCGCCAAACGAGCCATCGTAGACGATTTCCGGCCATCTCCGGCGTTCGGCCGCCGGCCGAGCTCGCTGGAGCAGCTCGGCGGATCCGCCGACCTGGCGCCGACGTGGCATCACCAGGGCCAACTGACCAGTGGCCCGGTGGGTCCCGCTGGCTCAGTTGACCATGTCAAACCGCTGAATGGGTTGACCAGTCCACTGACATGTGGGGGTCCACCCACTGTTTATCTAATTAAGCAAGATTAAATAACAACTAATTAACTAAATTGAGTAGAGAATGACAGGGGTCCCTGTTAGATAATTAGGTAATTAGATTAAATTCAAAACTCTATTAACCTCCGTGCTATGATAGGTGGGCCCACTGGTCAGTTTGATCAGTCAACTGGTCTGTTGACCACTGACGTCAGTGTGAGTCATGACTGGCGTCATCAATTATTATTCTGAATAATTCGATTTATTAATTTAAATAATTTCAGAAAATGAATAAAACTCGAGAAAATCATAGAAATAAACGTAGCTCGGATCGAAAAACTTTCTACATGAAAGTATCAGAAGACGAGACGGAATCTATCGTGTCGTCTGTTTCCATGTCGGAACCCCCTACATAGGAGAACCCGTAACTTTGAGCCCGATTCTGGTAGATAATAGTGCATACATACCGGTAATAAATCCACTTTAATCCTAAAATAACTTAAATGACTAGAGCGTTTTAGTCAACCCTGCGCGCATTTAGGCATAGCATGCTCGTGTGCGTTATTGCTGTGTATTTATTTATTTCCTCCCCCTCTTCCTCTGTTAGACCCGACACCGACGTAGTCCCGGAGGCCGACGCAGCTCCGGAGGTCGACACCTCCTGACGATAGACCTTGCCGCTGAGCTTCCAGGCAAGCTCCCCCCTTTTTGAGCATATCCATATCGCCTATTCTCTTCTCTCTTATGCTTGCATTAGAAGTTACTCTGCTACTGCTGTTATCCTATTTCTGCTGCATAGCCTGTTTATTGTAACCTGCTATTGTTACCTACTGCTTATCCTAAACTGTTAGTATAGACTGGTAGAGACCCATCAGAGACCCCCACTTTGTCCCGACGCCACGCTGGAATCAGAAGACCCGATCAACGGGATCGAAGACCAGGGCCCCGGCAGCCGCACATCACTTTCCCCTTAGTTGCTCGACACTACGGGTTACTATCGAGGCCGAGGGTGATACTCGACAACACTCTGATGATAACCTTGTAGGTAGTTAATCGGTCGTGGTCAGTGAGGTGATTCCTCCACACCACCCTCGATAACGACGTGGTCGTGCAACTTTCGAGGTGTGGACCTCGAGGGTGATTCCTCCTTCGTTCACCTTGATGATAACATCAGGTGATTCCAACGAGGGTGATTCCTCAGGATCCCCTTGGTGTTAGCAACACGGTACTATGGTTACTATGACTTGCACTGAACTATGTTACTAAAGACGGGCGGCCCTGAGGGTACCCGCGCGAGCATATTTGCAAGTGATGTGGAGACGGGTTGACCTAGAGGGTGCCCGAGAGATGAATACGAGGCGTGGCCGGGCATTCTTAGACCCTGCCGCAGTCCTCGGAGACAGGGCGACGGGGTCACATATTTCTGAGTCTCTGCTCGTTACCGCACTACAACCACACTAACGGTTTGGATATTTGATCCGAGGGGCCTCTGGCCGATAGCACTAACCATCAGTGGGCATAGTATGGACGTTTGCGTGTCGTCCGTATACTTCAGCCGGAGCTTAATTGCGTCAGCAAGGAGCGGCACACGCTGGTTGGACTGGGAACGCAACCGCACTGCATTAAGGTGGTTGCTAGGTCTGCTCATCGGCGGTGCAAGTAACGCGCAGGAGTCCCCGGGGCGAAGGACCAAGACCCCTGGGCGCATAGGTTAGTCC
Source organism: Thinopyrum elongatum (assembly GCA_011799875.1). Taxonomy (NCBI): domain Eukaryota; kingdom Viridiplantae; phylum Streptophyta; class Magnoliopsida; order Poales; family Poaceae; genus Thinopyrum; species Thinopyrum elongatum. The sequence continues at coordinate 93,649,844 of CM022303.1, read as the reverse complement.
GGCGTGCTGACCTCTCTGCTAAGTATTCGGTTCGGGTTGCGGCGATCGTTTGGCCGAGGCTGGGCATGACCCAGAAAAGTCTGTCCGGCCGGAGTTAAGCGAGCGTGGTGGGTAAGTTGGTGCACCCCTGCAGAAGAGAAGAAACAATCTATTGATAGCCTATCCTACGGTATGGACACTCGGAGTTGTATCCCGACGGCGTACAACTAGAACTGCACTTGAGATGATAACTGTAGTATGGCTCTGGATTGCTTTCTCGCAGGGTGTCGAGGAAGAATCTCTGGGCGAGGTTGATGACATTACTATTTACTTTATGCTAATCTGTACTCTTAATGCTGCAAGACCGTAGAAGTGCTGAAGATGCTAGTCTTCGATAGGACTAGCTTTCCCTCTATTCTGGATTTCTGCAGCCCAGTCCAATATACATCCCTCTTTTGTAAGTGCTATGGTAGTGTAGATCCTTACTTGCTGAGTAATTCGGATAAGTACTTCATGTTGCTTTGCTTTCTTTTTCTCCACAATCCATTTGTCGCAACAGATGACGGAGCCCCTGAGCGCTGCCCCCGCCACGCTACTACTACTACTACCCCTGGCGGTACTACTAACGAGGAGCCGACCAGACCAGGAGTAGGTTCGGAGTGGTCCTAGGAGGAGGCCTACAGTATCGATCGTAGTGTTTATTTTGCCAAGCCTATGAAAGGCCTATCTGTAACTTTGTTATATCGTATTCCAGTATCGATGCTTCGCTGAACACTTGATGCCACGAGCTATGTATTCGAGCCTGAGGACATGGCTTGAAGGTTCTTTTTGGCGCTCAGGTTTCGGGTGTTGCTTACTTGAGAGGATAATAATGAAAGAAAGACATTTACTAAAGTAGGAGAGGAAGGCGACGAAAGAGATATGAGGGCGGAATACGAGTAGAGAGACAGATGGAATAACTTATACAGTATAAAGGTTTGGATTGTGCGGTTGTGACCTGGGGTTTTGTATTATAAGCTTGTATGACTTTTTATGTTTTAGAGTTGTGTTGTGATATTTTCAAGTGAGTCTGTAGGCTTGATCGTGTGTATTTGCGGTATGTGTGTGCACGATTAAGCCGGGGTCGTCACAGAACTGAAAGTCCAAGGGTACTTACCAATGAAACTTGCTATTAATTAGAACTTGGCTATTATCACCTATCTCGCTACATGAGACGTCATGCACATAGACAAGGGGAATTCACATATATCACAAATAATGTACAAGAAAAGTGATGCTTTTGTTACATTTTAAAAATTGTGTTCTCGCCATCCCAAACGTGTGGCCGTGGTTGAAGTTCGAATTAAGATTTGTAGAGTCTCTTTAATAAAATTCTGAGATCGACATTCGTTAACTGAAGCCTCTGGTCTCATGTGTGTACTAAAAAACATTTGCTCAGTATACTCTGCATCCTTGAAATATTTGAACCTGATCATATATATGCTAAGTGATTGATCATGTAGATTGAAGAAAGAACAAAGAAGAGAAGCGAGTTCTAAAGCTGTTTCAAAAAATATGTGTGTTCAAAAAAGATGTTGATACACACAAAAAAATTGTGGATGAGAAGTTCAATTTTTGAAAGGTTCAATGTGTGAACAAGCTGCGGGATTTGCTATTGTGCATATGAACTTTCGGCAGCCATGCTTGGCGGCTTCACTGGCACCTGCTTGTACTAATGCGTGATTTATTTGGCTCTTAAAAAATTGTTTCTGCGAAGGTCAAGATGTTGTGTTCAGAAGGTCAAGTGTGTATTGTATAGTGTGTGTGTATGTTTTTTTTAAAATGCATAACTTCATGCAAAACAGTATGTTCATTCTTTGATGTGAGGATGGTTCCCCGTGCAAAAGGATTGCAAAAGAAATTTCATTTCTTTATAGTGTTGTGTTTTATTAGAAGAAAGAAAAAGAGAAGTTCGGGGTTCTAACGATGACGTGGTTCAACGTGAAACCAATTTTCTTTTTCTTTTCTTCTAATAAAAACACAACACTATAAAAGAAATAGAAATTTCTTTTGCAATCCTTGTTGCATGGGAACCATCCTCAATCAAAGAATGAACATACTGTTTTGCAATGAAGGTATGCATTAAAAAAAAAACAAACACACACACACACACACACACACATACAATACACACTTGACCTTCTGCAACAACAACATCTTGACTTCGCAAAAACAATTTTTTAAGCCAAATAAATCGCGCATTAGTACAAGCAGGTGCCAGTGAAGCCGCCAAGCATGGCTACCGGAAAGTCATATGCCACAATAGCAAACCCGCAGCTTGTCACACATTGAACCTTTCAAAAATTGAACTTCTCATCCACAATTTTTTTGTGGTATCAAACTTTTTTGAAAACATATTTTTGGAAACAGCTTTAGAACTCGCTTCTCTTCTTGTTCTTTCTTCAATCTACATGATCAATCACTTAGCAGTATATATGATCAGGTTAAAGTATTTCAAGGATGCAGAGTATACTGAGCAAAATGTTTTTTAGTACACACATGAGACCAGAGGCTTCAGTTAACGAAATGTCGATCTGAATTTTATTAAAGGAGACTACTAAAAATCTTAATTAGAACTTCAACCATGGCCACATGATTGGTGATGGCGAGAACACAATTTTTAAAATGTAAACACAAGCATCAACTTTCCAGTACATGAATTTGTGATAATTGGATTCCCCGTGTCTATGTACATGAACGTCCCATGTAGCGAGATAGGTAGATAATAGCCAAGTTCTAATTAATAGCAAGTTCATTGGTAAGTACCCTTGGATTGTCAGGTTCTGTCAATCGCGGATTGTTCATATTAGCTTGCGGCACTCTCTTTTTTTAGCACCTCGCTGCTCATAGAAGGACATGTAACTCTAGCATTGAACTTGGAAGGTCATTCTTGGGCAACGACTTGAGCGCCTCACAATTACTGATCTCCAAAATTTTGAGAGAAATCGGGAGGCTCTTGGGCAGTCGCTGATGGCATAACTATAGACAATCTGCAATTTTTTCAAAGTCTCAGAAGTTGTTCGACAACGACTGTTGGCATAAGAGTAGATGATATGTATCCCCAGATTGGTGTATAGATGAAGTAGAACTTATGTTAATCCATGGCGTGTAGTAGAACTTGTCCTCGAGCAGGGAAGAGCGAGGCGACCTCGAGCACAGCCAGAGCAGCTCGTCTGCTGGGGATGGCTCGGCCTGGGCAGTGCGGCTTGGTAGCATCGTGTGGCCGACGGTGGGATGCAAGGCGGCTGTTTCGAAGGAATGCGTGTGGCGGTGGCAAGCAATCTGAATGCGAACAGAAGATGAACTTCTAACCTGCAGTTATTTCGCAATTTGATTTCCTCTCACAAGTTAAACTTCTAACTTGTAGTTTTTTTGCACTACTTAATCTCACATGTTGAACTTCCAACCTGTAGTTGACCAGAAGCCTCCAAAGTCACGAACGCAAGAGGAGAGAGCATGATCCTCTGCCTATGTTAATGATACATAGGAAGACCATCTGTAGAAAGCACCTCTCATCAATTTTTAACCAAAATAGTGGCTTTCTTAGTAAGCAAACAAAGAAGAACATCTTCAGTAACAGATTTGCTCCAAGAGAGGGGAGGAACAGCACCTCTTATCATTCTCAACCATGGACATCAGCAAGTTCAAAACAGAAAAACATGGACAGCAATAGCAGCTAATCTCTCTCTCGCTCTCAAGCTGAACTGCAGTGCGTAGCACCACTGAGAGAAAAATGGGTAGGTGAGAATTCACCTATATGCACAAAGGAGTATATTTGTTGATGTACCTGAAACTTTGCAGCAGATTTACATGAACTTCTGTGCTATGGTGAAGTCGCCGCCGATGCTGAACCCAGCGACCCTGGCCCCTCTATTCCCGGACGAGCTGATCAGACAGGAGCTGAAGGAGGAGCAGTTCATTGACGTACCCGACGAGTCCAGGATCTGTACGAGCTCTGACTCCCGATGACGCTGATCAGGTAAAGAAAAGAACATGTGCTTTTTGTTTCTGGACCCACTGATCCGTTCAACCACGATTCGTTCGCAGTTCACACCGTACCCAACCTGAAATAGAAACGAAGAGAATCAGGGCAACACGAACTTGGACAAGTGAGGAGCAGAGGAGTAGTGGCTCTGGCCGGCGCGCGGGACGTGAACAACTGGAGTGGATGGACTAGCGGCGCCTAGGAGGAGGGAGTTGGTGCAGGGAAGGTTTGCTGCGAGATGGGGGTCTCGGTCGCGTGCAGACGAGAAGTGGATGAGTGGCCGGAGAGGTCCGGGTGTGGGCGTTGGGGGGGATGAGGGAGGGTGCGGAGGGGAAGGGGAGGGATGGGGGCGGGCCGGCCGGAGGAGAGTGGGGGCGCGGGGCGGGACGGAGGCGGTCCGGGGTGGTGGGTGGGGGGCATTCTCTCGTGGACGGGCGGCGGAGGAGGGGAAGCGGTACGGGACGGCGGCGCGGCGAGTGGTGGCGGGGCGGGAGGGCCGTCAGCGGGAGGCACGCCGGAGCCAGGGGCTGGAGGTGGGTTGGTGTGGAGCCTCACGACGGTGGGGATTTTTGGATCGGGGTGGGAGGAGGTTAGGGGCAAAACAGCGCCATGGGTTTTCTGTAATCTTAGGAACATGTGGTCGCGCCTATATAGGACGCGCCGTGATCAGAATAACTATTCTGCTGATCACGGCGCATCTAGGACGCGGAGGTCTTCCCGAACCCGTCCCGCGCTAGAAATAGAAAACAGTTCAGCCCCACCCCGCCCACGATCCCCACATCCCCGACCTACCTCACGGGCTGCCGCTTCCCTGGTCTCCCAGCGCCCGCGTCCCCGCCTCAGCTCCGCGCCGACCCACGACTACCCAGCACCGCCGCCGACCCCCGCCTTACCCAGCGAGCCGCCACGGCCAGACTTATCCAGCGCGCCGCCGATTCCCCGGCCTACCAAGCGTGCCGCCGTCCCCCAGCCTACCAAGCGTGCCGCCGCCGCGAGCCTCCGTCTCCACCCACCTCGTCCATACTCCGACGCTGCAAACGACTGAGACGCGCCCCTCCTGTGTCCAACCTCCTTTCTCTAGCGCACCGCCGCCCGCCCTGTCCCCTCCGCTCCTGTGTTCCACGAGGAGAGAGAATCCCATCTCCGGCGAGCCTAGTTGGAGTAGCTTCAGGTGCATAGGGGCGCTGGACGACAAGCTGCACCATTGACGAAGGACTTCTACATGGCGCTGTCCTGAAAAAAGGCGAGCTCGTGCTCCATCCTCGTCTGCATTTGCAACTGCCGCTCGAGGGACAGTACAGACCACCCCTGCGGCCCTCTGGCCTGCCCATCGTGTGCTACTTCTTGTGCCTGCTCGTTGCCTCCACCTCAGGGACGAAGGAGATTTTAGCTGGTGAAGTTCAGCTTCGTGCCGGATAAAAGGTCATCATGGATGTGTGCCTGCTCGCTGCCTCCACCGTTTGAGCATTTCTCTGAACTTTTTTCAATGCATGCACTACTGAAATTTTAGTCCAGGCTTTGTACTTTAACTAAGTTCGGTACTGAATTTTAGAGAGGTTGAGAAAAATGAAGTTCTACTATTTTAGTTTAGCCGGTCAAGTTCTTGACGAGGGGTGGCTGTGGCCTGTGGCCACCTGCCCTATTTTGTTGTTTCTGCTGTAGGCTGCAGCACCTAGCGTCATCACCCCCACTGAGCCCATGGTGTGTGCCAATCCCTGCCGCAAGCTTTGCCCCCTGCTATTGCCACATGAAACGCTTGCCTTCTGCAATTTGATACAAGGTTGAACATTGTTGGCCAGTGTTGAGATAACTGAATGAGAGAAGTTGTACTATAACTGAAGTAGTACTTCAGGGTTCAGAAAACTGAATGTTTGTTTGATAACCTCGGTGTTGTAAAAAGATATTCAGACGTTCAAAGACAGCTTCCACAGAAGTTCAAAATCAATAACGATTATGAAGTACAGTAACTATTAAAAAGGATTAGTACATTTGTGCATGCGTGGGTGTGATGACTTGTGTGTGTGCGCTCGTGTGTTTGTGTACGCGACTTGTGTAGTGTGTGTCCTCTGGTGTGTACTCCCGTCTGTGTGGGTGCTTTGCTTCTATAAAAACAATTTGATACTATGGCAAATTGAAACAGTGCTAGAAAATAAATTATGTTCACAAAAAATTACTTGCTTATGTCAAAAAACATGTAAAATTTATATTTGTACATCAGTCGGTGCAAACAAAAAAAACACTCACTTTTTAGACTTTAGTAATTCACGAGAAAAAAAAGTACTAGTACGCATAGGAAAACACTTAAAAAAAGTTCGCTGTGAAAAATCATGGGTATTCGTGATACAAAATGTTTTCAATTTTGAATAACATAGCATATAGAAGTTCAGGGAAAAAATATAAAAAGAAGTCGCCCTAAGGAAAAAAATACTCCACAAATTTCATTTTTCAAAACACATGAAGTTCTACCTAGATAAAACATTTCTTATTTTCCCATTCTTAAAATATAAATGCGGAAGTTCAAAATAGAAAAAAAATGAGTAATCCGATGGTTAGAAAAATTGAAATAAATAAATAGAAGTATGCTTTGAAAAACAATAAAAAAATATTTTTTGCAAGTTTGGGATTTTAGAGACCAAAAGATTAGGAAGTTTAGAAAAAACAAATGAAAAATGTTCAAACACCAAACATGGGGTAGTTCGCCATAAAAAAACCCAGGGGCATCCTATCACAGAAGTTTTTCAATAAAAAGAGCAATTCGACGATTATAAAATTATGAAGTTTAATTTTTACTATTTCTGCATTACACAAAAAAATTAGCATTAATTGAAGACAAAAAAATGTTGATGCGAAGTTCATATTCTCTGCCGCGGATAGTTCAAAATGTCCGCTTACGGCAAAACACACACATTGGGTATCCAAAAATAAAGAGGCAAACACACAAAAAATCCATGAAGTTAAAAATTTAAAAATAGAGAAGTTTAAAGTTTATTAAAAAAAGTATTTGTTTCTAAAAAATAAAATAAAACATTCAGGTTTAAATACCACAACAGTTGGATGTTTATTAAAAATACTCCTAGCAAAAATAAAAACTAGGAAGTTCAATTTTAAATAATAGAATAGTTTGATGTATATTAAAATCTCAGATTTTTCTCGTTATTAAAAGAATAAAACCAAGAAGTTCAAACTAAAATAACGGAGTAGTTCAATGTATATAAAATCCTCAGATTTGTTGCAAGAAGTTCACGTTCACCTCCTTGCATGGTTCAAAATTTATATTGCGGGACGTCCGACCTCCAATTACATGTTTTAAAATGGCAAAAATGACGTCCGACCTTCAATTGCGTGTAATTCGACGTACACACAAAAATATGACAGAAGTTCATAGTGACAACAACGAGAAGTTCAAGTACTGCAAGGAATGCATTTCAGGTGAGAATAAAGGTATAGAAAAATAAAAGCTTTGTTGAAAGAAGTTCAAGTGCTCTGTCCGGGGAAGTTCAAAAATTCTTGCGAGAGAGGTTCACCTTGTATTTTCATGTTCAAAAACACAAAAAAGAAATTGCTTTTTGTGTTTTAAAATAATTCTCTCAATCCACAAAGAAGTTCAGTTATTATTTGGGAGCAACTTGATTTCAAAAAGGAAAAAATTCAAATTATAAAAATGGAAAATTTTCATGTACTACATGGTATGTGTTTAATATGGGAAAAATGAATTAAAAGGCAAGGTCCAAATTTTTTGCTGTTATAAGTACAAATCCTCGGTCGGAGAAAGTTAACAAAATTATTGTGAAAGAGGTTTGTACAAAAGGAATATCGTTTGTGTAACACTGACGAATGGATGAGAAAATTACAAACAAAAATACGTCACAGGAGTTCAACATGAAAACAGCAGGAAGTTCAACTACTACACTGAACGAATTTCAGATGAAAAACTTTAGTGGCTTCTAAAGAATAAAACCAAGAAGTTCAATTCAAAATAACGAAAAAGTTCAATTGGAAAAAGCATAGCAGTTTGATATTTATTTAAAAACTCGGATTTTTCCGATTACTAAAGAATAAAACCAATAAGTTCAATTCAAAATAACAAAGAATTCGATGTTTCTAACAAAACTCCAATTTTCACATTTCTAAAAAATACACAAAGAAGTTCAAATAAAAAAGTCAGAGAGGTTCGATATCTATAAAAAACTTAGACTTTTTCCATTACTAAAGCGAAATCAAGAGAAGTTCAGATTGATAACTGCCAGAAGTTCACGTACTACACGGTGTGCATTTGTATGAAAAAAAGAATGAAAAAAGCGAAGACTAAAAGTTTTGTTGCTAGAAGTTCAAGTGCTCGGTCCCGAAATGTTCAAAAATTCTTGTGAGAGAGGTTGAACAAAAATACGTGACAGAAGTTTAAGGTGAAAATCAGCGGGAAGTTCAACTACTACACGGAATGCATTTCACGTAAGAAAATATGAATAGAAAATAAAGAGCTTAGAAGGTTTGTTGCAAGAAGTTCACGTGCTCCTCCCGGTGAAGTTCAAGATCTCTAGTGCGAGACGTCCAACCTTCAATTACATGTAAAAAACAGGCAAAAAACGACGATGTTTTTGCCATTTTTAAAACTGCTCTCAAACGACAAAAATTTATAGCGTGTGTCTACATGAAAAAGATGCTCCTATTCATAAGCTTTCCAACGGTATATTATATGCTATATTCCGATGAATAGATTAAAATTTTATGCATACCGTTAAAAACACATTTTTACGCATTCAAAAAAATATTTTGAACCGTCGCGAGTATGAAAAACTGAACAACATGAAAAAGTTGCGTGTTTTCAACAACTTTTCATCGGTATATCATTTGCTCAATTCCGGTAAGTGGTTTGGGAGTTACGGGCAAAAAACATCACGTCAGAAACAGAGTGAAGTTCAAAACAGACATGCCCAAGAAGTTCAACTACTTCACGCAGTGCATTTCCATTCGCGATGAAGGCAGAAATCATGATCTCATAATTTTCTAATTTACTTCAAAACGGCAGGAATAACATTTGTGTAAGTTCAAGTCCTCGGTCGGAGAAAGTTAAAAAAATTATCGCGAGAGAGGTTTGTACAAAAGGAATATCATTTGTGTAACACCGACGAATGGGTGAGAAATTACAAACGAAAATACACGACAGAAGTTCAACGTGCAAACAGCAGGAAGTTCAGCTACTACACCGAATGAATTTCAGATGAAAAAATCTTTTAAACCGTTGCGAGTATGAAAAAAATGATCAAGACGGAAAAGTTGCGTGTTTACAGCAGCTTTCCGTCGGTATATCACTTGCTCAATTCCGGTGAGTGGATGGAGAGTTACGAACAAAAAACAACACGTGAAGAAACAGAGTGAAGTTCAAGTAGACATGCCGAGAAGTTCAAGTTCTTCACGCGGTGCATTTTCGAAGACTCTGTTTCGTGATAAAACGCACAACGCATGATCTCGCCATTTTCAAAATTGCTTGAAAACGGCTAGGAATCAGAGAAAACCATCAACATGAAAAAGTTTCGCATTTTCCATAGCTTTTCAGCGGTATATTATCTGCCCCGATCTGATAAAGTTTGTAGAAATTACGGCGAAAATACGTTTTTAGCCATTTTTAAAATTGACTTAAAACCGTAAAGATTTGGGAGAAACAATATATACGAAAAAGTTTCGTATTTTCTTAAGCTTTCCAACTTCATATCATTTGTTGCATTTGGACGTACGGTTAAAAAATTAGCTCGAAAATACGAACTCGGTGGAACTTGTACCGTTTTTTAAATTACTTTTAAACCATTCAAAATTAGAAAAACATTTCAACATGAAAAAGTAGCGCATTTTCATAAGCTTTCCAACGCCATATTATTTGCCTCAATTGGATTAGCCGTTTAGAAATGACATCGAAAATACGAACTCGGCTGTTTGGTTTACAAAATTTTACGATTTTTGAAATTACTGTTTAACCATAGGGAATTAGAGAAAACTTTCAACATGTGGGAGGAGCGGTTTTGCAGCAGCTTTCCAACGCCATATTATTTGCCTCATTCCGATAAACGGTTTAGAAATGCGATCGAAAATACGATTCACGTTTTTTGTATGAAGAAAAAACGGTTTTCAAAACTGCTCTTAAACCGCTTACATTTTGCCAAAAATTCAACTTGGGTCATGATACTCGTGTCCATAGCTTTCCAACGGTATATCGCAAGCCCCATTTGAGCAATGTTGGCGGAAGTTCAACCTAGCACTTGGAGAAGTTCAGGTCGAACAACTCAAGCAGTAAAATTGCAACAGACGCATGTTCACCACGACCCGAGAGCAAAATCCGCCAATGAGCGAGATTCCTATTTAATACGGGCATTTAGTTGCTAAAAACTGTTTGGAGATTACACTTACATCACATAGAACACGGCTGACCAAAATAATTCGCGCGGGGAGACACGGTTGCGAAGATAGCCCGAAGGTCGGGTTCCTACAGAGGGAAGTTCAGGCTTGTAACTCAGGAAGTTCAGGTTGTGATCAGAATAATATTCTGATCCCGTTATCAAAATAGTGTTTATGTGTGTGTATATATAAAGTAAGTATATAAGATCGAGAGAAAGAATGAAATCTCAGGAGCATCTATCTGAACAAAACCATCATTTATACAACTATGTATTCCATTAAAGCGAAAGAGTTCTTTTTTCTTTTTTGAAAAACGAAAGATCACAGTAAGAAAGCAGAGAAGATGCAGACCAAGAAACATAAATATGTGATCAGACAGTATCAAAACATGTTCCAGGTTGGAAGGCAAGTCCAGTAAATCTTTCTTGTTCAGCATACAGGATTAATACTCAACCAAACTATTAGCTCAATGCAGTACAATATAGAGATTAGATCTATTTTTGTAAAGGATACTAAATAATAAACACACCAGTTGACAAGGCATGCGCAAGGCTAGGCAAAACTCCACGACGAGCAAAGATGATGGTTCACTCGTTGACACCATACACCAAACTGGGGAGTACCCAGAAGCTCTCTAGCTGCTTGCTTTTGCGTCCGAGAATGTATGAAATTGGATGGGATCTCCTGGACATGAACTGACCAAGCTCTACCTCAATCCAAGGTTCGTCGGAATCTTTGGATCTGCTCGGAACATAAATGCAATTACTCTTCCCGTCCCATCTTTCAGAGTTCAAGCAAGAAAATGCAGAGCTCCTCCTATCAAGGCTAACAAAGAGAGCCCAATTTCCCAACTTCTTTATCTTCGCCCACTTAGTGGGTTTGACTGATAAGTCCAGGCGGTAGGCTTGAAAGCAGAATTTGAGATCATGTATTGAGAGGTCAACCTTGAGAAGCATGTCACCACGGACCACCAACCATGGATTTTTAAGCAAGCCAGCGAACATGTCTTCTCCCCGCACCACTGGTAGTTCCGGCATGCTAATCTGAGGTTCCAAGGAAATAGTATTGAGCTTCATAATAGAGTCCATGGCCAACATCTGACCTTTGAAGGACACAATTTGATGAATGCGTCCAGCAATGAGAGGGTGCTCCGTCCAGGACTTTGTTCCAACTTGCCACCGAAACATATACTTTCTCGAGAAAAGGAGGAGGCACGAGTTGGGCGAACTGATAGGAGCTGTAAAGACGCCATAGTAGATTTTAGAGTTGTCACTGCGTCGAAATTTACGGGGCTTCACCATAGTACTAGTGTACACATCAACAAGGAAGAATTGTTCCTCACAGTACAAGATCAAATACTCATATGAGCAGCCCAAATAGCGCACATAATATGGAGTATGTCGGGGTGCAACAACGAAGGGATAAATTTGTCTTCGCAGGATCATGAAGCTGCCATTTGTAGTTAGATAAAGGGTTGTGGCAGGAATTGTGGTCGCCCATATGCCGACGAGCATAATGAAGGCCTGTTTTGACAAAGAGAGGTGGGAACGAGAAGTGATATATAGGCGGGAAGGAAGAAATTGTAGCACGCCAAGAGCGGCAGGTGCTAGTAACAGCAAGTAAGTCATGGAATGAGCTAAAGAGGACAATGATTAGGTGAAGCAGGCTGTCCGTAAGGTCTGCCAAACTTGTCGTCCAGATGAGTCTGAGTCGATTGAGCCCAAGACGTGGCAAATTTTCTTAGACGGCTTCTCTACAACGGCAACTTCTCTGTCATACAGAAAATTCAAAAAGAAAGATCAGAATCAAGAAATCAAAGATCAGAGACATAACTACTACAGACTAAGGCAAACCAAGATGCTCAACTCACCGAGCATCAATTTTTTCCAGAATAAGATGTATACCAAGTTACCAGCATATGCCACATTTCAATTACAATAAGCTACAGCAAAACAACCAACAACTTCATGAGTACAAAGCATAATATACGCATATTTCCAGTTCGCCCAACAGGGGGAGATTCATACTTTATTGACTTGAGCATCAATGTCGTCAAAAGAAATAGCATACCAAGTAATGAGAGTATCATACTCGTAACAAATCTTTTCATCGCATAATTATTATTTCTGGTCGATCCCTCCTTTTGCACATAATTTCTGGTAACTAGCTATCCAATTCCCAAGTGTTTTTGAGATCGAGAACACCAAGCACATACTAGCAAAATTCTTTCCGAAAAATACTAGCAAAATTATTTCGGGTCAGATGAACACCATGTCCAATCGCAGGATTCAACTACATAATTTCGGGGCAGGCAAGGCAGCATCGATCATTCATGGCCGCCATCAACCACCAGACGAACTTGCATCAGGAAGAGGAGAAACACAGGGTTAGGGTTCTGCGGCGGTGGGGATTTTTGGATCGGGGTGGGAGGAGGTTAGGGGCAGAACAGCGCCATGGGTTTTCTGTAATCTTGGGAACACGTGGTCGCGCCTATATAGGACGCGCCGTGATCAGAATAACTATTCTGATCCCAGGATCAGAATAGTGTCACTATATATATAACATGTTCTACATTCATGTAGGGACAAGCCGACAAGGTAATCTGAATTGCAACACTGATTTCTTTCAGCTGCATGCCAGAGTTTCACACATGACACAACTTGCCTATGAATATTAGCCTAGTACTTTTTTTTTTGTAATCCGGTTAGCACGAATGAAGCAGATGTTTTCTAACTTTTGTAAAGACAGATCTCCAAATAGAAGCTCGCAGAAGATGAAGCTTTACTATCTAGTCTGATGTGGTGCTGCATGTTGTACAGAAAATCAAGAAGTTTTGATGCAGCTTATTGCGATTGAAATGTATCAATTCTTTTCTCTGCCAGGCCTTGAAGCATGCCATTTTCATCAAGAAGAAATTGCTCAGATGCTCGAATGACAGATATTACAAACCACCGCTGACAGGAAATGCACATGCTCCTATATATATGAACTTTTTTTGGGATATCAATTTCTGATGTATAGTAGCATCCTGGTTGCATGAGGGAAGGATAAATACTTTGGTGACATACAGTCAAATCTGAATTAAACACAATATGCTTAGCTAAGGGCTTCCATGGGCCGAACGTGGAGCCCTCCTTGGGGCCTGTGCTCGACCACATAGGGCATGTGCGTCCCAAACACCTTGTCCCACGTCACAAAGAAGGGCTGCGAGAAGTTGTATCTGCCAGCGCGCGGCTGATGGTGGACGTCGTGGTACGCCGTGTTGTTCCAGAAGCAGAGGCGGAACACGTTCCCCGGCAGCCACAGCCCGCAGTGGTCGTCCACGCCCTTGACGGTGCAGAGCGTGAAGAAGAAGATGGAGACGCGGGGCGACATGCCGGAGGCGAGGAAGGCCAGCGCGCCGCCGACGGTGTCCAGGAGGAGGCCCTCCACGGTGTGGTTGTACTGCGCGCCGAACGCGTAGGGCACGACCAGGCGGTGGTGCCACGAGTGGACGTGCCGGTACAGGAACTTGTTGAGGTGCATGCACCGGTGCCACGCGTACTGCCACCCGTCCAGCACGGCCATGCCCACCGCGACCTTCAGCGCCACCGTCACGCACGTCCTCCAGGTCGACCGCTGCTCGCCGGCGGCCGTCGCGGTGCTCCCGCCCGTAAGCTGTGCGTACGTACGTATACTATATGTTATGAATGTTTGCAGGTGCGTGCATGCGAGCAGAGTTCTAACATACCGTGAAAATGGTGGCGGCAACGGCGGCCTGCAGGAGCTGCTGGAGGAGGACGACCTTGACGACGTCGTGCTTGGGCACGAGGTTCTTGCTGCGCTCCTCCTCCCTTGGGTGTAGCCTGTACTGGTCCATGGACCGTCCAAGCGCCATGTACATGCCGGAGTAGACCCAGTAGGCAGCTATGGGGACGACAATGGCCAGCGCTTCATCAGAGAATACGAGCTCCATGTCACTGTTGGTTCTAGTAGTAGCTTTGCTTTTGCTAGCGGTGTCTGGTAGTACACTGGCGCTCTGGGTTTATATCCACCGATGAGAATGCTAGCTGGTTATACTCCCTACAGATTGCCTCGGTCATGGGACTCCGTTGTCAAGCTGTAATCATCGGACTCTTGAATTTTCTTTCAAATCTAGCAGTAGGTTTAGTAGATCTTGGCCACAGAAATTCTGTTGCTTTACCCAGACGTTCCACATACGGAATATAGTCAAAAGTCGTTCAAGCAAGGCGTTCCATGCACATAGGAATTTATTTAGTCAAAAGTGGTTCAAGCCGGACGTGTTCCACATACGGAATTTAGTCAACATATCGGTCGTTCCATATGTGGATTTTAGTCGTTTAGTAAAAGCTTGTGCTGTGTCGATCCAAGGGAGAATCCCCAAAACTCAAAACCTCATCTAAACTATGAATCTCGTTAGACTACCCGCCATCCGGAGGCATCCGCTTGCGCTACGCTCGTTCAGCCGCTCGATTCTTTTCCTGTGGCTCCGTTTTGACTGCTGGCGTGTGGTGAACCGTTCACTTTTTTTTTACATTCACATTTCTTTCGGGAGTAGCTGCCAAGTGGGCCTCATTATCTAAGGTCCGGTGAATCAACTACTTTTTACGGTTACTAAGATGCGCGTCGTTCGGGCGATGAAGCGAGGCCTAGAAAATATTAGTCGCACTTCCTCTCTCTCCTCCCTTCCACCTCGTCTCCTCCTCTTCTTCGTGCGGTGGACAGCACAGCTCCATGCACCGCCATCCATCCACCCTGCCGCTCGTGGAAATAAAGCAAGACCAAGAACAAGGGAAAGGGAGGACGTCGATGTGCATGCTGTTGGACTGAAAAGAATTCTTCAGTTTGTCATTACATGGCTGTCTTTTTGTACGTGCCTGATGCTCCTCTGCCTTAAACTTGTGGGCAATGATATCTCAGGTTCCTCGGCATGTTCACTAAGCACATCTGTTTTAGTGTAATATGGCAATCGAAGTATCGAACCCTGGAGTATGAACACCTGCTCGTTTTTACCGGGAGCAGTGCAATTTAATCCTGGAGTATGAATGATTTAATCCCCGACTGGAGTATGAACGATTTAATCCCCGGCGCCTAAAGTGGCAAAGTCATCACCCCACAATTTTCCCCTCCTCGTTCTCTTCCTCCTGCAGCTCTCTATTCACAAGTTCAAAACCAAATACAGCAAACAGGAAGGCCATGGCCTCACTTATCATGCTTGTATGCTGGGTCATCTGGAATGAGAGAAACGCTAGAGTCTTTCGAAAGAAATCGACGCCGCCATACTACATTCTAAAACTCATCCAGGAAGAGGCCAAGACGTGGCTCCCGCGGGGTCTAGGCATCTGAGCATCATCATGCCGCGAGAGTAGTCTTTTGCCTCCGTTTACAAAAAAAAAAAAAAAGTTCCTCCTGCACTCTTGCTTCTTCACCATGAATCTGGTTCTTGAGCACGAGAACCATGTCTCCTGCATTGCTCATGTTTGCCCTGGCTTGTCTTCTTGGTTCATCAGGTCGGCAACATTCTTCTCTCTAGCTGTTTTTTAGGCGTGCTGTAAACCTAGCAACCAGTGGCGGAGCTTGATGAAGATTCTTGAGGGGGCTTATCAGTCTTGAGGGGACGAAGAACATAAATTATGCATGAACTCTGGGAAATAATTGATATTCAAACCTAATAATTAGGGATAGTTTTTGTAGAGTAGGGGGGGGGGGGGGGGGGGGTCAATGGCCCCCTTTGGCCCCCATGAAGCTCCGCTACTGCTAGAGGTAATTCTACAAATCCCTTTGCCGCTGTGTGAGCAAAGATTGGAGTCCTCAACTCACTGGCATAGGACCTTCCTAATGTTGTGGCCTCCTTTGAAGTTTCAGTTGGTCGATCAGGGACCACAACAAGACCTTGGAGTTGCCTATGAATTTCACTCCGAAGGCCCTTGGTCCTGGGTATACCTGTGAACCTGCAACCAAGTTCAATGAACCTACAAAGTTCACTACACCAGATGGAAGGAGGAAAACTCAAGCCCACCGTAAGCCATTGTCTAATTTCTTGATGCATGGAAAGAATATCCTAGTAACTAGCATGCATATCTAACTGTTTGTTTTATTTTGCAGTGACATGGACCGTGACTTGTACCTACTCACAGTTTCGCGCTCTGAGGTCTCCTACTTGCTGTTTATCCCTCTCACCGTTTTACAGCGACACGCTTGTTACCTGCCCCAAATGCTCATGTGGCTGCCAAGATAACAGTACAAAACCAGGAATCTGTGTAGAGTAAGTTACATTTGACATAGCCTAAATAATAAACTAGAATGAAGAGCCAGCTTATTGTTCAGTTATCTGTGTGGAAATTATATGATGGCTTTTTGTGTTGTTGTGTGTCGTATTGATCTGACCCTCATAGGGTATATATAGAGTACATGAGAGAGGGATAGGCTTGAAGTACAAGGCAAGGTTGTTTAAACCTATTTTATCTCTAATAGATATTTATATCCAACTCTCAAATATTATCTCTAATATCCCCCCTCAGTCGTAGCGGGAGTGAAGCGAACGATTGCGACTGAACTTGAAGTCTTGCGCTTCTGTCATCTTCTCCGCTGTGCCATCATCAACTACGTCGGCACCTAGGGCGGTGACTGCGTCCCCTTCTGGTGCCTTCCTTGTCTATCCTCTATTCCCTCCCGTAGTCACAGCGGGAGTGGCGTGAACGCTAGTGACGACGCATATGCTGTTGACTGGAGTTGTTGCCGATGATTTGCTGTAGACCAAGCCATTAATGTCAACGTCGAGGTAGACGATCATGATGATGTACCCGTGGTCGAGGAAATCGTGGTCGATGGTGTAGTCGTCGTGGATGATGAAGCCGCACAAATCCAGAGGCACAAAAAAATGCGCTATGTTGTAGATGACGGAGCTGCAGTCGTGGACGATGCACCTTGCGGATGTCAGAGGGTGCCGTAGACGATGAGTCCACCGGTTTTGCCAGGACCGGAGGAAACCCATTGAGCACGCATTGGTTTTGCCAGAGCAATGTGGCCGTGTAGGGGTTGTCACTATAGTGACGCCGTGTCGCTGCAGTCGTGCCGTCGTGGATGACGCGGTCGATGCTATCGTCGTGACGCGGTCATTGCCGTCGTCATGGTCGTGTCTTGCAGAAAAGTCTATCAGAGGACGCTTGGTGTTCATCTTGTGGATAAGGTGGCGGCGGTGTGTTGACGATGATGGTGACGAAGACCACGTTAATGAAGACCTTGGTGGTTAGTGTCAGCGATGGTGTCGCAACGGCTTGTCGACGATAATGTGTCACTTGAAGGCGTCCCTCGTGGCGACGAAGTGTCGATGCCGTGTCGCGCCGGAGAAGTCGATGAAGAATATCATAGCTTTCCACACCGGCCTGGCGTGTGGATGGTGCATGTGGTGGTAGCTTCTCAAAGATGTGTTCGACCAAGATTTTTCTTTTCTTAGGCGTGATGTAGCCGTACAGCTCGGTGTTGTGGCGCCGGGTCGGTGTAGCTCGGGTTGATGCAGTGCAGATCGGTCGGTGTAGTCGTTCGGCTCGGTGAAGAATTGTTGTTGGCCTCTGTCCTGCGATGCTCAGCTCGGTGAAGTCGGACGTGTAGCCGCCATGTACGTTCCGGGGTAGCTGCAGATCTTGTGGAGCGGACTCTGGCGCATAAGCCTGAGAACCACTATAGATCAGATCGAAATCTCTGCGTGAGAGCGACGCCCTCCCGTGATCGGACGCGCGTGTCCGCCCAACGGCGCGGCGCCCGCGTTGCCGGTCGACCCTGCAGAAGGGCCGTGGCTGGAGTCCACGACTCATGCCATGCACGTAAGCACAACGGTCCGGCGTCTGCGTTGCCGGTCGGCCCTGCAGAAGGGCCGTGGCTGGAGTCCACGGCTCATGCCATGCATGTAAGCACAGCGGTCCGGCGTCCGCGTTGCCGGTCGACCCTGCAGAAGGGCCGTGGCTGGAGTCCACAGCTCATGCCATGCTCGTACGCATGTTCATCATGGCGAGTCAGGCCTGTGGCGAGTGTTGCCACGCACGTATGCATGTGCACACGGCCGTGTGTTTTGCTGCTCTATGCGTGCATGGGCTATGGAGTCGATGAGGCTGCGGGCTCTTGGAGATGGACTGCGGCCGTGCGGCGCACGGCTGGGCGGATTGTCGATGTAGAGCCCATGCGCACATGGCGCTGGTCGTCGTTGCGAGCCGAAGCATGTCGTCGTCCCTGGTCGGTGCAGACGAACTGGCCTTTAGCGACGCGGATGTCCACCTCGTGCCCCGTGCGTTGCCGTAGGGACGCACAACCATGTACATTAACCTGATGCCGATTCTGCACAGCTTTTCACCGGAATTAGACCCGATCCTGGGATTTATTAGTGGCTAATCGGATCTAATCTATAAAACTGAAAATTTCGAAATTGATCTAATCTAATCTATGGAACCGATCTAATCTTTGATCAGATCGGTTGCCGCGCCCTGAGGAGAGGAGATTGATCTCCCCGGGGCGGCGCGCCGTGGAAGGTGTGATTGTGACCAAGGATCGATGGTCTAATGACTCCTATACCATGTGAAAATTATATGATGGCTATTTGTATTGTTGTGTGTTGTATTGATCCGACCCTTGTAGGGGTATATAAAGAGCACATGGGAGAGGGATAGGCTTGAAGTACAAGACAAGGTTGTTTAAACCTATTTTATCTCTAATATCTCTAATAGATATTTATCTCTAATTCTCTAATATTATTTCTAACAATCTGACAGTGTACGCTACACCCTTTCAGGGGAAACTCACCTTATCTTGGTTCTGTCATGAATGGTCAAGACAAGAACGGCTTGGCACCTCTGGTCCAATGCACTACTCATATGTGCCCAATAGGAATTCATTGGCATGTGAAGGCTAACTACAAGGACTACTGGAGAGCCAAGATCACAGTGACAAACTTCAACTACCGGATGAATTACTCGCAGTGGAACCTAATAGCCCAGCACCCTAATTTCAACAGCTTGACTAGCATTACCAGCTTGAACTACACAGCTCTGAACCTTTATGGACTTATCAGTGAGCACCAAATCCCTGGACACTTGATATTCCTTGTGTGAATGTTTTTTCGGCTATTGACAAATCCTCTTATCGCAGATGACACCACTCTGTTATGGGGCATCAAGAACTACAATGATTATCTCTTGACTACTGGACCTGATGGATATGTTCAGTCTGAGATACTATTCCGGAAGGACCCGTCAACATTCACCTTGCGGGCAGGATGGGTCTTTCAAAGAAGAGTGTACTTCAATGGTGACAAGTGTGTGACGCCGCCTCCAGATGCGTACCCGTGGCTGCCAAACGCATCCACGAAATCAACCGTGTCAGTTATCATCCCATTGGTTCTTTGGATATTGCTATCTAATCCCTACTTTTGAGAAGAATGAAGGTGCATTATTAAGACATGCTTCTAGTCTAGTTCAAGAGAAATCAGGGTGCCGCTTCATCCTGCGGAACTCATCAATTATATTAAAATTTACTCATCACTTGTGTATAAAATTAACACTTTCATTTATACTATGGTATTGATACGTCTTCATCGTATCTACTTTTCCAAACTCTTTTGCCCTTGTTTTGGACTCTAATTTGCATGATTTGAATGGAACTAATCCGGACTGACGTTGTTTTCAGCAGAATTGCCATGGTGTTATTTTTGTGCAGAAATCAAAGTTCTCGGATTGACCTGAAAATTTACGGAGAATATTTTTGGAATATATAAAAAATACTGGCGCAAGAATTAACCAGAGGGGGTCCACCCAGAGGGCACAAGCCTAGGGGGCGGCCCCCCTAGGGCGCGCCTACATGGCTTGTGGGCCCCCTGGACCTCCTTCGACCTCAACTCCAACTCTATATAACCCTATTCGTGGAGAAAAAAATGAGAGAGAAGGATTCATCGCGTTTTACGATACGGAGCCGTCGCTGCCTCCTGTTCTTCATCGGGAGGGCTGATCTGGAGTCCGTTTGGGGCTCCGGAGAGAGGGATTCGTCGCCATCATCATTAACCTTCCTGCATCACCAATTTCATGATGCTCACCGCCGGGAGTGAGTAATTCCATCGTAGGCTTGCTGGACGGTGATGAGTTGGATTAGATTTATCATGTAATCGAGTTAGTTTAGTTAGGGTTTGATCCCTAGTGTCCACTATGATCTGAGATTGATGTTGTTATGACTTTCCTATGCTTAATGCTTGTCACTAGGGCCCGAGTGCCATGATTTCAGATCTGAACCTATTATGTTTTCATAAATATATTTGTGTTCTTGATTCTATCTTGCAAGTTGTAGACACCCATTACGAGTTATGATCCGCATACCCCAAGGTGACAATAATTGGGATTCTTTCCGGTGATTACCGTAGTTTGAGGAGTTCATGTATTCACTAAGTGCTAATGCTTTGGTCCGGTTCTCTATTAAAAGAAGGCCTTAATATCCCTTAGTTTTCATTAGGACCCCGCTGCCACGGGAGGGTAGGACAAAAGATGTCATGCAAGTTCTTTTCCATAAGCACGTATGACTATATACATAATACATGCCTACATTATATTGATGAATTGAAGCTAGTTCTGTGTCATCCTAGGTTATGACTGCTACATGATGAATATTATCCAACACAATTATCATTGCCGATCCGATGCCTACGAGCTTTTCACATATTGATTTTTGCTAAGTTACTTTCGTTGCTACTGCTGTCACAATCACTACAAAACTGCTACTGTTACTTTTACCACTGTTACCGTTACTTCCATATTACTTTGCTACTAAATACTTTGCTACAGATATTAAGTCTTTCAGACGTGGTTAAATTAACAACTCAGTTGCTAATACTCGTGAATATTCTTTGGCTCCCCTTGTGTCGAATCAATAAATTTGGGTTGAATACTCTACCCTTGAAAACTATTGCGATCCCCTATACTTGTGGGTTATCAAGACCTTTTTCTGGCGCCGTTGCCGGGGAGCATAGCTCTATTCTCTGAGTCACTTGGGATTTATATCTGTTGATCACTATGAGGAATCTGAAAGATACCAGAACCAAGATTTTTCCCTCTACTACGAGGGGAGGTAAGGAACTGCCATCTAGCTATGCACTTGATTCACCTTCTGTTTTGAGTAAGCTTGCGACACCTACACCTGCTATTCATTCTGATATGTCGCAAGTAATTGATGATGCTACTTCTGCTATGCATGATGCTTATGATGATACTAATGCTTTGCTTGATAATACTGTGCCACTGGGTGAATTTGTTGATGAACAACTTGCTAGAGCTAAACATATTGAGAATGCTGAAACTGATGATATTTCTAAAACTGATAAAATTATTGAAACTGAACACTTTGAAGCACCTGCTAGGCCTAGCTCTCCTAGATATGAATTGCTTGTTATACCTGAGGGTTATGTTATGGATGGAGAGGTAGTTAGGGACTTTCTTGCTTGTAAGGATAGGGATGATCTCAAGAAATTACTATGCAAGTGGAAAGAAAAATCTTTGAATGCTAGAATGCAATATGTTCCTAAGTTTGCTACTTCACCTATCTTTGTTACTGATAAGGATTATGAATTCTCTGTCGATCCTAAGTTAATTACTTTGGTTGAATCTGATCATTTCCATGGATATGAATCTGAAACTGTTGTGGCATATCTTACTAAATTGAATGATATAGCCACCATGTTTGCTCATGAGAATTTTTTTTCGCAATTATTATATTCTTAAGTTGTTTGCTTTCTCATTAAAGGGTGATGCTAAGATATGGTTTAATTCTCTTGTTCCTGGTTGTGTGCGTAGTCACCAAGATATGATATATTACTTCTCTGAAAAATATTTTCCTGCTGATAAGAAACAAGCTGCTTTACAGGAAATATTTAACTTTGTGCAAATTAAAGAAGAGAGTCTCCCACAAGCTTGGGGGAGGCTTCTCCAGTTACTTAATGCTTTGCCTGATCATCCGCTCAAGAAAAATGAAATACTTGATATCTTTTATAATGGACTAACCGATGCTTCTAGGGACCACCTAGATAGTTGTGCTGGTTGTGTTTTCAGGGAACAAACTGTTGAACAAGCTGAAGTACTATTGAATAATATATTGAGTAATGATAATGATTGGACTCTTCCTGAACCACCTCCTAAGCCAACTCTGAAGAAAAGAGGTATTCTATTTCTCAGTCCTGAAGATATGCAAGAGGCAAAGAAATCTATGAAAGAAAAAGGTATTAAAGCTGAAGATGTTAAGAATTTACCACCTATTGAAGAAATACATGGTCATAATAACCCGACACAGGTAGTAGAGGTAAATTCTCTCTGTAGATTTGATGAAGGTGATATTCCTTATAATAGGTTTGCTAGTCAATGCTTGGATGAATTTGATAACTTTATTGTTAAACAAGAAAACTTCAATGCATATGTTAGTAGAAAATTGAAACGTAATGCTTATATGCTTGACTGCTTGGGTGAATATATGTGTAGAACTATTAATGATCTCAAGATTATTAGTAAACATGCGTCCATGGTAAAAACTCAAGTAGAACAAGTTCTCGAGGCACAAAATGATTTGTTGAATGAGATGAATAATAAGAACAATGATAATGCTGTTAGAGTTATGACTAGGGGTGGTAAAATGACTCAGGAACCTTTGTATCCTGAAGACCATCCTAAGAGAGTAGAACAAGACTCTTAGAGACTTAATACTGATGCACCTAGTCCTTCTAGAAATAAAAAGAATAATGATAGGACTTTGCAAGCTTCTAGTGAACCTGCTGTAGACACACCTGATAATCCAAATGATATCTCTATTTCTGATGCTGAGACACAATCAGGTGATGAACATGAACCTAATAATAATGACAATGATGATGCTCAACCTAGTAATGATAATGATGTGGAGATAGAACCTGCTGTTGATCTTGATAACCCACAACCTAAGAATAAAAGATATGATAAGAGTGACTTCATTGCTAGAAAACATGGTAAAGAAAGAGAACCGTGGGTTCAGAAACCCATGCCCTTTTCTCCTAAATCATCCAAGAAAAAGGATGATGAGGACTTTGAGCGCTTTGTTGAAATGCTTAGACCTGTCTTTTTGCGTATGCGTTTGACTGATATTCTGAAAATGTCTCCTTATGCTAAGTATATGAAAGATATTGTTACTAATAAAAGAAAGATACCGGAAGCTGAAATCTCCACCATGCTTGCTAATTATACATTTAAAGGTGGAATACCAAAGAAACTAGGAGATCCAGGAATACCAACTATACCATGCTCCATTAAAAGAAACTATGTTAAAACTGTTTATGTGATTTAGGAGCCGGTGTTAGTGTTATGCCTTTCTCTTTATATCGTAGACTTGAATTGAATAAGTTGACACCAACTGAAATCTCTTTGCAAATGGCTGATAAACCAGCTGCTATACCTATTGGTATTTGTGAGGATGTGCCTGTCGTAGTTGCAAATGTTACTATTTTAACGGACTTTGTTATTCTTGGTATACCCGAGGACGACAGTATGTGGATCATCCTTGGTAGACCCTTTTTGAATACTACAGGGCTGTTATTGATTGCAACAAGGGCAATGTCACTTTTCATGTTAATGGTAATGAGCATACGGTACACTTTCCAAAGAAACAACCTCAAGTGAATAGTATGAATTTTATTGGAAATTTTTCAACAATTACTATTGAAGGTTTTGAATTTTCTCTTACTACTGTAAAAAAGAAATATGATATTCTTATTGTTGGGGACATGCATATCCCCGTTGAGGTAACTTAGTGTTATACGAAGGTTCTCCGGTTTCATGTCATTCGGAAGAAGTTTGTTAATAAGACTTGATCAACCTTGTTAATGGATTCCTTTTGACAGGCATGAGATGGATGAATTTAGTAAACACAACTCTCTGTACCCACTCTCTACTTTCTGTTATTTAGAGTAAATAAAGCAAAAATACTATTATTTGTCTGTTTTCTGAATTATTTCGTGCAATAAAAAAAATGACCAGAAAATAAAAGTTCTCCAAATGCCCTGAAAATTTAGTATGATTTTTTCTAGAAAATTTAAGAATTTTTGGCACTGAAAACACCTCAGGGTGGTGCACCAGTGGGCCACAAGCCCATAGGGCGCGCCGACCCCCCTGGGCACGCCTACAGGGCTTGTGGGTTCCACGTGGGTCCCCCTCACTTATTCCAGCACCCATCCACTTCGTCTTCCTCCAGAAAAAATCCCACCATTGTTCAAAACCGTGTTCTTGCTCATTTTGCTGCCATTTTCGATCTCCTTGCTCGAAACTCTGTTTCTGAAACTGTTTCGGGGGATTGTTCTTCAGTATGTGACTCCTCCAATGGTCCAATTAGTTTTTGTTCTAGTGCTTTATCTATTGCAAATTTTTGCTGCTGTGGTCACCTTGTTCTTGAGCTTGCATGTCAAATTTATATGGTCCAAAGTAGTTTTGTTGCATGATATAGTCACTAGACACTTGTAGGAGTAGTTGCTATTAGTCTTGTTGAGTTTGGTTCACTTTTATTTTGAGTCACTAAAAATTTCAGAAATTTTCAGAGGAGAGAAAAACCATGAAGAGATGGTTAAGGGGCTCTTTGAGCCGGAATTCAGAGGGAAATGAGAACGAGGAGAAGAAGAAGTCCAAGTACCTTGTCTTCTCCTTTGAATAAATGTTTGCAGATTCCAGCTTAGTCCAATGCACGTGCACTCTTATTATTATTCACACCGTTCAGTTGTGCAAGTGAAAGGCAATAATGACGATATATGATGGAATGATTGAGACGGAGAAAAGCTGGTATGAACTCGACCTATTTTGTTTTTGTAAATATGATTAGCTCATCATTCCTGATTCAGCCTATTATGAATGAAACATGTTTGCAATGACAATTAGAGATTATAGTTGCTCTTGCCATGCTTAATTAGCTAGGAGTGGATAATGGTTTGTCTTGTGTGCCAACATGCAATTTAAATGGTTATGATGTAGTATGATCGGATGGTATCCTCATTTGAATGATTTAAGTGGCTTGACTTGGCACATGTTCACGCATGTAGTTGAATCAAAATCAACATAGCCTCCACTATATTTATGTTCATGATGATTTATATCCTACTCACGCTTGCATTCAATGTTGGTTAATCTCAATGCATGTTTATGACCGTTGTTGCTCTCTAGTTGGTCGCTCCTCAATCTTTTGCTAGCCTTCACTTGTACTAAGCAAGAATACTGCTTGTGCATCCACTTCCTTAAACCCAAAGTTGTTCCATATGAGTCGACCATACCTACCTATATGCGTGAAGGAAATATGCCCAAGAGGCAATAATAAAGTTGTTATTCTATATTTTATTATTCATGATAAAGGTTTATTATTCATGCTAGAATTGTATTGACCGGAAACTTAAATACATGTGTGGATACATAAACAAATACCATGTCCCTAGTGAGCCTCTACTAGACTAGCTCGTTGATCAAAAGATGGTTAAGGTTTCCTAACCATAGACATGAGTTGTCATTTGATAATGGGATCACATCATTAGGAGAATGATGTGATGGACAAGACCCATTCGTTAGCTTAGCATATGATCGTTCAGTTTATTGCTACTGCTTTCTTGAATGTCAAATACATGTTCCTTCGACCATGAGATCATGCAACTTCCGGATACCGGAGGAATACCTTGTGTGCTATCAAACGTCACAACGTAACTGGGTGATCATAAAGATGCTCTACAGGTATCTTCGAAGGTGTTTGTTGAGTTGGCATGGATCGAGATTGGGATTTGTCACTCCGAGTATCGGAGAGGTATCCCTGGGCCCTCTCGATAATACACATCATAATAAGCTTGCAAGCAAATGACTAAGGAGTTAGTTACGAGATGATGTATTATGGAACGAGTAAAGAGACTTGCCGGTAACGAGATCGAACTAAGTATGAAGATACCGACGATCGAATCTTGGGCAAGTAACATACCGACAGACAAAGGGAATTCCGTATGTTGTCATAACGGTTCGACTGATGTCGCTTGAACTATGTCGGTATTTCCCCAAAGAGGAAGGGATGATGCAGCACAGCTACGATAGGTATTTCCCTCAGTGATGAGACCAAGGTTATCGAACCAGTAGGAGAACCACGCAACACTATGTAAATGGTACCTGCGCACAAAGAACAAATACTTGCAACCCGACGTGTAAGAGGGGTTGTCAATCCCTCCCGGGTAAAAGATAGATAAAATTGTAGTAGATTGGATAAATAGATCTCGCGGGAATGCGAGATAAAATAAATAAATAAAAATTGCAGCAAGGTATTTTTGGGTTTTTGGATTAATAGATTTGAAAATAAAAGTGAATAAAAATAGATCTCTAAGGCAAATATGATAAAGAATAGACCCGGGGGCCGTAGATTTCACTAGTGGCTTCTCTCGAGAAAAATAGCATACGGCGGGTAAACAAATTACTGTTGGGCAATTGATAGAACTTCAAATAATTATGACGATATCCAGGCAATGATCATTATATAGGCATCACTTCCAAGATTAGTAGACCGACTCCTCCCTGCATCTACTACTATTACTCCACACATCGACCGCTATCCAGTATGCATCTAGTGTATTAAGTTCATGGAGAAATGGAGTAATGCAATAAGAACGATGACATGATATAGACAAGATCTATTCATGTAGGAATAGACCCCATCTTGTTATCCTTAATAGCAACGATACATACGTGTCATTTCCCCTTCTGTCACTGGGATTGAGCACCGTAAGATCGAACCCATCACAAAGCACCTCTTCCCATGGCAAGAAAAATCGATCTAGTCGGCCTAACTAAACCAAAGATTCGAAGAAGAAATACGAGGCTATAAGTAATCATGCATATAAGAGATCAAAGAAACTCAAATAACTTTCATGGATAAAAATATAGATCTGATCATAAACTCAAAGTTCATCGGATCCCAACAAACACACCGCAAAAAGAGTTACATCAAATAGATCTCCAAGAGACCATTGTATTGAGAATCAAAAGAGAGAGAGGAAGCCATCTAGCTACTAACTATGGACCCGAAGGTCTACAATGAACTAGTCACGCATCATCGGAGAGGCACCAATGAGGATGATGAACCCCTCCGTGATGGTGTCTAGATTGGATCTGTGGTTTCTGGAACTTGGGGCGGCTGGAATTGTGTTTCGTCGACTCCCCTAGGGTTTTTGGATTTTCGGGGTATTTATAGAGCAAAGAGGCGGTGCGGGAGGCGGCCGAGGTGGGCACAACCCACCAGGCCGCGCCTGGGCCCCCAGGCGCGCCCAGGTGGGTTGTGCTCCCCTCGGAGCCCCCCTTTGGTACTTCCTTGGCCCAACTTGTGTCTTCTGGTCCAAAAAAAATCTCCAAAAAGTTTTGCTGCATTTGGACTTCGTTTGGTATTGATTTTCTATGAAGTAAAGAACAAGCAAAAAACAGCAACTGGCACTGGGCACTATGTCAATAGGTTAGTCCCAAAAAATGGTATAAAGTTGCTATAAAATGATTGTAAAACATCCAAGAATGATAATATAACAGCATGGAACAATAAAAAATTATAGATACGTTGGAGACGTATCAGCATCCCCAAGCTTAATTCCTGCTCGTCCTCAAGTAGGTAAATGATAAAAACAAATTTTTTGATGTGGAATGCTGCCTAACATGTTCATCACATATTCTTTTCTTTTGTAGCATGGACATTTGGACTTTTATATGATTCAAAGCAATAGTCTAGTTTTGACATGAAGATTTCAATACTCAAGCATATCAACAAGCAACCATGTCTTTGAAAATATCAACACTAAAGCATGTTATCCCTAGCCCATTATGCTCAATCATTGATCCATTCATGAAACACACTCGCATATTAGCTACACCCAATGCTCAAGTACGATCATATTGCCCCTTAGTTGGTGCTTTATAAGAGAAGATGGAGACTCAAATATAAAAATTACATAAAGTAAAAAGAAAGGGCCTTCGCAGAGGGAAGTAGGGATTTGTAGAGGTGCCAGAGCTCAAAGAGAAAAATTAAGAGATAAAACATTTTGGGTGGCATGCCTTTCCTGTCAACGAAAACGATCGAGTAGTTCCCAATACTTTCCATGCTAGATATATCATAGGCGGTTCCCAAACAGAAAGTAAAGTTTATTCCTTTTTCCACCATACTTTCACATTCCACGGCTAACCGAATCCACGGGTGCCATCCATACCAACACTTTCCAAGGAATTTATTATTTGACAACATAAATTAAATTCATTTTTTCATTTTGGGACTGGATATCCCTAATACCTTTGCCGTACTCTCGTGCAATGACAAGTGAATAAACACTCATCTTGAGAATAACACATCTAGCATGGAAAAATATCAGCCACCCTCTGCCGTTTCATGAGCGGTACGAGCACACAAAAAGGAAATTTATTTTGAAGATTAGAGATGGCACATACAAATTTGCTCAGAACGGCAAAAGAATACCGCATATAGGTAGGTATAGTGGACTCATATGGCAAAACTGGGTTTAAGGATTTTGGATGCACAAGTAGTGATCATACTTAGTACAAGTGAAGGCTAGCAAAAGATTGAGAAGCATCCAACCAAGAAATGAAAAATCTCATAAGCGAGCATTAAGCATAACTAACACCGAATAATGCACCACAAGTAGGATGTAATTTCATTGCATAACTATTGACTTTCATGCTTGCATAGGAAATCACAAACCTTAACACCAATATTCTTACTAAACCATAATTACTCATCAACATGACTCACATATCACTATCATCATATCGCAAAACTATTACAAAGAATCAAGTTTATTTTGTCCGATGATCTTCATGAAAGTTTTTATTATATCCCTCTTGAATATCTATCACTTTGGGACTAGTTTTTATATATTGCTTTTGATAGCTCAAACAAATCTAAGTGAAGAACATGAGCATAAAATTTTCTTCTCTCAAAATAATATAAGTGAAGCATCAGAGAATTTCTTAAAAATTTACTAAATCTCAAATAAATATAAGTGAAGCATGAGCGCATTTCTTCAAAAATAATAAAGCACACCATGCTCAAAAAGATATAAGTGAAGCACTAGAGCAATTCTAATAAATCATAGCATAATTTTGACTCTCTCAAATAGGTGTGTTCAGCAAGGATACTTGGCACAAAATAAAAAGCAAAACAAGCAAAGACTCATATAATAGAAGACGCTCCAAGCAAAACTCATGATATGTGACGAATAAAAATATAGTTTCAAGTAAAATACCGATGGTCGTTAGAAGAAAGAGGGGATGCCACCCGGGGCATCCCCAAGCTTAGTTGCTTGTTCATCTTTGGATATTACCTTGGGGGGCGGTAGCATCCCCAAGCTTAGGCTCTTCTTACTCCTTATTCCTTCAATCATCGTGATCTTACCCAAAACTTGAAAACTTCAATCACACAAAACTTAACAAAACCTTCGTGAGATCCGTTAGTACAACAAAGCAAATCACCACTCTAAGTACTGTTGCAAACCCATTCATATTTTATTTTTGCATTATATCTACTGTAATCCAACTTTACTATGGCTCATACCCCCCGATAAAGTCCATAGATTCATCAAAATAAGCACACAATGCAAAGAAAACAGAATCTGTCAAAAACAGAACAGTCTGTAGCAATCTGAATACTTCGTATACTTCTGTAACTCCAAAAATTCTGAAAAATTAGGACAAGGAGGAAATTTGTATATCAATCGTGTGTAAAACATTCAGAATTTTTCATCGCTTCTGTGAATCTTCAAAATTATTTTACTGGACGCAAAATTTTCTGTTTTCCAACAAGATCAAATCAACTATCACCCAACATGATCCCAAAGGCTTTGCTTGGCCCAAACACTAATTAAAACATAAAAAACACAATCATAACAGAGGCATAATTATGCAAACACTCGAGAATAGAAAGAAAAAGGCAAATATAAATTTTATTCATTGGGTTGGCTCCCAACAATCGCTATCGTTTTATGCCCTTAGCTAGGCATTGATAATTTTAATGATGCTCACATGAATGATAGTAATGAAACACGAAGAGCGCATCATCAAAACAAGTAACAAGAAAATTTAAGTCTAACATACTTCCTATGCATAGGAATTTTATAGGCAAACAAATTATCAAAACAAGAAATATCTAGCATATGCATAGGAGAGAAATAAAACATAGACAATCTCAACATAACGAGAGGTAATCTAGTAACATGAAAACTTCTACAAGCATATTTTCTTCTCTCATAATAATTACATGTAATATAATAATCAAATTCAACAATATAGCTATCTTAGAAAAATTTCTCTTCATGATCCACATGCATGCAAAGTTGACACTTTTCCAAAATAGTGGGATTATCATCAAATAAAGTCATCACCTATCCAAGCCCACTTTTATCAAAAATTTCATGAGATTGAACACTCTCCAAATATGTGGGATCAATATTACCTAGAGTTGACACTCTTCCAGACCCACTTTCAATATTATCACAAACATATTCATCATGAGGCTTAAATAAATTTTCAAGATCGTAAGAAGAATCACCCCAATCAAGATCATTGCAATAAGTAGTGGACATATCAAAATTAGCATCCCCAAGCTTGGGGTTTTACATATTATTAGCACAATTGATATTAATAGAATTTATAGTAAAATCATTACAATCATGCTTTTCATTCAAGGAGCTATCATGAATCACTTCATAAATTTCTTCATCACAATTTTCAGATTCATAAATCTCAAGAAAAACTTCATAAAGATAATCTAGTGCACTCAACTCACTAGCAATTAGTTCATCATGATTGGGTCTTTTAAAAAGATTAGCAAGTGGATGGGGATCCATATCAATAGATTTTTAGCAAGCAAGGATGCAAGCATATAGAAGGCACATGGAAACACAACCAAACAAAAGATTAAACAAGAAAAAGGCAAATGAAAAGAAGGCGAATAAAACAGCAAATTTTTGTGAAGTGGGGGAGATGAAAACGAGAGGCAAATGGCAAATAATGTAAATTGCAAGGAGATGAAATTTGTGATTAGGAACCTGATAGATGTTGATGATGTCTCTCCGGCAACGGCGCCAAAAATTCCTTTT
Organism: Thinopyrum elongatum; assembly: GCA_011799875.1. NCBI lineage: Eukaryota > Viridiplantae > Streptophyta > Magnoliopsida > Poales > Poaceae > Thinopyrum > Thinopyrum elongatum. The sequence goes on along the minus strand of CM022303.1, from coordinate 93,618,312 downwards.
GATGTCGCTTGAACTACGTCGGTATTTCCCCAAAGAGGAAGGGATGATGCAGCACAGCTACGGTAGGTATTTCTCTCAGTGATGAGACCAAGGTTATCGAACCAGTAGGAGAACCACGCAACACTATGTAAACGGTACCTGCACAGAAAGAACAAATACTTGCAACCCGACGTGTACGAGGGGTTGTCAATCCCTCCCGGGTAAAAGATAGATAAAATTGTAGTAGATTGGATAAATAGATCTCGCGGGAACGCGAGATAAAATAAATAAATAAAAATTGCAGCAAGGTATTTTTGGGTTTTTGGATTAATAGATCTGAAAATAAAAGCGAATAAAAATAGATCTCGACGGCAAATATGATAAAGAATAGACCCGGGGGCCATAGATTTCACTAGTGGCTTCTCTCGAGAAAAATAGCATACGGCGGGTAAACAAATTACTGTTGGGCAATTGATAGAACTTCAAATAATTATGACGATATCCAGGCAATGATCATTATATAGGCATCATGTCCAAGATTAGTAGACCGACTCCTGCCTGCATCTACTACTATTACTCCACACATCGACCGCTATCCAGCATGCATCTAGTGTATTAAGTTCATGGAGAAACGGAGTAATGCAAAAAGAATGATGACATGATGTAGACAAGATCTATTCATGTAGGAATAGACCCCATCTTGTTATCCTTAATAGCAACGATACATACGTGTCATTTCCCCTTCTGTCACTGGGATTGAGCACCGTAAGATCGAACCCATCACAAAGCACCTCTTCCCATGGCAAGAAAAATCGATCTAGTCGGCCTAACTAAACCAAAGATTCGAAGAAGAAATACGAGGCTATAAGTAATCATGCATATAAGAGATCAAAGAAACTCAAATAGCTTTCATGGATAAAAATATAGATCTAATCATAAACTCAAAGTTCATCGGATCTCAACAAACATACCGCAAAAAGAGTTACATCAAATAGATCTCCAAGAGACCATTGTATTGAGAATCAAAAGAGAGAGAAAGGAAGCCATCTAGCTACTAACTACGGACCCGAAGGTCTACAATGAACTAGTCACACATCATCGGAGAGGCACCAATGAGGATGATGAACCCCTCCGTGATGGTGTCTAGATTGGATCTGTGGTTTCTGGAACTTGCGGTGGCTGGAATTGTGTTTCATCAACTCCCCTAGGGTTTTTGGATTTTTGGGGTATTTATAAAGCAAAGAGGCGGTACGGGAGGCGGCCGAGGTGGGCACAACCCACCAGGGCGCACTTGGGCCCCCCGGCGCGCCCAGGTGGGTTGTGCTCCCCTCAGAGCCCCCCTCTGGTACTTCCTTGGCGCAACTTGTGTCTTCTGGTCAAGAAAAAATCTCCAAAAAGTTTCGCTGCGTTTGGACTCCGTTTGGTATTGATTTTCTGCGAAGTAAAGAACAAGCAAAAAATAACAACTGGCACTGGGCACTATGTCAATAGGTTAGTCCCAAAAAATGATATAAAGTTGCTATAAAATGATTGTAAAACATCCAAGAATGATAATATAACAACATGGAACAATAAAAAACTATAGATACGTTGGAGACGTATCATCGACCGATAAAGATCTTTGTAGAATATATAGGAACCAATATGGGCATCCCAGTTCCGCTATTGGTTATTGACCGGAGAGCTATCTCGGTCATGTCTACATAGTTCTCGAACCCGTAGGGTCCGCACGCTTAACATTCGTTGACGATATAGTGTTATATGAGTTATATGATTTGGTGACCGAATGTTGTTCGGAGTCCCGGATGAGATGACGGACATGCCGAGGAGCTCCGGAATGGTCCGGAGGTAAATATTGATATATAGGACGATGATATTCGGACACTGGAAGAGTTTCGGAGTGCATCGGGTAGTCATCGGATCACCGGAAGGGATTCCGGGAAGCCCCAGGAGCATGATGGGCCTTTTGGGCCATTAGAGGGGAGCACACCAGCCACAAGGGGCTAGCGCACCCCCCTATGGCAGCCGGCCTATGGGAGAAAGGAAGGAGGGGGATTCGGCCTCCCCCTTCCTTCTCTCTCCCCCCTTTCCTTTTCCCCTCCGGCATATATGGTAAGGGGGGCGCGGCTAGGGAAGGAACCCTAGGAGGATTTGGCCTCCTTGGGGCGCCTCCTTGGCTGCTCCCTCTCCCCCCACATATATATATGTGGGAGGGGGCACCACAAATATCCCACGACAATCTCTTAGCCGTGTGCGGCACCCCTCTCCACAGTTTCGTCCCTCTGTCATATTTTCGTACTGCTTAGGTGAAGCCCTGCGGAGATAGCATCACCACCACCGTCACCACGCCGTCGTGCTGCCGGAACTCATCCACTACTTTGCCGTCTTGCTGGATCAAGAAGGCGAGGACGTCACCGAGCTAAACGTGTGCTGAACGCGAAAGTGCCCTACATTCGGTACTCGATCGGTTGGAGTGCGAAGAAGTTCGACTACATCAACCACGTTACTAAACGCTTCCGCTTACAGTCTACGAGGGTACGTAGACACACTCTCCCCTCTTGTTGCTATGCATCTCCTTGGATAGATCTTGCGTGTGTGTAGAATTTTTTTTGTTTTCCATGCAACGTTTCCCAACAGTGGCATCAGAGCCAGGTCTATGCGTAGATGATATGCACGAGTAGAGCTCAAAGAGTTGTGGGCGGTGATAGTCATACTGCTTACCACCAACGTCTTATTTTGATTTGGCGGTATTGTGGGATGAAGCAGCCCGGACCAACCTTACATGTCCACGCACATGAGACCGGTTCCACCGACTGACATGCAACTTGTTTTGCATAAAGGTGGCTGGTGGGTGTCTGTTTCTCCTACTTTAGTTGAATCAAATTTTACTATGGCCGGTCCTTGAAGAAGGATAAAACAGCAAACTTGATAAATCACCGTTGTGGTTTTTGCATAGTTAGGAACGGTTCTTGCTAGAAGCCCGTAGCAGCCATGTAAAACTTGCAACAACAAAGTAGAGGACGTCTAACTTATTTTTGCAGGGCATGTTGTGATGTGATATGGTCAAGACGTGATGTGATATACATTGTTGTATGAGATGATCATGTTTTGTAATATCTACAACCGGCAGGAGCCTTAGGGTTGTCTCTTAATTATTGTATGAAATGCAAGCGCCATGTAATTGCTTTACTTTATCGCTATGCGTTAGCAATAGTTGTCGAAGCAATAGTTGGCGAGATGACCCCGACGCAACGATGGAGATCAAGGTGTCGAGACGGTGATGATGGAGATCATGACGATGCTTTGGAGATGGAGATCAAAAGCACAAGATGATGATGGCCATATCATGTCACATATTTTGATTGCATGTGATGTTTATCCTTTTTGCATCTTATTTTGCTTAGAACGGCGGTAGCATTATAAGATGATCCCTTCACTAAATTTCAAGGTAAAAGTGTTCTCCCCGAGTATGCACCATTGCCAAATTTCATCGTTTCAAAGCACCTCGTGATGATCGGGTTTGATAGACTCTACGTTCACATACAACGGGTGTAAGACAGTTTTGCACATGCATAATACTTGGGTTAAACTTGACGAGCCTAGCATGTACAGACATGGTCTCGGAACACTGGAGACCGAAAGGTCGAACGTGAGTCATATAGTAGATATGATCAAGATAAAGATGTTCACCATTGATGACTACCCCATTTCACGTGATGATCAGACATGGGTTAGTTGATTTGGATCATGTATCACTTAGATAGCTTGAGGGATGTTAATTTAAGTGGGAGTTCATTAGTAATTTGATTAATTGAACTTAAATTTATCGTGAACTTAGTCTTAATTGTTTTTGCATATCTATGTTATAGATCAATAGCTCGCAATATAGCTCCCCTATTTTTGATATGTTCCTAGAGAAAACTAATTTGAAAGATGATAGTAGCAATGATGCGGACTGGGTCCGTGACCTGAGGATTATCCTCATTGCTGCACAGAAGAATTATGTCCTTGATGCACCGCTAGGTGACAGACCTATTGCAGGAGCAGATGCAGATGTTATGAACGTTTGGCAAGCTCGATATGATGAATACTTAATAGTTTAGTGCGCCATGCTTTACGGCTTAGAACCGGGGCTTAACGTTTTGAACGCCACGGAGCATATGATATGTTCCAAGAGCTGAAATCGTTATTTCAGACTCATGCCTGTGTCAAGTGGTATGAGACCTCTACTTTGCCTACAAGATGGAGGAGAATAGCTCAGCAAGTGAGCATGTGCTCAGAATGTCTGGGTACTACAATCGCTTGAATCAAGTGGGAGTTAATCTTCCAGATAACATAGTGATTGACAGAGTTCTCTAGTCACTATCACCAAGCTACTAGAACTTCGTGATGAACTATAATATGCAAGAGATGACAAAAACGATTCCCGAGCTCTTCGCGATGCTGAAATCGGCGAGGGTAGAAATCAAGAAAGAACATCAAGTGTTGATGGTTAAACAAGACCACTAGTTTCAAGAAAAAGGGCAAGGGAAAGAAAGGGAACTTCAAGAAGAATGGCAAGCAAGTTGCCACTCCCATGAAGAAGCCCAAAGCTAGACCTAAGCCTGAAACTAAGTGCTTCTACTGCAAAGGGAATGGTCACTAGAAGCGAAACTGCCCTAAATACTTGGCGGATAAGAAGGATGGAAATGTGAACAAAGGTATATTTGATATACATGTTATTGATGTGTGCCTTACTAGTATTCATAGTAGCCCCTGGGTATTTGATACCGGTTCAGTTGCTAAGATTAGTAACTTGAAACAGGAGTTGCGGAATAAACAGAGACTAGTAAAGGGCAAGGTGACGATGTGTGTTGGAAGTGTTTCCAATATTGATATGATCACCATCTGACACTCCCTCTACCTTCAGGATTAGTGTGAAGCCTAAATAAATGTTGTTTGGTGTTTGCGTTGAGCATAAACATGATTAGATCGTGTTTATTGCAATACGGTTATTCATTTAATTCAGAGAATAATTGTTGTTCTGTTTATATGAATAAAACCTTCTATGGTCATACACCCAATGTGAATGGTTTATTGAATCTCGATCGTAGTGATACACATATTCATAATATTGATGCCAAAAGATGCAAAGTTGATAACGATAGTGCAACATACTTGTGGCACTGCCGTTTAGGTCATATTGGTGTAAAGCGCATGAAGAAACTCTATGTGGATGGACTTTTGGAATCACTTGATTATGAATCATTTGATACTTGCGAAGCATGCCTCATGGGCAAGATGACTAAAACTCCGTTCTCAGGAACAATGGAGCGAGCTAATTACTTATTGGAAATAAAACATACCGATGTATGCGGTCCGATGAATGTTGAAGCACGCGGCGGGTATCGTTATTTTCTCGCCTTCACAGATGATTTGAGTAGGTATGGGTATATCTACTTGATGAAACACAAGTCTGAAACGTTTGAAAAGTTCAAAGAATTTCAGAGTGAAGTGGAGTATCATCGTAACAAGAAAATAAAGTTTCTACGATCTGATCACGGAGGTGAATATTTGAGTTACGAGTTTGGCCTTCATTTAAAACAATGTGGAATAGTTTCACAACACACGCCACCTGGAACACCACAGCGTAATGGTGTGTCCGATCGTCGTAACCGTACTTTATTAGATATGATATGTTCTATGATGTCTCTTACAGATTTGCCACTATCGTTTTGGGGTTATGCATTAGAGACAGCGCATTCATGTTAAATAGGGCACCGTCTAAATCCGTTGAGATGACACCGTATGAACTGTGGTTTGGCAAGAAGCCTAAGCTGTCGTTTCTTAAAAGTTTGGGGATGCGACGATTATGTCAAAAGGCTTCAGCCTGATAAGCTCGAACCCAAAGCGGAGAAGTGCGTCTTCATGGGATACCCGAAAGAAACTATTGGGTATACCTTCTGCCACAGATCTGAAAGTAAAGTCTTTGTTGCTAAGAATGGGTCCTTTCTAGAGAAGGAGTTTCTCTCGAAAGAAGTGAGTGGGAGGGAAGTAGAACTTGATGAGGTAGTTGTACGTTCTCTCGAATTGGAAAGTAGTACATCAGAGAAAGCCGTTCCCGTGATGCCTACACCAACCAGAGAGGAAGCAAATGATGATGATCATGAAACTTTAGATCAAGTTACTACCGAACCTCGTAGGTCGACCAGAACATGTTCCGCACCAGAGTGGTATGGCAATCCTGTCCTGGAAGTCATGTTGTTGGACAACAGCGAACCTACGAACTATGAAGAAACAATGATGAGCCCAGATTCTGAAAAATGGCTTGAGGCCATGAAATCTGAGATAGGATCCATGTATGAGAACAAAGTGTGGACTTTGGTGGATTTTCCCGATGATCGGCAAGCCATTGAGAATAAGTGGATCTTCAAGAGGAAGACGGATGCTGTTGGTAATATCACTGTCTACAAACCTCGACTTGTCGCAAAAGGTTTTCGACAAATTCAAGGGTTTGGCTACGATTAGACTATCTCACCCATAGCGATGCTTAAGTCTGTCCGAATCATGTTAGCAATTGCCGCATTTTATGATTATGAAATCTGGCAAATGGACGTCAAAACTGCATTCCTTAATGGATTTCTTAAAGAAGAGTTGTATATGATGCAACCAGAAGGTTTTGTCGATCCTAAAGGTACTAACAAAGTATGCAAGCTCCATCGATCCATCTATGAACTGGTGCAAGCATCTCGGAGTTGGAATATACGCTTTGATGAGGTGATCAAAGCATATGGTTTTATACAGACTTACGGTGAAGCCTGTATTTACAAGAAAGTGAGTGGGAGCTCCGTAGCATTTCTGATATTATATGTGGATGACATATTATTGATTGGAAATGATATAGAATTTCTGGATAGCATAAAAGGATACTTGAATAAGAATTTTTCAGTGAAAGACCTCGGTGAAGCTGCTTACATAATAGGCATCAAGATCTATAGGGATAGATCGAGACGCTTAATAGGACTTTCACAAAGTACATACCTTGGCAAAGTTTTGAAGAAGTTCAAAATAGATCAGTCAAAGAAAGAGTTCTTGCCTATGTTGCAACGTGTGAAGTTGTGTAAGACTCAAAGCCCGACCACGGCAGAAGATAGAAAGAGAATGAAAGTCATTCCCTATGCCTCAGCCATAGGTTCTATAAAGTATGCCATGCTATGTACCAGACCTATTGTGTACCTTGACATGAGTTTGGCTAGGGGGTACAATAGTGATCCAGGAGTAGATCACTGGACAGCGGTCAAAATTATCCTTAGTTACCTAAGAGGACTAAGGAAATATTTCTTGGTTATGGAGGTGATAAAGAGTTCGTCATAAAGGGTTACGTCGATGCAAGCTTTGACACTGATTCAGATGACTCTGAGTCTCAATCTGGATACATATTGAAAGTGGGACCAATTAGCTAGAGTAGCTACATGCAGAGCATTGTAGACATAGAAATTTGTAAAATACATACACTAGTACAAACCAGGGCATTAGTCCCGGTTCTAGAGGGCCTTTAGTCCCGGTTCTGCAACGGGACAAAACAATCAGGACTAATGCCCATTACTTTTAGTCCCGATTGGCTTACTAACCGGGACTAAAGGAGCTCCACGTGGCCGCTGTGGGGCGCCCAGGCAGGAGGACCTTTAGTCCCGGTTGGTAACACCAACCGGGACTAAAAGGCAGCTGTGACGCCCCCGGCCCAATCGTGCACTAATCATACACGCAAATGCACACGATCAAGCCTAAGGACTCACGGGAAGATATCACAACACAACTCTAAAACATAAATAAAGTAATACAAGCTTTATATTACAAGCCAGGGGCCTCGAGGGCTCGAATACATAAGCTTGCATACAAGCGTCAGCGGAAGCATCAGATATCTGAGTACAGATATGAAACAGAAACAGAAAGGCCTTTAGAAAGGCGGGGCCAAATAAAACACTACGATCGAAAGGCGTAGGCCTCCTGCCTGGGACCCTCCGAACCTACTCCTGGTCGTCAGTCAACTCGTAGTAGTATCCATCCTCTGGGTAGTAGTAGTAGTCGATCGACGGGGCATCTGTCTCAGGGGGCTCCGTCATCTTGGTCACAACAAACTGATATGGGGAGAAAAGGAAAACAAAGCAACCGTGAGTACTCAGAAGTACTCAGCAAGCAAGGATCTACATTACATATGCAACATTTTCAAAGGAAGGCTGTATATGTGGACTGGGCTGCAGAAATGCCAGAATAGAGAGGAGGCCTAGTCCTATCGAAGACTAGCATCTTCAGAGGTCTTGCAGCAATAGAAGAGAGTAGAACAGTTCAATATAATGTAGCAGTATCATTAAGTCTCATCCTCACCCAGAGATCCTTTCTCGACGCCCTGCGAGAAAGCAATCCCAGAGCCATACAGTCATCAACCTCGTCCTGAGATCCCTTCTCGACTCCCTGCGAGAAGCAATCCCAGAGCCATAGTATCCAAGTATCCAGTTCTAAATTGTATCAATCAGGATACAACTCCGAGTGTCCGTTACCGTAGGACAGGCTATTGATAGAAGTTTTCTTCCCTGCAGGGGTGCACCAACTTACCCAACACGCTCGATTAACTCCGGCAGGACACACTTTCCTGGGTCATGCCCGGCCTCGGCCAAATGACACATCGCAACCCTACCTATAGCTCAGCAGAGAGGTCCCCGCCGGTCTACATCTTAAGTGCAAGGGGGTCTTGGCCATCGCCCCTCGCCCTCCGGGTCGTTGCGCACATGGCTCAGATCCAAGCACCACCTCTGTCGGGAATGGCGCCAATCACTCCATGCCGCACTGCTGAACTGGACATCTGACAGAGCTTTCGGCTGATGCATACGATGCAGAACGCCCATACTATGCCCACGTGATGGTTAGTGCTATCAGGCCAGAGACCTGCTCGGATCAAATATCCAAATCGCTAGTACCTTGGGCTTGCGGTAACGAGCAGAGACTCACGAAAGATGTGACCCCGTCGCCCCGTCTTGAGGACTTGCTGCAAGGGTTAAGAATGCCCAGCCGCGCCTCGTATTCAGCACTCGGGCACCATACAGGCACCCGTCTTCACAACACTCGCCTCTCAGGCGCACGCGGGTCAAGTAACAGTGTAAAGTCCAAGTATTTGTGTGTCTATAACATCAGGGGAATCCGAGGTATCAACCTCATTGAATTTCCACTCGATGTATCCGTCAAGGTGAACTCGGAGGAATCACCCTCGATGGGTTCACACTTGATGTGTTGCACGACAGCGTCGTTACTGGAAGTGGTGAAGGAGGAATCACCCTCGATGACCACGACCGAATAGCTACTCTACAGAGTTAACATCAGAAGTGCTACACGAGGTATCACCCTCGGCACTCGATATTAACGCTGCAGTGTCGTTACAACTAAGGGGGTGATGTGCGGTGCCGGGGCCTGGTCTTCAATCCCGTTGATCGGGTCTTCGGATAATCCAGCGGGGCAGTCGGGATAAGTGGGGTCACTGATAGGTCTCTACCCAGCCTATACTAAGCAGTTTAGGATATGCAGGTAATTATCAACAGCAGGTTACAATAAACAGGCTATGCATCAGAATAGGTAAAGCAGCAGCATCAGCAATTCTAATGCAAGCATGAGAAATAGAATGGGCGATATCGGGATGATCAAAGGGGGGGCCTGCCTGGTTGCTCGGCGGCAAGGGCAAGGTTGTCAATGGTGGCGTCAGTCTCCGGAGCTGTGTCGGTCTCGGGGACGACGTCGGTGTCTAACGAGAGAGAAAAGGGGGAGGAAACAGTATAAATACACAGCGAACAAGTGCAGCACAAAGCATAACATGGCAATACGCGGTGACAGAGGTGATCTAGCGCAGTGCCGGGTGATACTGGCGAAGGTGGAATTCATCCGGGAAAGTATTCCCGGTTCCGGACAAATGTCGGACAGATGACCGGAGGAGAACGGTTCCATGTTCAGGTAGTTAGGGACGCGTGACGGACGAACGGACCACGTATCCGAATTCGTCTCATCGTTCTGAGCAACTTTCATGTACAAAGTTTTTCCATCGGAGTTACGGATTATTTAATATGAATTTCTAAAGTTTTTATTAATTTCTGGAATTTATTTAATTATATAAAATAAACATTATCCGAAACAGTGTTGATGATGTCAGCATGACATCATGCTGACGTCAGCACAATCTGAGAGGTGGGGCCCACCTGTCATTGACTGGTTAGTTAATTAGGGATTAACTAACTAATTAATGTTCAATTAAAATAATTAACTAAATTAGATTAACCTAATCAGGATTAATTAAATTAATTAACTCACTAATTAATTATCTAATTAACTAATTATTTTTATTAATTATTTTTATTTTTAATTTTAAAAATGCTTCGGGGCCATGGGCCCCATGTGTCATTGGGCCAGGGGGGTCGGGCCCAGCGGTCAGTGGCACAGGGGCCGACCGGGGCGGGTTTGCGGGCGCGCGGGCGCGGGTCTCGGGCGCCGATGTGCGGGCGGCCGGTGGCGATGGCAGGGGGAACTAGGCGAGGCCGTGGCCTCGCGGGGGCGCCGGCGCAGCGCAGCCGGCGGCCACAGACGGCCGGAGCAGGCGCGGCGGCGGGGCGAGGGGCGTGGGGGGGCGCAGCCGTAGTGCGCGATGGGGGGTACCACGGAGGGTGTGGGTGGCGCAAGCCGCAGCGGGTGCAGCAGCGGGAAGGCGCGGTCGCGCCGAGGGCAGAGGAGTGGGGGCCGCGGCGAGGGCGTGGCGGGCGCGGCGTGTGCGTGTGCTGGAGCGAGGTGACCGGACGGGGCGGGGTCGAGCATGCGTGCGCGCATCGGCGCGGGCAGGGTGTAGCGGCAGGCGCGTGCGGGCGTGGAGAGCGCCGGAGAGGAGGAGAGAACAGAGCCCAGCGGGCGGGGCTCACCGCGGGCCGTAGGGACTAGGCAGCGGGGGGGCGCGGGGAGGAGATCGGGGATGGCGAGGCGTCGGTGACCGGCGGCGTTAATGAGCGCGTCGGGCGCGGGCGGCGTCGGGCGCGAGGGAGTCGGGGTCGAGGAGGCCGTCGGGGAGGAGGACGAGGACGAGGTAGTCCGGCGGGGAGGCGGCGCCGGCGCAGTGGCGGGCGAGCGCGACCGCGGCGCTCGATCCGGCCTGGATCGGGGGGGGGGGAGTGAGCGAGGTGGAGATAGGTGGTTGTGGTTGCAGTGCGTGTGGTTGGGGGGGGGGGGAGTTAGTAGAGGGGGTTTGGGCCGGCCTGGTGGGCTGGTGGCCCTGGGCTGAGGGGGGGGCTTCTGATTTTCTTTTCTCTTTTTATTTTTTTTGTTTTTTGTTTTATTTCCTTTTGCCTTTTTCTTTTATTTATTCTTATATCTCTGTTTAGTAAATAGTTAGGCCACCAAATGTTTTTTATAAAACATGGCAATTGCTCGAATAAATACTAGGCATCCTCTACCACTACCAAAAATTAGTTTGGAGTCAACTGGAGTTCACACAATTTTTATAATAATTAAAATGCATTAATCATAGCTGTTTTGGTAATGTTAGTGCCACCTAATTAATTTATTAATTGTTGGTTTCAATTTTAGAATGGTCTCTGTATTATTTGTTATTGATTGAACATTTTAGTTTCTATGTTGGATAACTTTTATTTTCCACTTTCATTTAAATTTGGATTTTGACTTAGGAGTTGAAATGCAATATAATGCTAATGATGATCATGCACTGTTAAACATGATGACATGGCATAATCAAAAGGGTGATTACTGCAGTTAACCACTGGGGGTGTTACAGCAGCCACGCGTCAGCAGCTGCCAGGCACTGGGGTTTTTTTTTGAAAGGAGGGGTTTAGGGGTTTTGGAGGGTATTTTCTGCTGGATATTTTCCTTTGTATTTATACATCGTTATACAAATTTTGGTCACATGAGGGATTGTTATATCCTTATGATCATGTAGACTAATCCAACTTTTTGTCACATGAATCTAATCTGTGTTTCTTCCGCCCAATGACATAATAACTCAACATGATCATAATAACTCATCATCATATTCATATAAGAACTCATACATCATCATCATCATCATCATCATCATTATAATAACAACTCATCATCGTAATCAAATATATAGGAACTAGCTCATCATTCTAGCACATAACTCATCATCATGATAACAACTCATCATCATAGTCATATAAGAACTAGCTCATCATTCTAGCACAATGTAGCACATAACTACCTAAGACCTCCTACTCTCTCGAAGGTAAAATAGCATAAAATAGGTAAACCCCTGATTCTCCATTGTGGAGAATACAGATGAACCTATCTCCCATTTGTGGGCTGCGCTTGATGTTGCCCCCAAGTAGTTCTCTGCAATCTTTCAGAACTTTTCTCCAATCTTTGATTGTGAGGATGTCATCGCTTCGATGAATCCTGTATGCACTGCGGTGGTACGTAGGCCAACTTGGTCGTAAGCTAACAATCCTCATGTCACCTTTCATTTTCATAAATCTAGGTATACAATCCGCCGGGAGTTTCTATTGAAGAACATCATAATAACATACTTAGCAAAATGTAGTTTAGCTTAAAAGAATCTATGCAACAAATGCACTGATGACATAATAGGAAAAATCTTACCATGATATCTCGATGGATGTTACTGTAGTTCAACACGTGCACTAGTGGCACGTATTGAGAATAACATGGAGAGATATGATGATTCGTCTTAAAAGTCTCAACATCTTAAATCCATGAAACAAAATGATTTATCTCCTCGCAATTTAGCTCAGACCCATAACTGTAGTAGGTTTTGTCTACTACTTTCTGTACATTTCTTGAAGAATGGAAATAAGCTGTCAATGGAAATAAGCTATCAACTATTTTTATAAATACAATATAAATTACTTATTGAATATGTTTGAGAAACTCACATAGAGGTAGAAGTGAAAGCGTATGAACATCGACCCAAATGGTGATATTATCTTCAGGATCATCACCCAGATCGAAGGTGACATACATACCCTCCTGAAAACCATACGCCTTGCCAAGTGCTTCCCAATTCACGCAACCAAAATGGGAGTAGGTCACTGCATTGTATAGCTTGACAACAAAAGTATAGCCATGATGGGTCTTGAGGTGAACTCTCTTTATCTGCATATTCTCATGATCTTCGAAATCCAGTTTTTCCAAGACATAACGTCTTGCATGGCATGGGATGCACTAGTTGAATTGTAGAAAGCGGAAATTACAAATTGAAGAAACATAAGTCATGCTGAATTACGGAAAAAGACTTGTCGTCGTTGCGTACCGTATAAACATCGAAGGTCTCGTCGAGCTTAACACTGAAGCATCAACCGCCTTCCAGGTGAGGCCTTTCGCACAGACCACGTTCGTCGCCACAGTACTCGCACTCTTGGATCCTATCGTCGTCAAACATTTCCTATGTTCATAATTCAAAGATATGGCAAAACAGATTCTCAGACTTAGTGTAATTCACAGTGTGGCAGAAACAGATTTAAGATGCACACTTGGAGGCAAGGAATAATATGCTACAGGGCAAAAACATGGCATCAAAAGGTATGGCATGATAGAGCATAACAGAAACAACAAAACTGGGCATGATGATGGTAGCATCAAGAGAACATGGCTATGATGGTAGCATCAAGCGAACATGATGGTAGCATCAAGAGAACATGGCTAGAAGATATAACAGATTTCAGACTTAGTGAAAAACTGGGCATGCTGACAACAACATTATGATGCTGACTTGGGAGGCACATAACAGCAAGCATAACAATTTTACAATTTATGAAACTGACATGAGCATGTAGTAGACATAGCAATATTCAAATACACCATTGGCACAAGTTCATATGATGCACAAATCATTTACTATGGATTTTACAAAATGGAACATTCTGTTAACAGGCTGACAGATATAACACGATAGCAACTTGAGAGCAGCAACTAAACATGCTACAGCAAGGTAACATAGCAACCAAAAGCATGGCATCAAAGTACACATCACAAACACCAAATCACATGAAGTAATCATAACCATATGAGGTCTAGATTGGTAGAAACCAACAAGCAAAGTTGGCAAGTTTTATAACAGACAGTTTAGTACTTAGTGAAATCAACGTCTGAAAACAGAAACAGTGACTAGGCATGTTTGCAAGCTCATAGCACTCACGTCAGGGCATATCATGGCATGAAAAAATTACTAGCAACAAGTACACATAAAAATGATCCAATGTCATGTTGACAAGTTGCTCATACGGTGCATGCATTAATTCACACAAAAATGACAGTGACAAACATCAACAATTTTCTACAATAGACTTTTTTGTTCTTTGATTTGCAAAGCAGCTATATTCTCCCCAATTATTTTGCACCCACAAAAATTACTCCATCTATTGGACAGTACCCACAACCCATTCCACCAAAAACATTTGGTTCCAGAGTTCATATTTTTAGAATTTCATTCAGTTCAAATTTGGACCAGATTCAAACTCCATGGTCAAAGCCCAATTTAAATTGCTCCAAAAATTCTGACTTTGTTACAAACATATGAACATATGAACATTTTCTATATACATCAATCCATCCATCCATACATATATACATACATACATTTTCTTTGCATATTCTTTGCATATGAACATACGAACATATTCTAACTTTGCATATTTGCATATGAACATATGAAAATTCTAACATATGAAAAAAAATTGCAGGGTAGGGGCGGCGGCTAAGCAGCAGGGCAGGGGCGGTGGCGGCGGTGGTGCGCGGCGGCAGCGCAGGGCAGGGGCGGAGCTCACTGTGGGTGGCGTCGGGGGCGGCGATGAGGAGCGTGCGGGCTCGGGGCAGGGCATCGGCGTCGGGAGGGCGGCGCAGCAGCCTGGCGACGTCGGCGTCGGGGCAGGGCGTCGGCGTCGGGAGGGCTGCGTAGCAGCCTGGCGGCATCGGCGTCGGGGCAGGGCGTCGGCGTCGGGAGGAGAATGGGAGGTTGGGGAAAATTTGCTAAGTGTTGGCTTATATACCCAACCCTTTAGTCCCGGTTGGTGGCTGCAACCGGTACTAAAGGCCCCCCTTTCGTCCCGGCCCGAGCCACCAACCGGGACTAAAGGTCAATTTCAGCAGCCCAAAGGGCGGGAAGTAGAGACTTTAGTCCCGGTTGGTGGCTCGAACCGGGACGAAAGGGTGGCATTGGTCCCGGTTGGTGGCTCAAACCGGGACCAAAGGCACCCTTTCGTCTCGGTTCGAGCCACCAACCGGGACCAATAGCCTGACACAGCAGTGTGGTGGGAGTTTAGTCCCATCTCGCTAGTTGAGAGAGGGCCGCACTGGTTTATAAGGCGCGCTGCGGCTGAGCATTCGAGCTCCTCTCTAATGCAGGCAGTACTTGCCTAACCTTTGTCACTGCCATGTTGGGCCCGCAGGCCTGCATCCTGGCCAATGTACAGATGGGTTTCTAGTCGTATGCAGGCCGTGGTGGCCCAGTAGGCGGCATTTTTTTATTTTTTCATGTCATTTTAGTTTGCTATTAAAGTTTTTAACATAAAATACTTTATGAAAATTCTTTTTGCTATAAAGTTTTTAACAAAAAATACTTTGATAATTTTAGTTGCATAAATTTTATATAATTTTAAGTTAATATTAATTTGATAATAGCTTGAGGTTTATAAAAGCTTTTTAGTTGATTCTTTTTGCTATTGAAGAATATTATAGTTTTGTTTTAGTTGATCATAACAAAATATTTTAATTCATTCTTTTTAGTTTATTCTTTTTGCTATTAGATTTTAATAGAAGCTTTTTAGTTCATTCTTTTTGCTATTAGAGTTTTATAAAAGCTTTTTAGTTCATTCTTTTGAAAAGCACTACAAATGAACTCTGAAAAGGTTGAAAGTTGGCATGGTATCATCATTTCACCCACATAGCATGTGCTAAAAAGTTGAAAGGGTTACGACAAAAACTGGATGCACTTCGTGTACAAAATGGACAATCTCTTTCGAAGTATCAGGGTTTCGGACGAAAACTCATCTGTTACAAAAGGGATTTCATTTTTTTGAACTTATTTCCACTCCAGACTTTTTGTGCATTCAACATGCACCATTCAAAGCCACATCATCAATTTTTAACCCTTTCTGACTTCATTTGGTATTTTTCATGCATTTACTTATTTTTTTTAGCTAAATGACCTTAAAATTGAAAAGCACTACAAATGAACTCTGAAAAGGTTGAAAGTTGGCATGGTATCATCATTTCACTCACATAGCATGTGCGAAAAAGTTGAGAGGGTTACGGCAAAAACTGGATGCACTTCGTGTACAAAATGGACAATCTCTTTCGAAGTATTAGGGTTGCGGACGAAAACTCATCTGTTACAAAAGGCATTTCATTTTTTCTTCGCGTAATTAGAGCAATCATCGTATCCTCCTTCACTTTTTCTTCGCGTGTGTCCCTTGCTTATTGCGCCGTAACCATGGATAATCTTCATCGTTTAACAGGGTGCTTGGGCCAGCCTTCACTTTGAAGGGAGGAATTTCATGAAACTTTTCATAATCTTGAGACATGTCTGTCTTGCCCTCCACTCCCACGATATCTCTTTTCCCTGAAAGAACTATGTGGCACTTTGGGTCATCGTATGAAGTATTCGCTTCCTTATCTTTTCTTTTTCTCGGTTTGGTAGACATGTCCTTCACATAGAAAACCTGCGCCACATCATTGGCTAGGACGAATGGTTCGTCTGTGTACCCAATATTGTTGAGATCCACTGTTGTCATTCCGTACTGCGGGTCTACCTGTACCCCGCCTCCTGACAGATTGACCCATTTGCACCGAAACAAAGGGACCTTAAAATCACGTCCATAGTCAAGTTCCCATATGTCCATTATGTAACCATAATATGTGTCCTTTCCCCTGTTGGTTGTTCCATCAAAGTGGACACCACTGTTTTGGTTGGTGCTCTTTTGATCTTGGGCGATCATGTAAAATATATTCCCATTTATCTCGTACCCTTTGTAAGTCAATACAGTCGAAGATGGTCCATGCACAACCAAGGAGGAAGGTTATAGATACATAGAGTCACGGGCCAGGTGCTATGATTGCTGCTCTGCTCCCCAAAAGGATTAATGCCATCTACGCTTAAACCAAACCATACGTTCCTTGCGTCACCTGCAAAGTCCCCCCACCTTCTCTAGATTTTTATCCACTGCGACCCGTCAGCGGGTGCTCTCAACTTCCTGTCTTTCTTACGGTCCTCTTTTATGCCATCGCATCAACTTGGCATGCTCTTTGTTTCTGAACAGACGTTTCAACCGTGGTATTATAGGAGCACACCACATCACCTTGGCAGGAACCCTCTTCCTGGGGCGCTCGCCCTCAACATCACCAGGGTCATCTCGTCTGATCTTATACCGTAATGCACCGCATACCGGGCATGCGTTCAAATCCTCGTACTCATCGTGGTAGAGGATGCAGTCATTAGGGATGCATGTATCTTCTGCACCTCCAATCCTAGAGGGTATAGAACCTTCTTTGCTTCGTACGTACTGTCGGGCAATTCGTTATCCTTTGGAAGCTTCTTCTTCATTATTTTCAGTAGCTTCCCAAATCCGTTGTCAGATACACCATTGTCTGCCTTCCATTGTAGCAATTTCAGTGTGGTACCGAGCTTTGTGTTATCATCTTTGCAATTTGGGTACAACCCTTTTTTGTGATCCTCTAACATGCGATCGAACTTCAACTTCTCCCTTTCACTTTGGCATTGTCTCTTTGCATCAACAATGACCCGGCGAAGATCATCATCGGGCACATCGTCTGGTTCCTCTTGATCTTCAGCTTCCCCCGTTGCAGTATCACCGTATTCAGGGGGCGGATAGTTGTCATCATCCTCTTCTTCTTTATTGTCTTCCATCATAACCCCTCTTTCTCCATGCTTGGTCCAAACATTATAGTGTGGCATGAAACCCTTCTCAAGCAGGTGGATGTGAAGGGTTTTCGAGTCAGAGTAATCCTTCGTATTCCCACAGATAGGGCATGGACAATACATAAAACCATTCTGCTTGTTTGGCTCAGCCACTTCGAGAAAATTATGCAGGTCCTCAATGTACTCGGAGGTGCGTCGGTCACTGTACATCTATTGCCGGTTCATCTGCGTGCATTATATAATTAAGTGTATCAAAAACCATTACAGAACATCATGAATAGAGAAGTGACCAAATTAATACAAGTTCATCATCACACTAAAACCAAAGTACAGTAGTGATCAAATGTTATTACTAAAAAAATAAATACATAAAGTTCATACATAGTTCTCATTGAACAACATATAGCTCTCTACAGCATCTAATTAAAACATACATTGAAACTATGTAAAACATTTCAATGCAACAACAAATGCGATCATAATCGCAACTAAGGTAACAATTGATCCAACGGCATAATGATACCAAGCCTCAGTATGAATGGCATATTTTGTAATCTTTCGAATCTTCAAGCGCATTGCATCCATCTTGATCTTGTGATCATCGACGACATCCGCAACATGCAACTCCAATTCCATCTTCTCCTCCTCAATTCTTTTCAATTTTTTCTTCAAGTAATTGTTTTATTTTTCAACTAAATTTAACCTCTCGACAAGAGGGTCGGTTGGAATTTCCGGTTCACATACCTCCTAGATAAAAACATCTATGTCACGTTGGTTGACATAATTGTCATAAACACCAAATGAAACAAATAGTTATAAAAGATAATATACCACATCCGAATCATAGATAGGACGAGGGCCGACTGGGGCGGATACCAAAACCATGGCACTATATAATAACAAACAATAATAAAAGTAAGAAAATTATACAAGTATCTATCTAAATCATACAAGTAAGATTTTTTTTTCTTTTAGAAAGAAGATAAGAACAAGAGGCTCACCACACGGTGGTGCCGGCGACGAGTTCGGTGCGGGTGATCGACGGCGGTGAGGACGGGGATGGGACGGGACGGACCGCCAAACCTAGACAAATCTTGTGGAAAATGGAGCTTGGAGGTCGAGCTTGGAGAGGAGAAAGCTTAAGTGTGGCTCGGGCATTTCATTGAACACCTCATGTGCATGCATAGAAGTGAGAACAGAACAGCGCATGCACACCTCCCACACGGCCAAAAAATAGAGGAGTGAGCGGGAGGGGCGAGAGTATATATAGGCATCTCTTTAGTCCCGGTTGGTGGCTAGCACCGGGACAGAAGACTGACCTTTAGTCCCGATTACAGCCACCAACCGGGACTAAAGGTGCTGCGCCAGGAGCGAGGCCTATTGGTCCCGGTTCATGTCTAGAACTTGGACCAAAGGGGTCAGACGAACCGGGACCAATGGCCCCCGAGGCCCGGCCGGCGCCCTGGCCTCACGAACCAGGACTGATGCCCCCATTTGTCCCGGTTCGTAGGAGAACCGGGATTAATGCCCTTTTCTGGCCTGGACCAAAGCCCTGTTTTCTACTAGTGATACAGATCTGAATGTGGCAGACCCGTTGACTAAACTTCTCTCACAAGCAAAAACATGATCACACCTTAGTACTCTTTGGGTGTTAATCACATGATGATGTGAACTAGATTATTGACTCAAGTAAACTCTTTGGGTGTTGGTCACATGGCGATGTGAACTATGGGTGTTAATCACATGGTGATGTGAACTAGATTATTGACTCTAGTGCAAGTGGGAGACTGAAGGAAATATGCCCTAGAGGCAATAATGAAGTTGTTATTTTATATTTCCTTATTCATGATATATGTTTATTATTCATGCTAGAATTGTATTGACCGGAAACTTAAATACATGTGTGGATGCATAAACAAATACCGTGTCCCTAGTGAGCCTCTACTAGACTAGCTCGTTGATCAAAAGATGGTTAAGATTTCCTAACCATAGACATGAGTTGTCATTTGATAATGGGATCACATCATTAGGAGAATGATGTGATGGACAAGACCCATCCGTTAGCTTAGCATATGATCGTTCAGTTTATTGGTACTGCTTTCTTGAATGTCAAATACATGTTCCTTCGACCATGAGATCATGCAACTCCCGGATACCGGAGGAATACCTTGTGTGCTATCAAACATCACAACATAACTGGGTGATCATAAAGATGCTCTACAGGTATCTCCGAAGGTGTTTGTTGAGTTGGCATGGATCGAGATTGGGATTTGTCACTCTGAGTATCAGAGAGGTATCTCTGGGCCCTCTCGGTAATACACATCATAATAAGCTTGCAAGCAAATGACTAAGGAGTTAGTTACGAGATGATGTATTATGGAACGAGTAAAGAGACTTGCCGGTAACGAGATTGAACTAGGTACGAAGATACCGACGATCTAATCTCGGGCAAGTAACATACCGACAGACAAAGGGAATTACGTATGTTGTCATAACGGTTCGACCGATAAATATCTTCGTAGAATATGTAAGAACCAATATGGGCATCCAGGTTCCGCTATTGGTTATTGACCGAAGAGGTGTCTTGGTCATGTCTACATAGTTCTCGAACCCGTAGGGTCCGCACGCTTAACGTTCGTTGACGATATAGTGTTATATGAGATATATGATTTGGTGACCGAATGTTGTTCGGAGTCCCGGATGAGTTCACGGACATGACGAGGAGCTCCGGAATGGTCTGGAGGTAAAGATTGATATATAGGATAATGATATTCGAACACCGGAAGAGTTTCAGAGTGCGCCGGGTAGTCACCGGATCACCGGAAGGGGTTCCGGAAAGCCTCGGGAGGATGATGGGCCTTTTGGGCCATTAGAGGGGAGCACACCAGCCCACAAGGGGCTGGCGCACCCCCCCTATGGCAGCCGGCCTATGGGAGAAAGGAAGGAGGGGCATTCGGCCTCCCCCTTCCTTCCCTCTCCCCCCTTTCCTTTTCCCCTCCGGCATATATGGTAAGGGGGCGCGGCTAGAGAAGGAACCCTAGGAGGATTCGGCCTCCTTGGCTGCTCCCTCTTCCCCCCCACATATATATATATATATGGGAGGGGGTGCCACACATAGCCCACGACAATCTCTTAGCCGTGTGCGGCGCCCCTCTCCACAGTTTCGTCCCTCGGTCATATTTTCGTAGTGCTTAGGCGAAGCCCTGCGGAGATAGCATCACCACCACCGTCAATTCGCCGTCATGCTACCAGAACTCATCCACTACTTTGCCGTATTGCTGGATCAAGAACGCGAGGACGTCACCAAGCTGAACGTGTGTTGAACGCGGAGGTGCCGTATGTTCGGTACTCGATCGGTTGGATCGCGAAGAAGTTCGACTACATCAACCGCGTTACTAAACGCTTCCGCTTACGGTCTACGAGGGTACGTAAACACACTCTCCCCTCTTGTTGATATGTATCTCCATGGATAGATCTTGCGTGTGCGTAGATTTTTTTTGTTTTCCATGCAACGTTTCCCAACAATGCGGTATTTACCTGCCGTTCCAAGTAAATTTGCATGTGCCAAACTCTAAATCTTCAAATAATAATCTGTTTTGTATGCCCGAATCGCTCATGTAGTGACTGGGGGCTGTCAGTATCTTCCATGTTAGGTGGGTTATTCTCACGATGAGTGTTTATTCACTTGTCATTCACGAGAAAGCGGCTGGTAATCGGGATGCCCAGTTCCATGCTCGAAATCAAATCAAAATATAATCATAAAACAAAACTCTCCCAGGACTGTTGTTGGTATGGACGGCACCCGTGAATTCGGCTAGCCATGGAGTGTGATTGTTGGTGGAGGGGGAGTAAAAACTTTACCATTTTGTTTGAGAACCGCGTATAATTTATCTAGCATGGAAGATAGTGAGATCTCTTGGTTGTTATGTTGACAATGAAAGCATACCGCTCAAAATTATATTTATCTCTGTTTTAAAAGCTCCGAGCTCTGGCACCTTTGCAAATCCCTGCTTCCCTCTGCGAAGGGCCTATCTATTTACTTTTATTGTTGAGTCATCATCTTCTTATAAAAAGCACTAGCTGGAGAGCACCACTGTCATTTGTATGCTTTGTTATTAATTGATGTTGAGTATGAGTGTGACTGGATCTCTTTTGCCATGGATTATAATGTCTAGTCAGTCCTTGATTTTCAGGGGTGCTCTGCATTTATGTTTTATGATCTCAGAAAGGGCTAGCGAGATACCATTTTGTCATATTATATCATGATTGTTTTGAAAAAGTGTTGTCATTCGAGATTTATTATTATTGCTCGCTAGTTGATTATTCTATTGATATGAGTAAATGTGAGACCTAAATGTTATTGTGAATATGGCTAGTTCATAATCTTTGCTGAAAAACTGAATACTGGCTATACATATTTGCAACAAGAAGATCAAACAGAGTTTGTAAAAGTTTTTCTTTGTCACTTTCAGTTTGTCAACTAAATTGCTTGAGGACAAGCAATGGGTTAAGCTTGGGGGAGTTGATACGTCTCCATCGTATCTACTTTTCCAAACTCTTTTGCCCTTATTTTGGACTCTAATTTGCATGATTTGAATGGAACTAACCCGGACTGACGCTATTTTCAGCAGAATTGCCATGGTGTTATTTTTGTGCAGAAATCAAAGTTCTCAGATTGACCTGAAAATTTACGGAGAATATTTTTGGAATATATAAAAAATATTGGCGCAAGAATTAACCAGAGACGGTCCACCCAGGGGCCACAAGCCTGGGGGGCGCCCCCCTAGGGCGCGCCTACAGGGCTTGTGGGCCCCCTAGACTTCCTCCGACCTCAACTCCAACTCTATATAACCCTATTCAGGGAGAAAAAATCAGAGAGAAGGATTCGTCGCGTTTTACGATACGGAGCCGCCGCCGCCTCCTGTTCTTCATCGGGAGGGCTGATCTGGAGTCCGTTCAGGGCTCCGGAGAGGGGGATTCGTCGCCATCATCGTCATCAACCTTCCTCCATCACTAATTTCATGATGCTCACCGCCGCGAGTGAGTAATTCCATCGTAGGCTTGCTGGACGGTGATGGGTTAGATTAGATTTATCATGTAATCGAGTTAGTTTTGTTAGGGTTTGATCCCTAGTGTCCACTATTTTCTGAGATTAATGTTGCTATGACTTTGCTATGCCTAATGCTTGTCACTAGGGCCCGAGTGCCATGATTTCAGATCTGAACCTATTATGTTTTCATGAATATATTTGTGTTCTTGATCCTATCTTGCAAGTTGTAGACACCTATTACGAGTTATGATCCGCATACCCCAAGGTGACAATAATTGGGATTCTTTCCGGTGATTACCGTAGTTTGAGGAGTTCATGTATTCACTAAGTGCTAATGCTTTGGTCCGGTTCTCTATTAAAAGGAGGCCTTAATATCTCTTAGTTTCCATTAGGACCCCGCTGCCACGGGAGGGTAGGGCAAAAGATGTCATGCAAGTTCTTTTCCGTAAGCACATATGACTATATACGGAATACATGCCTACATTATATTGATGAATTGGAGCTAGTTCTGTGTCACCCTAGGTTATGACTGCTACATGATGAATATTATCCGACATAATTATCATTGCCGATCCGATGCCTACGAGAGCTTTTCACATATTGATCTTTGCTAAGTTACTTTCGTTGCTACTGCTGTCACAATCACTACAAAACCGCTACTGTTACTTTTGCCACTGTTACCGTTACTTCCATATTACTTTGCTACTAAATACTTTGCTGCAGATATTAAGTCTTTCAGGTGTGGTTGAATTGACAACTCAGCTGCTAATACTCGTGAATATTCTTTGGCTCCCCATGTGTCGAATCAATAAATTTGGTTGAATACTCTACCCTCGAAAACTGTTGCGATCCCCTATACTTGTGGGTTATCAGGTATTTGCCCGCTAGCCTGCCTATTTGCATCACTATTGGTCAGCCTATTGTGCCTCAAACTACACAATTTGCTAATGTTGTTTGAACATTGGTGAGGATGCGACAAATGTCGAAGCATCAACAAAGGATATTATGTGGCATATATTCAATGGTATTATATGTCATGTTTGTGATGATATCCACATTAGGTATATGAACGTGTATGGTTGTCAAGGCGTGATGCTTTGGCTTGGAACAGTGACTTCTTCATGAAAACAGGGACGCCAATACGAGTGAAAGGTCTAGGTCTTATCTACACTAGTTGTTCCAGACAATGGTGATGTTCCACATCATACCCTTGTTGGAGGCATTGCCTGGAGTTTGTTCAGAATTATTCTTCAGGGTGAAAAAACCAAAGATCTAGCCTCCATGGATGGATTTGGCTATGGCGGCGCTTGCATGTCATTTCCTTCTTGGAGACATCGTCTTTGAAGCACTTTTCTCAGTCCGGGTGTTTTCATTAGTGGTGGTTGATGTTTTATGGTTGCAGCTGCATGCTTGAGTTCACTTCAACAAGACTTTCGGAGGTTGGATTTTTTTTCTTTTTCTTTGTGTATGTGACTTGGTGTTTGGCCGTATGCATCCTAGTTATGCAAAGGCTGGGTGTGTGGTTATGAACTGATGATGCTTGTATTTTCTTGATGCAACATTCTGAATCAATAAAATCCACCTGTTATCGAAAAAAATCATCTTCATTGTTGGCACATGAAACCAGTAGTAGTCCCGATACGGTGGTGCGGGAGACCGAAAGTACCAGAAGGGAGAGCACACGAATCTTTTATCCAATTTCATGCCCTCAAGGTTAAGTTAATACCCTACTCATGCCTGATTAATGTATGGGTGCCTATGAGGTTATAATGGAGAATAACAAGCTCTATCAAGACTATGATGAGATTGTCAGATGCCTCTAAACTAGCCTTGACCTTGCCTTAGAAACATGGACGAGGCCTAGGATTTATAGGTGTTATAGTCAGTTGCGACTGACCTAAGAGCTCGTTTAGATCTCGCCTTGCTCGACAAGTTGATGAATTTCTAGAAGGAGGACTATCAGCAGGATGTGGAGCATGGTCCACACCACGTCCTAGTAGGCCGACTTCCTACCATGCGAGGTACCCCTAGTATGTTGTACCATCATTCAGTCCTCTTTAGTATTATCTAACTATGTGTATTTTGTCAATGTTATTAAAGTCATTTCATAATGAGGGAGAGAAGGCGATGGCGTTTGATCCTACTACCATCTAACCGAAGTCATCGATGATGCCAATCTGCCACCACATGTCGACCAATCATCACAAAACAAAACACAACCAGGGCCTGATGTCGACCTAGCCACACAACTGGAATCTTGCTTACGCAACACATGATGTTGAGTAGTGCCTAAGGACACCGGTATCAAAACCACTCCCATGATGTCGAGAAGTGCCTAAGGACACTGCTATCGATACCACACCCATGACGCGGAGAGTATGGACCGTCCATGTAGGGCCGATTTAGGCTAGTGATGTGGGGCATCTTAGACAAGGGCCTAACCCAAGCATCAAGCACAAAGTAGAGTGGTTGGATTTGCTGCCGCACATGCCTTCGCAGGCCATGTCGAGCACTCCAAACTCTGCAATGATGTTGAAACCTGCCACCATGTGCCCTAGATATAACTAGTAGCTTAGCGTCGTGCCGCCAGGAGCAAAAAAATGGACGTGTGCGGACACCTAGAGGCGGCCAGCATCTGAGTAGATCAAGTCTGTCACATGACACTGCAAATCGCCTCCTTTCAGGGATCGAGAACATGTGTCGACGCCGGCGCCACCGTAAAAGGGAATCACGAATATCCACCATTATAGTGAATCGGTGATATGGAAGTATCCACTGCGAACCAGGGCCGACAGCACGGCTTGCCATTGTGCTATCACTGTAGCTAGAACAGTAAGACCATCACAAAGAAGACCCGAGGACGCCGCCTTGACGTTCAACGTCCACCAATGCACACTCCATTCAGGGTGAATCGCGACGCGCCAGTTGCGAGGACTTCTTCATCGCAAGGAGGAAAGCCCGCCCACTTCTACCGCTGGCGTTGCTTGTTAGTTTCCTTTGACAACAACGAGGTGAGTGGGATGGGACTTGGGGGAGACGGGGATGGCAGCGGCTAAGGTTTCTCCCGCTCGCCCCTTGTGGGCATTTGTTCTCAAGTGAACATGCCTTATTTGCAAACCCTAGCGGCCGTGTTTAGCAAGAAACAGTAAGGTACTCTCATCTTCCAAGATGTGATCTCATCACATATTTTAAGGCACATTAGACGTTACCTACTAGCTAGTAAAGAGTATCTAACAGGCCTAACATGAAATCTACATCATTCCTCCCTTCGTTTAAAAATGAATAACTTATTGGAATAACACATAAAAAGTGGAGAAAACATGAAGCCAGCAAAGTCAGTGAATTAGTCTAGTGGAATATTCAACACGCGTTGCTGGACATCAGTAGTGACATAACAAGATAAATTCAGGGCACTACGTCCTTGTCATTTACTTGGTCTAAGTACGTACTTTCTGACTGTTCTCCATTCCAATTAGAGCGTTATTGACCAGTCTTAGGAGTTACTCCAGTAATCTTTGGTATTTAAATGGTCCGGTGGCTCACCGTGAAACAGGGATGCATCAATCAACATTCTACGAAAAAAGGGTTTCCCCCCGCTTTATATTATAAAGCACAAACACAACATCGAAGCATCTGATACAAACGCATGCCACACAGACCCAAGGCAAGATACATGAATGCCGGGCACCGACACACAACCTCAACGACACAAAGCATCAAAAAGATGAGCAAAAAGGATCCGCTAAGAGCCGACGGAGACCACCACCACAAGGAGCGACCGTCCGGGAGGATGTGCGACGGACACACCGGACCGAGGACTCCAAGACGGTGCCTCCAGGAAGGGCATGAGCACGAACGTCGCCACCGTCCGATCCGAAGATCAAGTTTTCACCCGGAGTAAGATGGAGGGAGTAGACGCACCACGACGGAGCCTGCAAGGAGGATCACGACGTCCACGGACGCCGTCACCGTTGACCAGAGCAGGACTGGGTAGGTGATGTACCCCGGTGCTTCAACTCCCCCGCCGCCACCCCGGTCCGCCAACATCCGCAACCATGCTGCCTGAGCGGCCATGGTTGCCTGCCCGCATCCGAGCCGTGCAATCCGCCCACGACCAGCGCGACTCCCACCGCCAGGGCCGCCGCCCCGCCATCAGATCACCCCGAAGCCACCAAAGGCCACGACTTTGCCCAAATCCACGACCCCAACCACCTCCAGAACCTCCGGGGGCCAAGCTGCCTCAAGAAGAGTCGCGACCACATCGACCGGGGGAAGGGGAAGGCAGAGAAGTGGCCCATGGCCACGACCGACGCCCGTGTAGGCTCCAGCCTCCCCCCAGAACTGTGTTCCGCCCCCGCTTCGAAGGCCCAGAGCATCAGGAGGCATCGGCCGTCGCCAGAAGCCGGAGAGGGAGGGTTGCCGAGCTGTCGCCGCCGCCGCCAGAAGACGCCACCAGGGGATCCTCCCGAGCCGAGCGCCGCCACCCAGCCGCGCGGGCCTGACTGGGTGGGAGCAGCCCACCACCTTCGCTGCCGCGCCGCCCCCCCTCCAGTGCACCACGGTGAGAGGGCTGCCCGCGACCCGGTCAACCGCGACCTGCGGCGCCGAACGCGATGCCGAGGCGCTGCCAGAAGCACCGCCGCCGACGCCGCCACCAACCCGCACCACCACCATGCCGCCCACCGCTCGTCGAACGCCACCATCGCCGGCCTGCTCCAGGCCGCCGCCGTGCCGCCACGCCCGGAATCGAGCGCCGCGCCCAGCCGCGAGATCTGGCCCTCACCATACCCCACGCGCGGGGGGCGAAGGAGGGAGGAGGAGGGGGGGGGGGTCTGGCGGTGGGGATCGGGAACCCTCCCCGACGCCTCGTGGGTGGCGGCGGGGAAGGGAGGGGAGGGGTACCGGTCTTCGCCCCTTATCAATCAAGATATGCTTGGTGATATGTAACCCAGAAAGTTCCTCTGTAGGTCGAGCTACATGGAACCTCTTATCTTCAGCCCTTCAACATTGCTTTGAGATCCGTACTCTCCAACTAACTTGCAACAAGAAGATTTCTCTTTTTTGTTTCTCTCAAATGAAAGAACATATGAACTTCAAACTTTGCAGATCAAACAAACTTTACAACTTCAATGTGTGAAAAAACTTTCAGATTTTTTGGACCAACATAAATATACAAAATGAGGATTTTTTTGATTAAAAAAATATTTTTTAGCATTTTAAATGCATGAAAAAATCTGAAAGTTTTTTCCCACATAGTAATTAGAATGTTTTGTTGTCCTGCAAAGTTTGAAGTTTATACGTTGTTTCATTTGAGAGAAACAAATATGACAAATGTGCCTGCACGGTTCGCGATGCAAAAATGGATGGCTAAGATAAGGGGTGTTATGTAGCTCAAGCTAGACAAAACCACACTCTATGTAACCAATAACCCATGGCTGAATACATAGCTTCCGCAGCACCAACGAACAGTTCACCATCCACTTCGACGCCTTACCAGCTTCTGAAATTGCTTTGCGTGGCCCTGATTGCCGGTATGTACCATCTCTATCTCCACATATACACGATTTCGCAAATTCACATGCATACATGGATATTCCTTTTATAGTCTCAGGTTTCATTCCATCTTTCTCGTTTCAAAATAATGTATTGTCCAATGCTGTATTCCGCGGCAACTAGATTAAAGTGTATGATTGTGCCTACAAAAGTTGAACATCAATTAATACATAGCTATAATCAAACCCACTTAAACTTACTGAATCTGACAAAAGAAGAAGCATATCCAGGGCAGCACTAGTGGAAAACGGCCCATTTGTACCGGTTCCAGAGGCCCATTAGCCTCGGTTCTGGAACCGGGACTAAAGGGTCGGGACTAATGCCCAAAACCTTTAGTCCCGGTTCGCTTACGAACCGGGACTAAAGGGGCTCCACGTGGC
Source organism: Thinopyrum elongatum (assembly GCA_011799875.1). Lineage (NCBI taxonomy): Eukaryota > Viridiplantae > Streptophyta > Magnoliopsida > Poales > Poaceae > Thinopyrum > Thinopyrum elongatum. Next base: position 93,589,421 of record CM022303.1, on the reverse strand, counting down.
CGCTGCGGGAAGCCCAGGCAGGAGGACCTTTAGTCCCGGTTGGTGTTACCAACCGGGACCAAAAGACATCCACGCGTCAGCATTTGGCAGGAGCTGGGGTTTTTGTTTTTTTTTTAAGGGGAGGGGGGGTTAGGGGGTTTTGGAGGGTTAATTTAGGGGTTTCATATTGTGTTAGCTAACTAATATAGAGAAGTGTCCTCTCTTTCTCCGTGCTTGGTCGACGCTAACTACTATACGTATAGAGAACTCGACACGCTAGCTAGTAAGCAAATGAAGGAACCATTAAGTACACAAGATCGTCATGAACATATACAGAGATAAGTGATCGACCTCTCTTTCTCCGAGAGATTGGTCGAACAACAAGTTTTCGTATATCTATCCGATGCTACTAGCTACATATATACACTATAAGATCTCTTACATACAATCCCTAACATCTAATGTCAAATTCCACATGGTATTCTCCGGCTTTATTTATGACGCGGTCCAGAAAGAATCCCGCCAATTCCTCTTGAATTGCTCGTATGCGATCATGTGGTAGGAGTTCATCCCGCATCTGCCACAACTAATTTGAAGAAGGGGGTCAATACATATATATGAATGAAATTCAACACAAATTATGGTAATAAAATAAAATTGTGAATATTATTGCTTACGCACTTCATATTGTTTTTTAGAGTAGCCCCGCTTAGAGGTCGTCATGTTGTAGATGAACTCACAAATGTAGTATCCATAAAAATCATTCCCGGCTTCCTGCCACAAGCACTTTACGAGAAATAGAGTTCAATCAAACTGATAATCAAGCATTATAAATGGTATTGATGAAACTAGAATCAATGGGAGATGCGCGGAACTAGCTGCTAGTAGTACTTACTTTTGGGTGTGTAAATCGCAGCTCCCTCGGCAGTGCCGGAACAATTCTGGTGAACTCTTTCCAAACCCTGCCAGACAAAGAAAATAATTACTTGATATCAGAAAATGAACAAAGTTGCCGATATGGTGCGATAATGATCGATTGAACTTACTTCTAGAGCATTTCAGTCATGTCCGCATACTCCTGGGGATCTTTTCGTCTCGAGTCTAAGACGGTTACTACTCCCTGCTCAAGCTTAATCTCTAGCAGAATAAAGTGGAAGCTGCGCACGCATGCATAACTCATCAATTACATTACTATAACCTCGAGTAATAAGGGAAACCGAATATGCACAAGACAGTAACACTCACTTGAAGTGGTAAGAAAAGAGTATTTTCTCTTTGTTTTGATTTTTAAGCAACGATTGTAGCAAGTTGTCCTCGGTTTCTGTGACATTCTTTTGAACCGTCCATTCATGTATGATATTTGGGTTAATGAACCCAATATCATAAATTTGTGCTTTTCTGCATTCGACGATCTTCAATCTACATAATATAGTGAGGATAATTATATATACATGCAATGAAAGAGCTGAGCTATATATAGAGACTTAATTACAGAAGTAGTACTTACAGACAGTAGCAAGTCACGAGTGTTTTGTCGAGGGCCTTTTGATTGTATAATTGGAATAACTCGTGAAATTCAACAGACAACTGATCCATTCCAACGAGGTCGTGCTCCTCTTTAATTCTCAGCGTCAAAGTATCCTTCCCATCCTCGCTGCAGGTTTTCATGTACCATTCATGGAATCTTCGCATCATCGTTGTTAGAGGAGGATGATCAGGTTTGACGAGAGGCTGCTCGTACTGGTATCTGAATTCGTCCACCTCCATTATTTCAAACTCTACATCATTGCTCAGGTAATCAGCAGGATTGGTACCGGGCACCATCCCCGGCTGATTAGCAACGATATCGCTAGACACCTTGAGCGGGGGGCACGATTGGTTCGCCTGTTCGCCGAGCTGGGGAATTTTTTCCCACTTCTTCGTTCTGCTAACCTTGCATGCATGCAAGTACTTCCCGACCGCTCCGCTTCCTTATATGTCCTTTCAATAATGCACACATAGTTGTATTGCGGCGGAGACGGTGGTGGTCGCTTTAGGGCATCGATAGTGCGCTTCTGTTTCACCGGATCTATCATCTCCTTCGAAGGTGGAGGTTTCCGTGCAAAATGTTCATGCACTTCGGCAGCACTGATTTTCGCGGTTTCCTCGTCGGTCCTCTCATATGGTAACTTTTCCAGAGGCTTGAGAGATGGACCGTATCTGAATTGCTTCCCGCCTCTGCTTGTACTGCTAGCCGCCGGAGCAGCGGCGGCTCTCTTCTGCCGTTGCTGACGAGGCGGAGGAGGAGGCGGAGTGCTCCGACGCGCCGGAGGAGGCGGAGTGCTCTCACGCGCCGAAGGAGGCGGAGAAGGAGTGCCCTCACGCGCCGGAGGAGGAGGAGGAGTGCTCTGACTAGCCGGAGGAGGAGGAGGAGGCGGAGGCGTCCAGTTCGGAAGCTTGATGTACTCCTTCCGCCATAGACATGTAGTCCTCAGAGCATAAACCAGCTGAGTCTCCCCTTCACCTGTAGGGTGGTCAAGCTCGAGCTCGTCAAATCCCTCCATTACTTCATCCACCGTCACAACAGCATAGCCATGTGGAATCGGACAGCAGTGAAAAGATCTGTCAGGTTAAGGAGGTGCAACAGAGCCGACAGCCACCTTCAAGGTGAGGTTCCGACATTTCGTCATAAGCTGGCAATGTTGAGCCTCCGTGATAGCATCCACGAGGTAGCTAGGAGCCGTGGAGTCAGGCTGCTGAACGAGCTCCATGGAAGACATGCTGCTTCTCCGCTGAGATGGCGGGGTAACTTCTGGGGTAGATTCGTGCCACTGAGATGGTTGGTCGGCAGCTCGCTGGCTCTCAACTTGTTCCTCTAGCTTTAGTACTCTTGCATTGAGCTTCTACATTTTGCTCAGCTCCTGTTTCCTCTTCCTCTCCTAGGTTTTGTAACCGCCTGCGCCGGGAAACCCAACCTTCCATGCAACGGAGCCTGGCGTGCATCGTGTTCGTCCAGGGTGCTCAGGAATCCCGAGGGCCTCAGTCAGCTCGTTCTTCTCTCTATAGGGAATGAACGTCCCTGCCTGCGCTGCGGCGATATACTTCTGAAGATTCTTGACGGGTATTGCAAGTTGCTCGTCCGTCCAACGGCACTTCCCTGTTTCAGGGTCCAAAGTTCCCCCAACCCCGAAGAACCAAGTCCTTGAACGGTCTGGCCAGTTCATTCTCAGCTTTGTCCCACAACGGCCGGGCTTTGAGGTAGCCGCCTGACCCCGTGCGATGGTGATACAGCTTCTTTGCAGCATTTATCTTGTTTATCTCTGACATTTTCTTACTCTTGTCCGACGTCTTGTAGGCCACAAATGCGGGCCTGTGATCTCTTATTTTCTCAAATCGGCCGGTGAATTCTGGAGTCTTCCCTTTGTCGACAAACGTTGATTTCAAATCATTCTTCCACCTCCTGAATAGATCTGCCATCTTCTTAAGAGCACAGGCCTTGACCAGTGGCTCTATAACTGGCTTATTCGGATCCTCCTCTGGCGGTAGGGTGAAATTTGCCTTCAGCGAGGTCCAAAGATCATCTTTCTGTCTATCGGTGACATAAGAAACTTGAGGGTCTTTGTTCTTAGGCTTATTTCATAGCTGGATGCTGATCGGGATACTGTCCCTAACAATAGGTCTGCATTGAGCAGAAAATGCTTCCTTGGTCCGCCTGGGTTCAATCGGTTGGCCATCGTCTGCGATTGCTGTGATCGTGAACCTTTCATCCTGGCGCAACCTTTTCTTCGGGTCTCGTCTCGTTACCGAAGTTTGGCTCGATCCGGAGGGCGATAAAAGAAGAAAGAAGAGTTAATATATTTACCTACCAAAACAATTAATGCATCAATTAGCTAGTCAGCACAGGCTTAATTAATATATATACCTCTCCGGACTTTGCAACAGCTCCCTCCTCCGTTCGGTCACCGAAGCCGTCATCACGGACTCCTTCTTCCACCGGCATTCGGTCACCGGAGACATCATGATCATGTCTTTCCTCCTCCATTGTTCGTCACCGGAGCCTTCATCCTCTCCTTCCAGACAATCGGTGTCGTTGAGAAACGACAAGACATCACGTCCGCCGCGGATTATGTCCCCCAACAACTCTTCTTGTTCTAAGTCTCTTTGATCCATAGTTTCTGCAAATATTACAACATGGCAATTAATATACAAACATGAGAGATGGATATATTAGTGGCAAACATAGACCTAGCTAGCTAATCACAACAAGGAATATTAACTAGTGGCTTCGACGCTTCTACGGTTTGGGGTGGCCTCGACAATGCTTCTAGGGTTTGGGGTGGCCTCGACAACGCTCTTTTAACTTGGTAAATTTGGGTGTCCTCGACGCTTCTAGGGTTTGGGGTGGCCTCGGCAACACTTCTAGGGTTTGGGGTGGCCTCGACGCTTCTAGGGTTTGGTCGGGCGAGAGGGGGTTGATCGACATCCCCCCTCATGTTGAAGAGTTACCGGAGTTCTCTCATGAATGTCCGACGTCCGGACCGCCTCTCTCATGAATGTCAAACAAGGGATTTAACAAAATGGCGCCATTCTGGATGTGCAGAAAATGGTCCATATTTTTTCTGATCTCATCTACCCTTCTATATGTCACGTTGTCAGTGTCAAAGGTTTCAAGAAAACCATGGCTTCATCATTAGCCGGAAGTAACAGGCGCATAATGGTACGAAGCTCTCCAAAATTGTTTTGGAACGGAGTCCCGGATAGGATAATTAGGTTTTTGGTACGAAGTTCAGCAAGAGCCTTCCGAATATCGCTATTTGGAAGGCCTTTGCTGAAATTCGTACCAAAAAGCAAATTATTCTATCCGGAACTCCGTTCCAAAACAACTTTGAATAGCTTCGTAGCATCATACGCCTGTTACTTCCGGCTAATGATGAAGCCATGGATTTCTTCAATACTTTGACAGACAACGTGACATATAGAAGAATATATATATAGATGAGATCAGAAAAAAATTGGATCAACTTGTGCACATCCATAATGGGGGCATTCTTGATAAATCTATGGCAAAAGTCAAACTTTGACATATGATCAAATATTGTTGCATATGTCAAAATTCAAACTTTGACATATGATCAAACTTTGACATATGATCAAATGTTGTATATGTCAAAATTCAAACTTTGACATATGATCAAACTTTGATATATGATCAAATGTTGCATATGTCAAAATTCAAACTTTGACATATGATCAAACTTTGATATATGTCCACCGCGATATAAAATGATACATAGACTTGTTCGGGCGAGAGGGGGTTGATCGACGTCCCCCCTCATGTCGAAGTTACCGGAGTTTTCTTCTAGTGGTTTGGGTGGCCTCGAGAGTTTGTCGGGTAGGGGCGGGAGGGGGTAGGAGATCGACAACGCTTTTTTTCTAGGGTTTGGGTGGGCCTTCGAGAGTTGGTCGCCCGGTATATCGAGAGGGGGGTGAACATTTTACCTTAGTAACTTAGAAAAAAATGTTATCGGGGAGGGGGTATATCGACCCCCCCCCCCCTCATGTCAAAGTTATCGGGGAGGGGTATATCGACAACGACATACATACATGGAAAAAAATGATATCCATCTATACATACATAGCCACATACAAATATACATGGAAAAAATGCTATGAAAAAAAATACATATATGAACAAAAAAATGCTATGAACAAAAAAATTAATACACATATGAACAAAAAAAATACATATATGAACAAAAAAATGCTATGAACAAAAAAATTAATACATATATATATATGAACATCCATACATACATATAGCCACACACATACATATATACATTATATATATATATGAACAAAAAAATCATCATATAAAAAATGAAAAAAAATGGGCGGCGGCGGCTCACAGTGGGGGCGACCGGCAAGGGCGACGGCGGGGGCGGCGAGGTCGTCGACGACGGCGACGGTGGGGGCGGGCCGGGGCAGGGGCGTGGCCGGGCGCGGCGACGACGGCGACAGTGGGGGCGGGCCGGGGCGCAGGGGCGCGGCCGGGCGCGCTCGGGGGCGGCGGACGGCGACGGCATGGGCGGCGGACGGCGTCGGCGTGGGTTCGGGGGCGGGCCACGGGCACGGGCGACGGCGACGGCGTCGGGGCAGCCTGGCGGCGTCGAGGAGGTCGGCGTCGTCGGGGGCGGCAACTGCGAGATGAAAATGAAAATTTTCACAAGTGTTGGTTATATACCCAACCCTTTGGTCCCGGTTCGTGGCACCGACCGGGACCAATGCCCCCCTTTGGTCCCGGTTCGTGCCACGAACCAGGACCAAAGGTCTCTTTTCAGCAGCCCAAAGGGCGGGAAGCAGAGACCTTTGGTCCCGGTTGGTGGCATGAACCGGGACCAATGGCCTTGTGCTGCTGCCCGGGGCCAAAAGTTTAGTCCCACCTCGCTAGCTGACAGGGCTCGAGAGTTGTTTATAAGCGCTGCTGCGCTGACCCTATCGAGCTCCTCTCAACTGCAGGCTTACGGGCCTAATCGCACACTCCTCTGTCTGTGGGCCTACTAGGCCTGCTGCGGGCCTGAATCCGGGCCCAATGGGTTTCTAGTCGTATTCAGGCCGTGGTGGCCCAGTAGGCGGCATTTTTTTTAAAAAAAAAAATCAATTTTTTTGTTTTCTTTGATGCTTTTTTTTGTACTAACTAAATACTTACAGTTTTTCAGTGATTCTTTTTGCTTTTAGGTCACAAAAATTATAAACTTTCTGTTAGTGCCATTAGTTTTCAAATTTGAATAGTTTAAATTTGAATTCTTTTTAATTTGTGTGAATCACTAGTTTGTGAATAACGTTACTATAAAAATAGATTTTTGAGTGATTCTTTTTCCTGCTATTTAATATTATTGTGTTTGATCATTATATTCAATTGGTATTTTTTAGGTATTTTAAATGTCTGTTTTAATAAAAACAGATTTTGTTATTTAGTTGCTATTAAAGTTTCTAACAAAAAATTTCTTTGTGAAAATTCTTTTGCTATTAAGTGTTTGAACGAAAATACTTTGATAATTTTAGTTGCATAAATTTTATATAATTTTAGTTTCAAAAATATTAGAGGTTTATAAAAGCTTTTTAGTTTATTCCTTTTGCTATTAGAGTTTTATAAAAACTTTTTTGTTGATTCTTTTTGCTATTGAAGAATATTATAGTTTTGTTTTAGTTGATCATAACAGAATATTTTAATTGATTATTTTTAGTTCATTCTTTTTGCTATTAGTTCATTCTTTTTGCTATTAGTTCACACTAGTAGAAAAAGACCTATTTGTCCCGGTTCGGGAACCGGGACTAAAGGGTCGGGACAAAAGCCCAACACCTTTAGTCCCGGTTCTTATACGAACCGGGACAGATGGGGCTCCACGTGGCCGCTGCGGCGAGCCCAGACAGGAGGGCCTTTAGTCCCGGTTGGTAACACCAACCGGGACCAAAGATCATCCACGTGTCAGCAGCTCAGGAGCTGGGGTTTTTGTTTTTTTTTGAAAGGGGGGGGGGGTTTGGGGGTTTTGGGGGTTTTGTATGGTTAATTTAGGGGTTTCATATATTGTGTTAGCTAGCTAATAGCTAGAGAGAAGTGTCCTCTCTTATCTCCGTGCTTGGTCGACGCTACGTACTATACGTATAGAGAGGACTCGACACGCTAGCTAGTAAGCAAATGAAGGAAACCATTAAGTACACAAGATCGTCATGAACATATACAGAGAGAAGTGATCGACCTCCTCCTTCTCCGAGAGATTGGTCGAACAACAAGTTTTCATATATCTATCCGACGCTACTAGCTACATATATACAATATAAGATCTCTTACAGTCCCTAACATTTGATGTCAAGTTCCACATGGTATTCTCCGGTTGGATTGATTACATGGTCAAGAAAGAATCCCGCCAATTCCTCTTGAATTGCTTTTATGCTATCTTGTGGTAGGAGTTCATCCCGCATCTGCCAAATCTAATTTGAAGAAGGAGGTCAATACATATATATGAATGAAACTCAACACAAATGATGGTAATAAAATAAAATTGTGAATATTATTGCTTATGCACTTCATATTGTTTTTCAGAGTAGCCCCGCTTAGAGGTCGTCGCGTTGTAGATGTACTCGCAAACGTAGTATCCACAAAAATTATTCCCGCCATCCTGCCACAACCACTTTACGAGAAATAAAGGTCAATCAAACTGATAATCAAGCATTATAAATGGTATTGATGAAACTAGCTAGAATCAATGGGAGATGCGCAGAACTAGCTAGTAGTACTTACTTTCGGGTGCGTAAATCGCAGCTCCCCCGGCAATACCGGAGCTTCTGTGGTGAACACTTTCCAAACCCTACGAGACAAAGAAAATAATTACTTGATATCAGGAAATGACCAAAGTTGCCGGTATGGTGCGATAATGATCGATTGAACTTACTTCTGGAGCATTTCAGTCATGGCCGCATACTCCTTGGGATCTTTTCGTCTTGAGTCTAAGACGGTTACTAGTCCCTGCTCAAGCTTAATCTCTAGGAGAATAAAGTGGAAGCTGCGCACGCATGCATAACTCATCAATTACATTACTATAACCTCGAGTAATAAGGGAAACCGAATATGCAGAAGACAGTAACACTCACTTGAAGTTGTAAGGAAAGAGTATTTTATCTTTGTTTTGATTTTTAAGCAACGATTTTAGCAAGTTGGCCTCGATTTCTTTTGCATTATATGTAACCGTCCATTCATCTATGAGATTTGTGTTAATGAACCCAATATCATAGATTTGTGCACTTCTGCATTCGAAGATCTTCAATCTGCATAATATAGTGAGGATAATTATATATACATGCAATGAAAGAGCTGAGCTATATATAGAGACTTAATTACAGAAGTATAGTACTTACAGACAGTAGCAAGTGATGATTATTTTATCGAGGTCCTTTTGATTGAAAAACTGGAAGAACTCCTCAAATGGAACAGACAACAAATCAATTCCAACGAGGTCGTGCTCCTCTTTAACTCTTAGCGTCAAAATATCCTTCCCAGACTTGCAGGTGTCCATGTACCACTTATGGAATCTTCGCATCATCGTTGTTAGAGGAGGATCACCAGGTCTGACGAGAGGCTTCCCGTACTGGTATTTGTGTTCGTCCACCTCCATTGTATCAAAATGTGCATCGTCGGGCAGGTAATCACCAGGATTGGTACCGGGCACCATCCCCGGCAGATTTGCGACAATATCGCTAGACACCTTGAGCGGGGGGCATGATTGGTTTGCCTGTTTGCCGAGCTGGGGAATTTTGTTCCCTCTTCTTCGTTCTTGTATCCTTTTGTCACTTGAAGTAGTTCCCGACCGGCGTGCTCCTTCCACTGCCTTTTTAAGAGCGCAGACATGGTTGTCATCCAACGGAGGCGGTGGTGGTCGCTTCAGGTTCTTCAAAGTGCGCTTCAATTTCACCGGATCCATCTTCTCCTCCGGAGGTGGCTTTTTCTTTGCAAAAAAGTCCTTCACTTGGGCTTGACAGATCTCCGCGTTTTCCTCCTCGGTGATCTCGTATGGTAACTTCTCTAGAGGCTTGAGAGATGGACTGAATTTGTATTGCCTCCCGCCTCTGGCTGTACTGCTAGACGCCAGAGCAGCTGGAGCGGCTGCGGCTGTCTTCCTTCGTTGCTTACGAGGCGGAGAAGGAGGCGGAGTGCTACAACGCGCCAAAGCAGCCGGAGCAGCGGCGGCTGTCTTCCGCTGTTGTTGACGAGCCGGAGAAGGAGGCGGGCTGCTCGGACGCGCCGGCGAAGGCGGAGAAGGAGGCAGAGTGCCGCCACGCGCCGGAGAAGCTGGAGAAGGAGGCGGAGTGCCGCCACGCACCGGAGCAGCCGGAGAAGGAGGCGGAGTGCCCTGATCACTCGCCAGAGGAGGAGGCGGAGTGCCCTGACTCGCCGGAGGAGGAGGCGGAGGCGTCCAGTTCGGAAGGTTGATGAGCTCCTTCCGCCATAGACAAGGAGTCTTCAGAGCAAGACCCAGCTGAGTCTCCCCTTCACCGGTAGGGTGGTCAAGCTCGAGCTCCTCAAATCCCTCCATTATTTCATCGAGCATCACAACAGCATAGCCTTCTGGAATCGGAAGGCAGTGAAAAGTTGCGCCGGGTTGAGGAGGTGCAACAGAGCCGACAGCCGCCTTGACTTTGAGGTGCTGCCATTGCGCCATAAGATGGCAATCTTGAGCCTCCGTGATAGCATCCACGGGTTAGCTGGGAGCCGTGAAGTGAGGCTGCTGAAGGAGCTCGGTGGAAGCCACGCTGCTTCTCTGCTGAGATGGCGGGGTAGCTTCTGGGGTAGCTTCGGCAGGTCGCTGCCTCTGAACTAGTGCTTGTTCCTCTAGCGCTCGTACCCTTGCATTCAGCTTCTGCAGTTCGGTCTGCTCCACTTTCCTCCTCCTCTCCCGGGTTTTGTAACCGCCTGCGCTGGGAAACCCTTCCTTCCACGCAACGGAGCCTGCCGTGCCTCGTGTTCGTCCTGGGTGCTCAGGATTCCCGAGGGCCTGTGTGAGCTTGTCGTTCTCTCTGTCGGGAACGAACGTCCCTTGCTGCGCTACGGCGATATACTTCTGAAGCTTCTTGACGGGTATTTCAAGTTGCTCCTTCGTCCAACGGCACTTCCCTGTTTCAAGGTCCAAGGTTCCCCCAACCCCGAAAAACCAAGTCCTTGAACGGTCTGGCCAGTTCAATGTCTCTGGTTCGACCCCTTTATCAAGCAGGTCCTTCTCAGCCTTGTCCCACAACGGCCGGGCTTTGAGGTAGCCACCTGACCCCGTGCGATGGTGATACTCCTTCTTTGCAGCATTTTTCTTGTTTGTCGCTGACATCTTCTTACTCTTCTCCGATGTCTTGTGGGCCACAAATGCGGGCCAGTGATCTCTTATCTTCTCAAATCGGCCGGTGAATTCTGGAGTCTTCCCTTTGTCGACAAACGTTGATTTCAACTCATTCTTCCACCTCCTGAATAGATCTGCCATCTTCTTAAGAGCATGAGCCTTGACCAATGGCTCTATAACTGGCTTATCCGGATCCTCCTCTGGCGGTAGGGTGAAATTTGCCTTCAGCGTGGTCCAAAGTTCATCTTTCTGTCTATCGTTGACAAAAGACACTTGAGGGTCTTCGCTCTTAGGCTTATTCCATTGGTGGATGCTGATCGGGATCATGTCCCTAACAAGAACCCCGCACTGAGCAGAAAATGCTTCCTTGGTCCGGCTGGGTTCAATCGGTTGGCCATCGCCCTTGATTGCTGTGATCGTGAACCTTTCATCCTGGCGCAACCTTTTCTTCGGGACTCGTCTCGTTACCGAAGTTTGGCTCGATCCGGAGGGCTAGAAAAGAAGAAAGAAGAGAGTTAATATGTGTACATACCAAAACAATTAATGCATCAATTAGCTAGTCAGCACAGGCTTAATTAATATATATACCTCGCCGGACTTTGCAACATCTCCTTCCTCCGTTCGCTCACCGGAGCAGTCATCACGGCCTCCTTCTTCCACCAGCATTCCGTCACCGGAGCCATCATAATCATGTCCTTCCACCTCCATTGTTCGATCACCGGAGCCTGCTTCACCCTCTCCTTCCAGACCATCGGTGTCATTGAGAAACGACAAGACATCACCTCGGCCGAGGATTATGTCCCCCAACAACTGTTCTGCTTCGATGTCTCGGTGCTCCATAGTTTCTGCAAATATTACAACATGGCAATTAATATACAAACATGACAGATGGATATATTAGTGCAAACGTAGACCTAGCTAGCTCAACGCTTCTACGGTTTGGGGTGGCCTCGACAACGCTTCTAGGGTTTGGGGTGGCCTAGGCAACGCTTCTAGGGTTTGGGGTGGCCTCGACAACGCTTCTAGGGTTTGGGGCCGGACCACCTCTCTCATGAATGTCCGACGTCCAGACCGACAAGGGATTTAACAAAATGACGCCATTCTGGATGTGCAGAAAATGGTCCATATTTTTCCTGATCCCATCTACCCTTCTACATGTCACGTTGTCTAGTGTCAAAGAATTCAAGAAAACCTTGACTTCATCATTAGCCGGAAATGACAGGCGTATAATGGTACGAAGCACTTCAAAGTTGTTTTGGAACGGAGTTCCCGATAGGATAATTAGCTTTTTGTTACAAAGATCAGCAAGAGCCTTCCGAATATCGCTATTTGGAAGGCCTTTGCTGAAATTCGTACCAAAAAGCGAATTATTCTATAAGGAACTCCATTCCAAAACAACTTTGAAGAGCTTCGTAGCATCATACGCCTGTTACTTCTGGCAAATGATGAAGCCATCGATTTCTTCAATACTTTGACAGACAACGTGACATATAAAAGAATATATATATAGATGAGATCAGAAAAAAAAATTGGATCAACTTGTGCACATCCATAATGGGGGCATTCTTGATAAATCTATGTCAAAAGTCAAACTTGACATATGATCAAATATTGTTGCATATGCCAAAATTCAAACTTTGACATATGATCAAATATTGCATATGTCAAAATTCAAACTTTGACATATGATCAAACTTTGATATATGATCAAATGTTGCATATGTCAAAATTCAAACTTTGACATATGATCAAACTTTGATATATGATCAAATGTTGCATATGTCAAAATTCAAACTTGGACATATGATCAAACTTTGATATATGATCAAATGTTGCATATGTCAAAATTCAAACTTTGACATATGATCAAACTTTGATATATGATCAAATGTTGCATATGTCAAAATTCAAACTTTGACATATGATCAAACTTTGATATATGATCAAATGTTGCATATGTCAAAATTCAAACTTTGACATATGATCAAACTTAGTAACTTTCGAGAGAGGGGGTTGGGTGGACTCCAGAGTTTGGTCGGGCGAGAGGGGATTGATCGACGTCCCCCCCGAATGTCGAAGTTATCGGGGATACGTTTTGAGAGAAAACTTTCTATTAACATCATTTTAACTTAGTAAACGATGAAGCCGATGCCAACGTGATGATAGAGCCGATGCCAACATTTTCATTTAACAAAAAAACTACCTTCAAAAAAAGACTTGCTTCGCCGCGGGTGCTCGGTGCGACGTGGACTCGGTGGAAAAACTTTATGAAAATGCGGTTGTGGCTAGGCCGGGCGGTTTTCTTTTCCTTCTTCATTTTTTTCCTTTGTTTTTTCTTATATGTTTGTTTTCGTTTTCACTCTAGATTTTCGTACATATGAAAACAACGAAGTTTGTATACAAAAGTGCACATATACATCTCATACATGAACATATACACGTGAATATATACATGAACATATACATCTCATACATGCAAAAAACATATACATGAATATATACATGAACATATACACGTATACATGCCCGCAAAAAAAAACAGAGCACGCGGCGACGGGGAGCAGGGGAGGGAATGGGGGGCTCACTGTGGGGGGGCGCAGTGATGGCTTGATCGGCGATGAGGACGGCGGGCTCGGGGGGGGGGGGCGAGGGTGCGACAAGGGTGGCGGGCTCGAGGCCGGCGACGAGGACGGTGCACGGCGAGGGCGAGGGCGAGGGCGAGGGCGCGAGGGTGCGTCGGCGACGTGGACGGCAGGCTCGAGGCTGGCGACGAGGACGGCGCGCGGCGAGGGCGAGGGCGCGGGCGAGGGCGAGGGCGCGAGGGCGCGTCGGCGAGGGCTCGGCGACGTCGTGCTGTTCGACGCGACGGCGTTGGGGGGAAGATGAACTGGGACTGGAAAACGCTAAGTGTGGGCTTATATACATGAAGCTTTGGTCCCGGTTCATGGCACCAACCGGGACCAATGCCTACCTTTGGTCCCGGTTCGTTCCACCAACCGGGACCAAATGTCTCTTTTCAGCAGCCCAAAGGGCGGGAAACAGAGACCTTTGGTCCCGGTTGGTAGCACCAACGGGGACTAAAGGGGGGCATTGGTCCCGGTTGGTGCCACGAACCGGGACCAAAGTTGGTCCCGGTTCGTGGCACCAACCGGGACCAATGGGCTTGCACAGCGGCGTGGTGGTGGGAGTTTAGTCCCACCTCGCTAGTTGAGAGCGCCCCGCACCGGTTTATAAGCTCGACTGCCTCATCCCCATTGAACTCCTCTGAACTGCAGGCCTATGAGCCTAATCTGACACTGCTATGCCTGTGGGCCTGCTGGGCCTTCTGCGGGCCTGAATCCTGGCCCAATTAGCTGGGTTTCTAGTCGTATTCAGGCCGTGGTGGCCCAGTAGGTGGCATTTTTTTTCTGTTTTCTTTTTTGCTTTATCTTTTTTGCTTTTTTTTTGCAGTTTTCCTGCGATTCTTTTTGCTATTAGGTCACAAAAATTATAGACTTTCTGTTAGTGCCATTAATTTTCAAATTTGAATAGTTTAAATTTGAATTCTTTTAAATTTGTGTGAATCACTAGTTTGTGAATAACTTTACTATAAAAATAGATTTTTGAGTGATTCTTTTTCCTGCTATTTAATATTATTGTGTTTTATCATTAGATTAGGGATTTGGTAATTTTTAGGTTATTTTAAATGTCTGTTTTAATCAAGAACAGATTTTGTTATTTTAGTTTGCTATTAAAGTTTCTAACAAAATTTTCTTTATGAAAATTCATTTTGCCATTAATGTTTTGAACATAAAATACTTTGATAATTTTGATTGGCATACATTTTAAATAGTAATTCTTAGGTTTAAAAATACTAGAGGTTTATAAAAGCTTTTTAGTTGATTCCTTTTGCTATTAGAGTTTTATAAAAGCTTTTTAGTTGATTCTTTTTGCTATTGAAGAATATTATAGTTTTGTTTTAGTTGATCATAACAGAATATTTTAATTTATTATTTTAAGTTCATTCTTTTTGCTATTGGTTCATTCTTTTTGTGTTAAATGACCCTGAAATTGAAAAGCACTACAAATGAACTCTGAAAAGGTTGAAAGTTGGCATGGTACCATCATTTCACCCCCATAGCATGTGCTAAAAAGTTGAGAGGGTTACGGCAAAAACTGGATGCACTTCGTGTACAAAACGGGCAATCTCTTTCGAAGTATCAGGGTTTCGAACGAAAACTCGTCTGTTACAAAGGGATTTCATTTTTTTGAACTTATTTGAACTCCAAACTTTTTGTGTGTTCAAAATGCACCATTCAAAGCCACATCATCAATTTTCAACCCTTTCTGACTTCATTTGTTATTTTTCATGCATTTACTGATTTTTTTTGAGCTATATGACCCTGAAATTGAAAAGCACTTCAAATGAACTCTGAAAAGGTTGAAAGTTGGCATGGTATCATCATTTCACCCACATAGCATGTGCTAAAAAGTTGAGAGGGTTACGGCAAAAACTGGATGCACTTCGTGTACAAAACGGACAATCTCTTTCGAAGTATCAGGGTTTCATACGCAAACTCGTCTGTTACAAAGGGATTTCATTTTTTTGAACTTATTTGAACTCCAGACTTTTTGTGAGTTCAAAATGCACCATTCAAAGCCACATCATCAATTTTCAACCCTTTCTGACTACATTTGTTATTTTTCATGCATTTACTGATTTTTTTTTAGCTATATGACCCTGAAATTGAAAAGCACTTCAAATGAACTCTGAAAAGGTTGAAAGTTGGCATGGTATCATCATTTCACCCACATAGCATGTGCTAAAAAGTTGAGAGGGTTACGGCAAAAACTGGATGCACTTCGTGTACAAAACGGACAATTTCTTTCGAAGTATCAGGGTTTCATACGGAAACTCGTCTGTTACAAAGGGATTTCATTTTTTTTGAACTTATTTGAACTCCAGACTTTTTGGGTGTTCAAAATGCACCATTCAAAGCCACATCATCAATTTTCAACCCTTTCTGACTTCATTTGTTATTTTTCATGCATTTACTGATTTTTTGAGCTATATGACCCTGAAATTGAAAAGCACTTCAAATGAACTCTGAAAAGGTTGAAAGTTGGCATGGTATCATCATTTCACCCACATAGCATGTGATAAAAAGTTGAGAGGGTTACAGCAAAAACTGGATGCACTTCGTGTACAAAACGGACAATCTCTTTCGAAGTATCAGGGTTTCATACGGAAACTCGTCTGTTACAAAGGGATTTCATTTTTTTGAACTTATTTGAACTCCAGACTTTTTGTGTGTTCAAAATGCACCATTCAAAGCCACATCATCAATTTTCAACCCTTTCTGACTTCATTTGTTATTTTTCATGCATGTACTGATTTTTTTGAGCTATATGACCCTGAAATTGAAAAGAACTACAAATGAACTCTGAAAAGGTTGAAAGTTGGCACGGTATCATCATTTCACCCACATAGCATGTGCTAAAAAGTTGAGAGGGTTACGGCAAAAACTGGATGCACTTCGTGTACAAAACGGACAATCTCTTTCGAAGTATCAGGGTTTCATACGGAAACTCGTCTGTTACAAAGGGATTTCATTTTTTTTGAACTTATTTGAACTCCAGACTTGTTGTGTGTTCAAAATGCACCATTCAAAGCCACATCATCAATTTTCAACCCTTTCTGACTGCATTTGTTATTTTTCATGCATTTATTGATTTTTTTGACCTATATGACCCTGAAATTGAAAAGCACTTCAAATGAACTCTGAAAAGGTTGAAAGTTGGCATGGTATCACCATTTCACCCACATAGCATGTGCTAAAAAGTTGAGAGGGTTACGGCAAAAATTGGATGCACTTCGTGTACAAAACGGACAATCTCTTTCGAAGTATCAGGGTTTAATACTGAAACTCGTCTGTTACAAAGGGATTTCATTTTTTTGAACTTACTTGAACTCCAGACTTTTTGTGTGTTCAAAATGCACCATTCAAAGCCACATCATCAATTTTCAACCCTTTCTGACTTCATTTGTTATTTTTCATGCATGTACTGATTTTTTTGAGCTATATGACCCTGAAATTGAAAAGCACTACAAATGAACTCTGAAAAGGTTGAAAGTTGGCATGGTATCATCATTTCACCCACATAGCATGTGCTAAAAAGTTGAGAGGGTTACGGCAAAAACTGGATGCACTTCGTGTACAAAACGGACAATCTCTTTCGAAGTATCAGGGTTTCATACGGAAACTCGTCTGTTACAAAGGGATTTCATTTTTTTGAAATTATTTGAACTCCAGACTTTTTGTGTGTTCAAAATGCACCATTCAAAGCCACATCATCAATTTTCAACCCTTTCTGACTTCATTTGTTATTTTTCATGCATTTACTGATTTTTTTGAGCTATATGACCCTGAAATTGAAAAGCACTTCAAATGAACTCTGAAGAGGTTGAAAATTGGCATGGTATCATCATTTCACCCACATAGCATGTGCTAAAAAGTTGAGAGGGTTACGGCAAAAACTAGATGCACTTCGTGTACAAAACGGACAATCTGTTTCGAAGTATCAGGGTTTCCGGAAACTCGTCTGTTACAAAAGGCATTTCATTTCTTCACCTGTAACTGCAGTGATATTCTAGTTCAAAGGCATCATCATAATAGTTGTGGAGAGAAAGTCTTCACTTTTTCTTCGCTTGTGTCCTTTGCTTATTGCGCCGTAACCATGGATATTCTTCATCGCTTAACAGGGTGCTTGGGTCAGGCTTGACTTTGAAGGGAGTAACTTCATGAAACTTTTCATAATCTTCAGACATGTCTGTCTTGCCCTCCAATCCCACGATGTCTCTTTTTCCTGAAAGAACTATGTGGCGCTTTGGCTCATCGTATGATGTATTCACTTCCTTATCTTTTCTTTTTCTCGGTTTGGTAGACATGTCCTTCACATAGAAAACCAGCGCCACATCATTGGCTAAGACGAATGGTTCGTCTGTGTACCCAAGATTGTTCAGATCCACGGTTGTCATTCCGTACTGTGGGTCTACCTGTACCCCGCCTCCAGACATATCGACCCGTTTGCACTTAAACAAAGGGACCTTAAAATCATGTCCGTAGTCAAGTTCCCATATGTCCACTATGTAACCACAATATGTGTCCTTTCCCCTCTTGGTTGCTGCATCAAAGCGGACACCGGTGTTTTGGTTGGTGCTCTTTTGATCTTGGGCGATCGTGTAAAATGTATTCCCATTTATCTCGTATCCTTTGTAAGTCAATACAGTCGAAGATGGTCCCCTGGACAACGAGTACAGCTCATCAGAATCAGTGTTCTCACCTCTGAGACGTGTTTCCAACCAACTGCCGAAAGTCCTGATGTGTTCACATGTAATCCAGTCGTCACACTACTCCGGGTGTTTGGAGCGCAGAATGTTCTTGTGTTCATCGACATACGGGGTCACCAAGGTAGAGTTCTGTAGAACTGTGTAGTGTGCTTGAGACCAAGAATGCCCGTCCCTGCATATTATTGAGTCCCCTCCTAGCGTGCCTTTTCCAGTCAGTCTCCCCTCATACCACGATTAAGGGAGACCAATCTTCTTAAGGTCAGGAATGAAGTCAACACAAAACCCAATGACATCCTCTGTTTGATGGCCCATGGAGATGCTTCCTTCTGACCTAGCGTCGTTACGGACATATTTCTTTAGGACTCCCATGAACCTCTCAAAGGGGAACATATTGTGTAGAAATACAGGGCCCAGAACGACAATCTCGTCGACTAGATGAACTAGGACGTGCGTCATGATATTGTAGAAGGATGGTGGGAACACCAGCTCGAAACTGACAAGACATTGCGCCACATCACTCCTTAGCCTTGGTATGATTTCTGGATCGATCACTTTCTGAGAGATTGCATTGAGGAATGCACATAGCTTCACAATGGCTAATCGAACGTTTTCTGGTAGAAGCCCCCTCAATGCAACCGGAAGCAGTTGCGTCATAATCACGTGGCAGTCATGAGACTTTAGGTTCTGGAAATTTTTCTCTGCCATATTTATTATTCCCTTTATATTCGATGAGAAGCCAGATGGGACCTTCATACTGAGCAGGCATTCAAAGAAGATTTCCTTCTCTTCTTTGGTAAGAGCGTAGCTGGCAGGACCTTCGTACTGCTTTGGAGGCATGCCGTATTTTTCGTGCCAATGTTGCAGGTCCTCCCGTGCCTCCGGTGTATCTTTTGTCTTTCCATACACGCCCAAGAAGCCTAGCAGGTTCACGCAAAGGTTCTTTGTCACGTGCATCACGTCGATTGAAGAGCGGACCTCTAGGTCTTTCCAGTAGGGTAGGTCCCAAAATATAGATTTCTACTTCCATATGGGAGCGCGTCCCTCAGCGTCATTCGGAACAGATAGTCCGCCGGGACCCTTTCCAAAGATTACGTGTAAATCATTGACCATAGCAAGTACGTGATCACCGGTACGCATGGCGGGCTTCTTCCGGTGATCTGCCTCGCCTTTGAAATGCTTGCCTTTCTTTCAACATTGATGGTTGGTCGGAAGAAATCGACGATGCCCTAGGTACACATTCTTCCTGCATTTGTCCAGGTATATACTTTCGGTGTCAGCTAAACAGTGTGTGCATGCGTGGTATCCCTTGTTTGTCTGTCCTGAAAGGTTACTGAGAGCAGGCCAATCATTGATGGTTACAAACAGCAACGCATGCAGGTCAAATTCCTCCTGTCTGTGCTCATCCCACACACGTACACCGTTTCCATTCCACAGCTGTAAAAGTTCTTAAACTAATGGCCTTAGGTACACATCAATGTCGTTGCCGGGTTGCTTAGGGCCTTGGATGAGTACTGGCATCATAATGAACTTCTACTTCATGCATAGCCAAGGAGGAAGGTTATAGATACATAGAGTCACGGGCCAGGTGCTGTGATTGCTGCTCTGCTCCCCGAAAGGATTAATGCCATCCTCGCTTAAACCAAACCATACGTTCCTTGGGTCACCTGCAAGCTCAGCCCGGTACTTTCTCTCGATTTTTCCCCACTGCGACCCGTCAGCGGGTGCTCTCAACTTCCCGTCTTTCTTACGGTCCTCTCTGTGCCATCGCATCAACTTGGCATGCTCTTTGTTTCTGAACAGACGTTTCAACCGTGGTATTATAGGAGCATACCACATCACCTTGGTAGGAACCCTCTTCCTGGGGGGCTCGCCGTCAACATCACCAGGGTCATCTCGTCTGATCTTATACCGCAATGCACCACATACCGGGCATGCGTTCAAATCCTTGTACGCACCGCGGTACAGGATGCAGTCATTAGGGCATGCATGTATCTTCTGCACCTCCAATCCTAGAGGGCATACGACCTTCTTTGCTGCGTACGTACTGTCGGGCAATTCGTTATCCTTTGGAAGCTTCTTCTTCAATATTTTCAGTAGCTTCTCAAATCCTTTGTCACGCATAGCATTCTCTTCCTTCCACTGCAGCAATTCCAGTACGGTACCGAGCTTTGTGTTGCCATCTTCGCAATTGGGGTACAACACTTTTTGGTGATCCTCTAACAAGCGATCGAATTTCAGCTTCTCCTTTTCACTTTCGCACTGTCTCCTTGCATCAACAATGACCCGGCGGAGATCATCATCGGGCACATCGTCTGGTTCCTCTTGATCTTCAGCTTCCCCCGTTGCAGCATCACCATATTTAGGGGGCACATAGTTGTCATCGTCCTCTTCTTCTTCGCTGTCTTCCATCATAACCCCTATTTCTCCGTGCCTGGTCCAAATATTATAGTGTGGCATGAAACCCTTCTCAAGCAGGTCGGTGTGAAGGATTTTCCGGTCAGAGTAAGACTTCGTATTTCCACATATAGGGCATGGACAACACATAAAACCATTCTGCTTGTTTGCCTCAGCCACTTCGAGAAAATTATGCACGCCCTTAATGTACTCGGAGGTGCGTCTGTCACCGTACATCCATTGCCGGTTCATCTGCGTGCATTATATATAATTAAGTGTGTAAAAAACCATTACAAAACATCATGAATAGATAAGTGACCAAATTAATAGAAGTTCATCATGACATTAAAACCAAAGTACATACATAGTTCTCATTGAACAACATATAGCTCTCCAGAGCATCTAATCAAACCATACATTGAAACTATGTAAAACATTTCAATGCAACAACAAATGCGATCATAATCGCAACCAAGGTAACAATTGATCCAACGGCATAATGATACCAAGCCTTGGTATGAATGACATATTTTCTATACTTTCTAATCTTGAAGCGCATTGCATCCATCTTGATCTTGTGATCATCGACGACATCCGCAACATGCAACTCCAATATCATCTTCTCCTCCTCAATTTTTTTCAATTTTTCCTTCAAGTAATTGTTTTCTTCTTCAACTAAATTTAACCTCTCGACAATAGGGTCGGTTGGAATTTCCGGTTCACATACCTCCTAGATAAAAAAATCTATGTCACGTTGGTCGGCATAATTGTCATAAACAATAAATGAACCAAATAATTATAAAATATAATATATACCGCATCCGAATCATAGACAGGACGAGGGCCGACGGGGGCGGATACCAAAACCATTGCACTATATAATAACAAACAATAATAAAAGTAAGAAAATTAGACAAGTATCTATCTAAATCATACAAGTAAGAATTTTTTTCTTTTAGAAAGAAGATAAGAACAAGAGGCTCACCACGGTTATGCCGGCGACGAGATCGGCGCGGGCGATCGACGGCGGTGAAGATGGGGACGGGACGTGACGGACCGCTAAACCTAGACAAATCTTGAGGAAAATGGAGTTTGGACAAGGAGCTTCGAGAGGAGAAAGGTTAAGTGTGGCTCGGGCATTTCATCGAACACCTCATGTGCATAGAAGGTGAGCTAGAGCACCACAAACCCCTCCCCTCGCCGGCCAGAAAAAAACAGAGCAGTGGAGTGCTCTGCTCGCGGGCGAGGGGTATATATATAGGCACAACATTAGTCCCGGTTCGTGGTTGGAACCGGGACTAAAGGCCACCCTTTGGTCCCGGTTCCAGCCACGAACCGGGACCAATGGATGCGGGCCAGGAGCGAGGCCCATTGGTCCCGGTTCGTGTCTGGAACCGGGACCAAAGGGTCCAGACGAACCGGGACCAATGCCCCACGAGCCCCGGCCGGCCCCCTGGGCGCATGAACCGGGACGTATGCCCCCATGTGTCCCGGTTCCTGACTGAACCGGGACTAATGGGCTGGGCTGGCCTGGACCAAAGCCCTGTTTTCTACTAGTGTCATTCTTTGAGCTAAATGACCCTAAAATTGAAAAGCACTACAAATGAACTCTGAAAAGGTTGAAAGTTGGCATGGTATCATCATTTCACCCATATAGCATGTGCTAAAAAGTTGATAGGGTTACGGCAAAAACTGGATGCACTTCGTGTACAAAATGGACAATCTCTTTCGAAGTATCAGGGTTTTGGACGAAAACTCATCTGTTACAAAGGGATTTCATTTTTTTGAACTTATTTGAACTCCAGAATTTTTGTGTGTTCAAAATGCACCATTCAAAGCCACATCATCAATTTTCAACCTTTTCTGACTTCATTTGATATTTTTCATGCATTTATGTTTTTTTTGAGCTAAATGACCCTGAAATTGAAAAGCACTACAAATGAACTCTGAAAAGGTTGAAAGTTGGCATGGTATCATCGTTTTACCCACATAGCATGTGCTAAAAAGTTGAGAGGGTTACGGCAAAAACTGGTTGCACTTCGTGTACAAAATGGACAATCTCTTTCGAAGTATCAGGGTTTCGGACGAAAACTCATCTATACAAAGGGATTTCATTTTTTTGAACTTATATGAACTCCAGACTTTTTGTGTGTTCAAAATGCACCATTCAAAGCCACATCATCAATTTTCAACCTTTTCTGACTTCATTTGATATTTTTCATGCATTTACTGATTTTTTTTAGCTAAATGACCCTGAAATTGAAAAGCACTACAAATGAACTCTGAAAAGGTTGAAAGTTGGCATGGTATCATCATTTCACCCACATAGCATGTTATAAAAAGTTGAGAGGGTTACGGCAAAAACTGGATGCACTTCGTGTACAAAACGGACAATCTCTTTCGAAGTATCAGGGTTTCATACGAAAACTCATCTGTTACAAAAGGCATTTCATTTCTTCACATGTAACTGCAGTGATATTCTAGATCAAAGGCATCATCATAATAGTTGTGGAGAGAAAGTCTTCACTTTTTCTTCGCTTGTGTCCTTTGCTTATTGCGTCGTAACCATGGATAATCTTCATCGTTTAACAGGGTGCTTGGGCCAGCCTTGACTTTGAAGGGAGGAATTTCATGAAACTTTTCATAATCTTCAGACTTGTCTGTCTTGCCCTCCAATCCCACGATGTCTCTTTTTCCTGAAAGAACTATGTGGCGTATTCGCTTCCTTATCTTTTCTTTTTCTCGGTTTGGTAGATATGTCCTTCACATAGAAAACCTGCGCCACATCATTGGCTAGGACGAATGGTTCGTCTGTGTACCCAAGATTGTTCAGATCCACTGTTGTCATTCCGTACTGTGGGTCTACCTGTACCCCGCCTCCTGACAGATTGACCCATTTGCACTGAAACAAAGGGACCTTAAAATCATGTCCATAGTCAAGTTCCCATATGTCCACTATGTAACCATAATATGTGTCCTTTCCCCTCTTGGTTGCTGCATCAAAGCGGACACCGCTGTTTTGGTTGGTGCTCTTTTGATCTTGGGCGATCGTGTAAAATGTGTTCCCAATTATCTCGTACCCTTTGTAAGTCAATACAGTCGAAGATGGTCCCCTGGCCAATGAGTACAACTCATCAGAAACAGTGTTGTCACCCCTGAGACGTGTTTGCAACCAACTGCCGAAAGTCCTGATGTGTTCACATGTAATCCAGTCGTCACACTGCTCCGGGTGTTTGGAGCACAGAATGTTCTTGTGTTCATCGACATACGGGGTCACCAAGGTAGAATTCTGTAGAACTGTGTAGTGTGCTTGAGACCAGGAATGCCCGTCCCTACATATTATTGAATCCCCTCCTAGCGTGCCTTTTCTAGTCAGTCTCCCCTCATACCGCGATTGAGGGAGACCAATCTTCTTAAGGTCAGGAATGAAGTCAACACAAAACCCAATGACATCCTCTGTTTGATGGCCCATGGAGATGCTTCCGTCTGGCCTAGCGCGGTTATGGACATATTTCTTTAGGACTTCCATGAACCTCTCAAAGGGGAATATATTGTGTAGAAATACAGGGCCCAGAACGACAATCTCGTCGACTAGATGAAATAGGACGTGCGTCATGATATTGAAGAAGGATGGTGGGAACACCAGCTCGAAACTGACAAGACATTGCGCCAAATCACTCCTTAACCTTGGTAGGATTTCTGGATCGATCACCTTCTGCGAGATTGCATTGAGGAATGCACATAGCTTCACAATGGCTAATCGAACGTTTTCCGGTAGAAGCCCCCTCAATGCAACCGGAAGCAGTTGCGTCATAATCACGTGGCAGTCATGAGACTTTAGGTTCTGGAACTTTTTCTCTGGCATATTTATTATTCCCTTTATATTTGACGAGAAGCCAGACGGGACCTTCATACTGAGCAGGCATTCAAAGAAGATTTCCTTCTCTTCTTTGGTAAGAGTGTAGCTGGCAGACCTTCATACTGCTTTGGAGGCATGCTGTCTTTTTCGTGCACACGTTGCTGGTCCTCCCGTGCCTCCGGTGTATCTTTTGTCTTCCCATACACGCCCAAGAAGCCTAGCAGGTTCACGCAAAGATTCTTCGTCACGTGCATCACGTCGATTGAAGAGCAGACCTCTAGGTCTTTCCAGTAGGGTAGGTCCCAAAATATAGATTTCTTCTTCCACATGGGCGCGCGTCCCTCAGCGTCATTCGGAACAGATAGTCCGCCGGGACCCTTTCCAAAGATTACTTGTAAATCATTGACCATAGCAAGTATGTCACAACCGGTACGGATGGCGGGCTTCTTCCGGTGATCTGCCTCGCCTTTGAAATGCTTGCCTTTCTTTCGACATTGATGGTTGGTCGGAAGAAATCGACGATGCCCCAGGTACACATTCTTCCAGCATTTGTCCAGGTATATACTTTCGGTGTCATCTAAATAGTGCGTGCATGCGTGGTATCCCTTGTTTGTCTGTCCTGAAAGGTTACTGAGAGCAGGCCAATCATTGATGGTTACAAACAACAACGCATGCAGGTCAAATTCCTGCTGTTTGTGCTCATCCCACACACGTGCACCGTTTCCATTCCACAGCTGTAAAAGTTCTTCAACTAATGGCCTTAGGTACACATCAATGTCGTTGCCGGGTTGCTTAGGGCCTTGGATGAGAACTGGCATCATAATGAACTTCCGCTTCATGCACAGCCAAGGAGGAAGGTTATAGATACATAGAGTCACGGGCCAGGTGCTGTGATTGCTGCTCTGCTCCCCAAAAGGATTAATGCCATCCGCGCTTAAACCAAACCATACGTTCCTTGTGTCACCTGCAAAGTCCTCCCAGTACTTTCTCTCGATTTTTCTCTACTGCGACCCGTCAGCGGGTGCTCTCAACTTCCCGTCTTTCTTACGGTCCTCTCTGTGCCATCGCATCAACTTGGCATGCTCTTTGTTTCTGAACAGACGTTTCAACCGTGGTATTATAGGAGCATACCACATCACCTTGGCAGGAACCCTCTTCCTGGGGCGCTCGCCGTCAACATCACCAGGGTTATCTCGTCTGATCTTATACCGCAATGCGCCGCATACTGGGCATGCGTTCAAATCCTCGTACGCACCGCGGTAGAGGATGCAGTCATTAGGGCATGCATGTATCTTCAATATTTTCAGTAGCTTCTCAAATCCTTTGTCAGGTACACCATTCTCTGCCTTCCACTGCAGCAATTCCAGTGTGGTACCGAGCTTTGTGTTGCCATCTTCGCAATTGGGGTACAACCCTTTTTTGTGATCCTCTAACATGCGATCGAACTTCAACTTCTCCTTTTCACTTTCGCATTGTCTCTTTGCATCAACAATGACCCGGCGAAGATCATCATCGGGCACATCGTCTGGTTCCTCTTGATCTTCACTTCCCCCGTTGCAGCATCACCGTATTCAGGGGGCACATAGTTGTCATCATCCTCTTCTTCTTCGCTGTCTTCCATCATAACCCCTCTTTCTCCGTGCTTGGTCCAAACATTATAGTGTGGCATGAAACACTTATAAAGCAGGTGGGTGTGAAGGGTTTTCGAGTCAGAGTAAGACTTCGTATTCCCACATATAGGGCATGGACAACACATAAAACCATTCTGCTTGTTTGCCTTAGCCACTTCGAGAAAATTATGCACGCCCTTAATGTACTCGGAGTTGCGTCTGTCACCGTACATCCATTGCCGGTTCATTTGCGTGCAATATATATAATTAAGTGTGTCAAAAACCATTACAGAACATCATGAATACAGAAGTGACCAAATTAATTAATAGAAGTTCATCATCACATTAAAACCAAAGTACATACATAGTTCTCATTGAACAACATATAGCTCTCCAGAGCATCTAATTAAACCATACATTGAAACTATCTAAAATATTTCAATGCAACAACAAATGCGATCATAATCGCAACTAATGTAACAATTGATCCAACAGCATAATGATACCAAGCCTCAGTATGAATGGCATATTTTCTATACTTTCTAATCTTGAAGCGCATTGCATCCATCTTGATCTTGTGATCATCGACGACATCCGCAACATGCAATTCCAATATCATCTTCTCCTCCTCAATTTTTTTCATTTTTTCCTTCAAGTAATTGTTTTCTTCTTCAACTAAATTTAACCTCTCGACAATAGGGTCGGTTGGAATTTCCGGTTCACATACCTCCTAGATAAAAAAATCCATGTCACGTTGGTCGGCATAATTGTCATAAACACTAAATGAAACTAATAGTTATAAAAGATAATATATATACCACATCCGAATCATAGACAGGACGAGGGCCGACGGAGGTGGATACCAAAACCATCGCACTATATAATAACAAACAATAATAAAAGTAAGAAAATTACACAAGTATCTATCTAAATCATACCAGTAAGAACTTTTTTCTTTTAGAAAGAAGATAAGAACAAGAGGCTCACCACGGTGGTGCCAGCGACGAGATCGGCGCGGGCGATCGATGGCGGTGAGGACGGGAACGGGACAGGACGGACCGCCAAACCTAAACAAATCT
The DNA here is from genome assembly GCA_011799875.1 of Thinopyrum elongatum. Taxonomy (NCBI): domain Eukaryota; kingdom Viridiplantae; phylum Streptophyta; class Magnoliopsida; order Poales; family Poaceae; genus Thinopyrum; species Thinopyrum elongatum. Next base: position 93,562,308 of record CM022303.1, on the reverse strand, counting down.
TGAGGAAAATGGAGTTTGGACAAGGAGTTTCGAGAGGAGAAAGCTTAAGTGTGGCTCGGGCATTTCATCGAACACCTCATGTGCATAGGAGGTGAGGTAGAGCACCACAAAGCTCTCCCACGGCCGGCCAAAAAACAGAGTAGTGGCTCTGCTCGCGGGCAGGGGAGGGGGTATATATAGGCCACTCTTTAGTCCCGGTTGGTGGCTAGAACCGGGACTAAAGGACCACATTTGGTCCCGGTTCCAGCCACCAACCGGGACCAATGGTTGTGAGCCAGGAGCGAGGCTCATTGGTCCCGGTTCGTGTCTGGAACAGGGACCAAAGGGGTCATACGAACCAGGACCAATGGCCCCCGAGGCCCGGCCGGCGCCCTGGCCTCACGAACCGGGACTAATGCCACCTTTGGTCCCGGTTCGTGAGTGAACTGGGATTAATGCCCTTACCTGGCCTGGACCAAAACCCTGTTTTCTACTAGTGACAATATACCCCTCCAGCTCCATGCCACCCATTAAGCTCATATGTAGGAAAGACTAGAGAATAATTTTTTGCACATCTTTTGCGCATGTGAGCCTCTAATTTTTTTGCATATGCTCCGGTTGATTTGAAAAAGAATCAAAACGTACGTGTAAGATTTGAAAATTACAATTCTTTTGCACATGTGAGCCTGTAATTTTCCTTAAAAAGTATATCTACTTTGTGTGCAGCATAAAAAAAGAGGGAGCAAGTATGCACAGCTTGTTTACTCTGTACAACACACAATAAACAATTAACAAATTATATGTATTCTCTGTTCTACAGTTCTTGAAGGGCAACATGGCCACCCGCATCCATAATTTGGCCACCCACATCCATCAACGTACTAACAATTGCGCATCGGTGATTATTCAGAAACACCTCGTGAGCTGCTGCCCAGGCATCAGTTGTCAGTTGACCATTTCCTAAGCTTGCATTTCACATTTTCTGGACCGTGTACCATTCTGGAGGAGATTGGCCCGGCAGCATCCAAGCTAGACCTCCATATGTCACAACTTAAGCCTCATGTCCCGGATTTACACCCAGTACACTTCTCTGTCGAGTCCGGTGTTACAGGATTTGGAACCTGAAGAATCTTGGAGAGACGCCCGGTGAAGAAGGGCAATCTGCAAATTCTAGTGCAATGAAGCAATCTACCACAGGAGATGGCGACCTCGGGAGATGATGCGGTGCTGCACAAGCGCAATCCGTCGGCTGCAGCTTGGGGACTAGCTGTGCCTCAAGGGTGAACCAATGTCATGACTGGCTACAGTGCAGCCACGACAACAGGAAGTGGGCCCACGTGATGCGCATTTTTGTGTGATGTGCGCCTGGAAGGTGGGCCAGGCAGGGCGGTGTGCATAGGCAGGTTATAAGCCTCTGTATCAGCTGTTTCAGCAAGTAATGGAAGAAACTACTCTGAACTCTCCTTCTGACCCTCTCACCTGCTCACTGTCTAGCTCTTCTGTTCTTACTCCGTTCTACTTCCAGATCTCAGTCTCCGCACGAGGTTTGCTCATATCTGCGAAATGGAGTTCCGAAACGTGCCTGTGCGATGTCCAGGGCAGCAGCTGACAGCAAGAAAATAGCGACAGTTCCTAGACAGTTGTCACATCCTTCCGGCTGCACAATCAAGAGCAGATGAGTCCCTCCCGTTTTATTAGCCAAGCAACCTATACAAGTAACACATTATTCCAGCAGAATAAAAAAACACGATTTGAAATGCGTCAGAACAATGTATGAAGAAATAGCAACACTAGAATGCATCAGAAACACTTCTTCCAGGGGTATAGTATGATATAAATGGAAAGAAAAATCATGTTTATCAATGGCATATTCAGACGAAGGGCTTTTTTACATCACCCGATTTATTATGTTAAAAGGAAACAAGTACATGGGCCCTGCTTACAAATTCTGGAAGAATAAATGATGTGCTACCACAGATAAGAGAAAACACATAAAAAGTTTCCGTAAACGGTGATATCACCAAAGCCCAGCTCAACGAGATAGCAAAATTTTAGTCAGGTGCTTGAGAGAGCAGAACTTCATAACATCGAGGATACAACCGAAATCCATAAAGCACATACAAATTAACAGCAGAGATCAGTATTCTCATTGATGCGTTGTGCCGCCGGCTCCACCTTCACCTTGTCCCCGCCCGTCGTGAAGATCACTCCCTCCTGCATGAAGAATGAACTGCTTTACAGAAGCATCGACTGACTTTCAGTGATCGCTAGGGTGACGAACAATTTTGTTTACAGTAGCCATTTAATTTACAAATATTCCATAAAGAGTGCACAGTAGCTCCAAACCTAAAGATCGTTGTCCTAGATAATCTTCAAAAAGTTCCAATGTCATATACCAACCAAGGCAACAGGAAGCTCATGATTTCAATGTTTAAATTATTCTTTCAGCCAGTTTATTGTCTACATTAAATTATTCTTTCCAAGAAGCAACTATTAATACTTTCCAAAAAGAAAATCCCAAACTGTTGTATCTTGCACAGTATATAGGAAAAATTACTACTTCAAAAAGGCTTCCATTGAGCTATAAGTGCATTGATTTCCACAGGGCAAGGTCCTGGTAGTGCTGACTGGTGGCTGACAGTAAACTTCCTGGGAGACAATGACCTTATCCTGAGGTTTCAGACTCAAGCCACTGCCACGTGAACCAGAACCCTTCGAGGGGACACTCACTCCTGTAGTTTAGCATTCAGTCATCATTTTGCAGTACATTTGTTTGCAATAAGTTAGATAGTTAAAAATCAGTAGTTCTGAATTAAGGCCAACAGAGCCTTTTGTTCTGATTTTTTTGTTCTACCAATTGCTGCTAGGAGCAGGGTTAGTAGATGCTGCAAAACCTGTTGTGGGTGACTACGACTGCAACTGACAGAGCAATGGCCTAAATAATACTAACTTCAGATGGTTATCGCTGCCCATTTGGGTTGCACAAGTTTCCATTTGGAGTTTCGAGACCTTTGAGTTAAAATGCAATTATTATGTTAACTTGTTCAGTTAGACAATCCAGCATTTTGTACCAATAAATAAGATTAGCTGTTCACGTTTTTTGCCAATCTCTGACTATTCTGTCTCATGCATGCCAAAATGATCTGTACTATACCCACACAAATTGGAGTTCACATAAGACAAGTTTCAAACAGCGGCAATAGGCAAGCGAGTTAGCAATAATACAACATGTTATGTTATTTTCTGAATAATAATAATATCGGAATACAACAACAGTACTTCATCAAGCAGCCAAAGAAAAAATTGAGATCATGGAATTTAAATTGGTAGCCCAATACTTATGAAACAAAACCATCAGAGAAATAACTATATTTTCGTTACAATGCCATGTAAATGCATGTTATTACCAGCAGCAGCAGCAGCAAAGAAACTTTTGAATGGATATGGATAGATAGTGGAGAGCCGATTATCATGGTTGCTTTTAAAGATCTCCTCAAACTGCAATGACTCGAGATGGACCATGAAGATGCCCCTAGATGTTGATAGAAATGCCAGATTATCATCCCCAGCAATAACCATTACTCTTTTGATCCATTCCCCTGATTTCAGAGGGAGAAGCTTGCGCAACTCTATAGTTTGTCCCGGCATCCACCCAGCAACACCGTCAAAATTAGTCGTCCTCTCCCATAGTTGTGCCCTGTAGGATTCCGACACGACGATGAAACCAAGAGCGCCACGCAGAGTACTCAAGTAGAGTCCGTGCTGGTTGGCGTAGGCATCCCGTGGCACCTCGACCACGGCTAAGCTCTGCCTATCCAAATTAAGCTCAAGGATACCCACTTGAGGGCCAAAGATAAACCAATACAGGGAATTCCCAACCAGGGTGCTTCGACTGCCAAGAGAAGGCATCATATCAAGTGGAACCATGGTTGAGATGAGATCGGCCCAGGCTCCCATCTCCGACGAGTAGACACAGGCTCGTGCGACGCCCTTGCTGGTGCACACCAAGACCACCTTGAAGGGGCTCGAATGGCAGGCACCGTGCACGTGGCCCTTGTCGCCGGCAACACAGAGCACATCCGCTTGCACACGGGACTCGCTCCAGTCGTGACCACCCAGCTGCGGTGGACCGCCTATGCAGCGGCGGTTGCCTGTGACGGGATCCCACACTAGGACCTGGCGGCAGCCCCTGCCGGAACGGTCACTGCTGGTGAAGAGGACGCGGCCGTGGCGGCAGCTGTGGACGGACCAGATGCCTCCACAGCTGCCGCCTTCGATGTCGTCGAGCCGCGGGGAGAAGAGCTCGGGCGGGATGAGGTCCGGCGGATCCAGAGTCGACCTGAAGGGGGTTTCAATGAAGCTGGAGTTGAAGAACACGCCGACGATTGGGGGTTCCCGGTGGTGGGCGCAGAAGCGGCGGAAGAATTGGGGGTCGGCGACGATGCGGCGCCAGCGCTTGCGGACAGAGGAGACGCGGGGGAGGGAGGAAGGTCGCGGGGGAAGCCGCAGGAGTATCTCCATGAGGAGGTCGTCGTCCTCCATCGGCGAATAGGCGGGCGAAATCGACGCCCTGCGCGATGACGGGGAGGAGGTCGAACCTGCCGGCGTCGACGCCGCCGCGCCACTCGCCTGCATCCCCGACTTTCTCCGGCAGCGGCAGCGAGGCTGGGCGGCGCAACCGCGATGGGGTACATATATCTTGGGCTGCGCTGAGAGGGCCCCGGCCAGGACTCTTTGGGCCAACACAAGCGCGCGGAGTAGATCTATTGTCTCAAAAAAACAAAAATATAGCCAGTTTCGTCTAGGGCTCGTGAACGGCGCAGCTGCAGCCGCCGCAGCTGACCACCGCCAGTGACTTTTTGTCCCCTCGCCTCTAGCTGCCATATTGGCCCTGCGAGGTGGAGGGACCTCACATCTTCAAGAGTATTATGATTTTTGTTAACGTCTAGTGATCTTAGTATTTATGAACATAAAAGTACGCTTGTTCTTTTTGACGGTGTCATGAGCTTAGAGAGTTTTTTGTGCTCGTGAATCCGATTATTCAGATCTGATGAGTTTATGCTAGCGTGTCAAGCTATTTTTGTTGGTTTGATTTTTTGTGGAGCTGAAATCTTTCATCGACACCATGGTGATGATATCGTGATTCGACGACCTGCACTTCTAGGGGATCATGCCCAAGTATGTTCATCGATCAAAACTTTCCGTCTTCTTGGATGAGCGACTCAAGGTGCTTTCAAAAACCATTATTGATAACGTTCGTGTGGGTGAAAGGGGGACAACGTTGTTGCTGTAGTCCAATTGCAGTCTCTTTACCAAAGTCTTTGGAGAATTTCTTCTAGCAGAGATTGATATCGCAAAGGTGTTTCAAGATTCATTGTAATTCTTAATTATAGGAGTTACATTGCATTTTTCTTGGATCTTAGATCCAAATCAATGTACCTGTAATTGTTATGAGTATGAATAAAATTACAGGTGCAAAAAAAATCACAAGCAAAGTGTAGGTCGGTGATCTTGGGAGGTGACAACCACCATTGGAGGCGCGGGGGGGGGGGGGGGGGGGGGCATGGAGGTCAAGTTACAGCATGTATCGTGCATTGAGGTCCCACCATGGCGGTGATGCCCAAGGGCCCTGTTTTTCCCATGGAGGTATTGTTGAGGTCATTCCGTCACCCTTGGCCCAGTTTTCGGGAGAAATCCCATATTCCATTGCGGATTGTTCGACGGCGGCGCCATGTGCATCAAGTACTCCTTGCAGGCGGCGTTTGGGAAGATTGGGTTCTCAGGTGAGTGGTGTGGTGGTGGAGAATAATGGTTGTAGGGATCCTATGGTGGTGGTGGCGAGGTTGGCTTGTCCCTGGAGCTCCCGCAATTATTCTAGGGTGTCCTCCAGTTGTGGCCTATGTGGCTATGTCCCGAAGGTTTGGCACCCTTGATCCTATGTGGAAAGAGGTACCCCCCCCCCCCCCCCCCCCTCGGTGGCTTTGACTTGTGGAGGCTATGGATGCCGATGAGTCTTATGCATTTGTTTGGTTTGCGCCCCCGTTCTATTTTGGACTTTTGGTATCCCTGCAATTCTACTTGTATTTGATTTGATTTGCCCTTGTAGCTTTTCTCTCTACACTCGGGTGTTCATGGGATGCGGTGGTGCATTTAGTGTGACTTGCCCACGACAAGGCGGCGGAGTTTTCCTTGTTGGTTGAGAGACCAACAATTCTCCTAGCTCTCAGGTGAGTGGCTCTACTTGTCGGTGGTGTGACACTTTTCGAACCAAGGCGATAAGGTAAGGTCCCTCTCTAGGGCTACATAACTATGATGTTGTGTATCTTGATCAAGATCTCTCTTAAACACAATATGACCTCTTTTCTGAACACCAGTTACAACATAGATGCGCGCGCACACACAGACACTTGCATCGCAGATACGCTTCACACAGTTTCTATCGACGAGAATGAAGGGATAAATTTGTGAGTTGTGGACACCGCCTCCATTCTAAAAGAAAAGTCAAATTCGTTACATTAATTCTTCTTTTGAGCAAAGCAAAGAACGGCGGATGTCAAGGCACGTACGGCCGGCTCATCGATACACCTCTCCGTCGCTGCCGCTCTGAGTTTGAATCGGATGCCATACTTATGCTGCGTTTGACACCGCAGTATTTTTGGAGTTTTAGAAAAATACCATGGTATTTTTAGAAACCACGGTTTAAAATACTTTGATGCGTTTGGCGTCAACAAATACTTCAGTTTACAAAACCGTAGTATCTCCAAAACCATGGTTTTTTCACAGTATTAGAAAAAGAGGTCCGGACCCTTTTTTTAAAACCGAGAAACGATCGCTCTCGTTGGTCTCTCAACTCCATCTTTCCGGCCGTCAACCAGTGTGATTATGTGCGCCTACTGATCTACTCTGTCGTTGATCTCGTCAATTTGTCTACACAGCGCCGCCGCGACCTCTTTGGCAGCCTTGCGCCACTGCTCCCTCTCACACTCTAGACCCGCGAGCGGCAGGAGTTGGCCTTCATAGCGTGAAGACACATGTCCACTTGTTCACGGCAAAGGCAACACTACATGCATACATCAGCCGTGAGCACAAGCTGGTCAGATCGTGTAGCTGAGTTCGGTTCAGCTCGATATCTTCAGGGTTATCCATGCAACCTAACAACAGGTGAGAATTGAAGAAAACTGAGAAGAAAACGATTTGGCAAACACCTCAGTGGTTTTGCCAAAGCCACGAAAAACTGCGGTTTTTGGTGTTGAGTATATTGATTATTAGGAAAGACGAGATAGGCTAGGATTTGTTCTGGTTTGTCTTGTACTCTAAGTTGGTCATTGTACTCCTATATATATATGCCCACGAGGCTCAAACAATACAATGAACTATTTCACCAATCCATCATACGCAACAATCTTTCTCCCTTCTAACATGGTATCAGCCTAATCGATACTAAACCCTAGCCGCCGCCGCTTCCGCACCCGCGCGTCGCTCCCGGGGCGACCTGTGACACCCCGGCTTAATCATGCACTAATCATACATGCAATGCACACAATCAAGATTAAGGACTCACTTGAAGATATCACAACACAGCTCTAAAATATAAATAAAGTCATACAATCTTTATATTACAAGCCAGGGGCCTCGAGGGCTCGAATACATAAGCTCGCATACAAGCGTCAGCGGAACCATCAGATATCTGAGTACAGATATAAAAGATAAAACATATAGTCCTTTAAAAGGCGGGGCAAAAGAAAAACACTACGATCGAAAGGCGCAGGCCTCCTGCCTGGGACCCTTCGAACCTACTCCTGGTCGTCGGACGGCTCCTCGTAGTAGTACTCGCCAGGAGGGTAGTAGTAGTAGCCGTCGGCGGGGGCAGCTGGCTCAGGGGCTCCGTCATCTGGTCGCGACAAACGGATATGGGGAGAAAAAGAAAACAAAGCAACCGTGAGTACTCATCCGAAGTACTCAGCAAGCAAGGATCTACACTACATATGCAACAATTTTAAAGGGAGGCTGTATATGTGGATTGGGCTGCAGAAATGCCAGAATAGAGAGAGAAGGCCTAGTCCTATCGAAGACTAGCATCTTCAGCAGCTTCAGCGGTCTTGCAGCATTAGAAGAGTGCAGATTAGCATAATACAAAGTAGTAGTAGTGTCATCAACCTCGCCCAAAGATCCTTCCTCGACACCCTACGAGAAAGCAATCCCAGAGCCATACTATCCATTTCTCATCACAAGTATCCTGTTCTAGTTGTATCGATCGGGATACAACTCCGAGCGTCCGTTACCGAGGATCGGCTATGCATAGATTAGTTCTTCCCTGCAGGGGTGCACCAACTTACCCATCACGCTCGCTTAACTCCGGCAGGACACACTTTTCTGGGTCATGCCCGGCCTCGGCCAAACGACGCGCCGCAACCCGACCGAAAACTTAACAGAGAGGTCAGCACGCCGAACTAAACCTATACCCCCAGGGGCCTTGGGCCATCACCCCGGGAACTCCTGCACGTTACGGGGCCGTCGAGGGCAGACCTGGCCCCCTTATACAAGCGCGGGCGTTGCCAGTCCAACTCGACGCGCGCCGCTCAGTCGCTGACGTCCATTAAGCTCCGGCTGATGCATACGATGCAGAGTACCCATATTTCTTCCCGCGTGATGGTTAGTGCTATCAGGCCAGAGGCTCACTCGGATCAAATATCCAAACCGTTAGTGAATTAGGAGCACGCGGTAACGAACAGAGACTCACGATCGATGTGACCCCGTCGCCCCTTCTCGAGGACTTGCTGCAAGGGCTAGGAATGCCCGGCAGCGCCTTGTAATTATCTCGCGGGCACCCTCCGGGTCAACCCGTCTCCACATCACTCGCATCACATACTCGCGCGGGTACCCCTCAGGGCCGACCCAACTTTAATATCATGGTTATGTGGTAAAGTCATAGTATCCGTGTGTCCAGAACACCAAGGGGGAACCCTGAGGAATCACCCTCGATGGAATTCCACCTGACGTAATCGTCAAGGTGAACTAAGGAGGAATCACCCTCGAGGTCCACTCTTGAGGAGTTGCATGACAACGTCGTTACCGGGAGTGGAGAAAGAGGAATCACCCTCGATGACCAAAACCAATGAACTAACCTACAAGGTTGACATCAGAAGTGCTGACGAGGTATCACCCTCGGCACTCGATAGTAACCCAGTAGTGTCGTACAACTAGGGGGGTGATGTGTGGTGCCGGGGTCTGGTCTTCAATCCCGCTGATCGGGTCTTCTGATAATCCAGCAGGGCAGTTGGGTCAAAATGGGGTCTCTGACGGGTCTCTAACCAGACTATGCTAAACAGTTTAGGAAAGCAAGTAATTATCAACAGCAGGTTACAAAATCAGGCTATGCATCAGAATAGGTAAAGCAGTAGCAGCAGCAATTTCTAATACAAGCATAAGAGAGAAGAGAATAGGCGATCTCGGAATGTTCAAAGGGGGTGCTTGCCTGGAAGCTCTGCGGCAAGGGACTGGTCGTCAGCTGCGCAGTCGTACTCTGGAGCTGCGTCGGCCTCGGGGACTACGTCGGCGTCGGGGTCTAACGAGAGGGAATAGGGGAGGAAACAGATAAATACATAGCAAACATATGCAACACAGAGCATGCTATGCTAACATGCAGTGCAGGGTTGCCTAAAAATATGTCTAAGTCATTTTAGTTATTTTAGGATTTAAGTTGGATTTATTAACCGGTATGTATGCACTATTCAACTACCGGAAACAGGCGAAAAGTTACGGGTTCACCTACGTAGAGGGTTCCGACATGGAAACAGACGACATGATCAAATTCGTCTCGTCGTTCTGATCAACTTTCATGTAGAAAGTTTTTCGACCCGAGCTACGGTTTATTTTCTACGGATTTTCAAAGATTATAATATTTTCTGGATTTATTTAAAATTAACATAATTCAATTATGACGTCAGCATGATGTAACGGTGACATCAGTAGTCAACAGACTCACTGACCGGAGTCAAACCTGGCCTGTGGGTCCAGTGGGACCACATGTCAGCCTCTGTTAGTCTAGCAGTAGTTTAAACTAAACTAACAGTTTAATTGGAGGGGTGAGCCCCAGGTGTCAGTGACTAGTTAGGGTTTAACTAAATAGGTTTTAATTAAAAAGTTTTTAATTAGACTAATTACAGGAGAGGGCCCACTTGTCAGTGACTGTGGGGGCTACGTCAGCGGCCTTGACCAGGTCAACTGGTCAACTAGGCCCTGCGGGACCCAGCTGCCAGCGACCCAGAGGCGCCACGTGGGCAGCCAGCTCAGTGCCGGCGCCGGAATCCTCTCCGACGAGAGCCGGAGACGGCCGAGAGCTCCGGCGAGCTCGGAATTCCTCTACGGTGGACCTCTTCTCGCGTTTCTTGCGGCGCTCGAAAGCTGGCAGTGCCGCGCGTCGCGTGGTGCCATCGATTCGACCAGAGGCGGCCGGAGTAGGGTGGAACGTTGACGGCGGCGGCGGTGGTCTACGGGCATCTTGCGAGAAGGGCTAAAAGCACGCTCGCGAGCGGTTTGAAAAGGTCTGGCCACGCTACGGGCGTGCCCCGAGCTCACCAGTGAGCTCGGATGGCCATGACGACGTCGGGAGCAACCGCAGCGAGCTCCACAGCACGGCGGGCTACGAAAATGGTGGCGATGGCGCGTTCGGCTAGTTAGAGGCGAGGAAACGGTGCAGGATCGGGGAGAGAGAGGAGGCGGGGCTTACAGTGCAGGCACACGGAGGCCTCTCGGGGATCGGGAGCGCAGAGGGAGGCCGTGGTCGCCGGGGATCGTCGGAATCCGAGACGAAGGGGGCGGCGGCGATCGGCAGCTGCAGGGCCTCCCCGCTCGAACGGATGGTGTAAATCGACGTAGGCGAGCAAGGCAAAGCTCCAGGGCATGTCGGAGGAAGGCGGGGACGGCGGTCGCCGCAGTGGTGTCGAACGGCGGCGACGGGGCGCTCGGGCAAGACGAAGCGCGCGAGGTGGAGAGGGAGAGAGAGGCGAGTGAGCGAGGAAGAGAGTGGGGGGGAGATGGCGGGTGTCCAGGGGGGACGCAGGGGAGGCTCGGCCTTATCCCCTCGCGCCCCTGCTCCCGTCGCGGTGGCGTGCCGCGGCTGGCGAAGACACGCTGTGTAACATCCCCAGATCCTAACCCTGTCACCAAGCAAATTAAATTGCCAAGTCATCATCATTACCATGCTTGATCACAGTGTTAAATCAACTCATTGCAAATTCTCTCTCTGAAAACAATTCAAATTCAAAGTGAAAATTGAAGTTGTTCAAAAGTGGCTGCAAAAATGTTCATCTTGTTGGCAATATTCCAAAACAAATATTGCTAAGGAAAACAACATCACTCATGTGCAAAGATGAGCAGTAGCATTTGTTTCAGCACCATTTCAGCATTTTTAAATGCTATTCCATTTATAAAAATTCCAAACAGATTCCAAAAATCCTCAAACCTGTTGTGCCAGTGCATAAAAATGTATTGGATTTAATGGGTCAAGCCCCATATTTTTCCAAAGGTATTTGGATGCCCAAACAAATCAATTCCTCTCTCTGTTTATTAATAAAAAGCAAAAACACAAAAGACAGAAAAGAAAAGAGGCCAGGGGCTACTTACCTGGCAGGCCCAGCTGGCTCAGCCCACCTCCACAGTCGCCCCCTACCTGCTCCCATCGACGTGTCGTGCCGCCATGGCCGCGCTCGCCCTCTGCCACTCACCGCTCGCCACCGTGGCGTAGCAGGTGATGAGGGGATAAGCCCCAGGCCTCCTCCCTCCCCCCTGAACATCTCCTCATTCTCCCCCTCGCCTCCCTCGCTCGGCTTCCACCTCTTCCTCTCTGCCCGAGCGAGCTCGCCGCTGCCCGCCGTCGCAGCCGTGGCCACAGAGCCTCCCTCACCGTCTCTCTGTGTCCACTGGCTTCGCCTCGCTCGGCTACTTCGACTGCCGCCCGCCATTTGGCTCGGGGAGGACCACACGGACGTGATCGAGCGCGGCATCGAGCTCTCTGCCGCCGGCGATCCCCGATGGCTCCGGCATTCTCCTGCGCTCCCGATCACTCGCGGGCCTTCTTGTGCCGCATGGTGAGCATCCACGACGCCCTCCCCATCCCTCTGGCTCTGCTAGCCGCTCCCTAGGCCGCTCCAGTTTTGCCCGAGCTCGGCGGCGCCATTGACGGCGTTCTACTCAACGCAGCGCCGCCCGAGTCCCTCCACCGTGTTCGTCATGCTTCTCGTGCGCCGTAGGCCTCGCCTAGCTAGCTAGATCGCTCGCTCGCACGCTCAAACGCCGAACCCGACGAGCTCGTGCTTCGGTTTCCGCCACGGCTCGTCGTCGGCAACCCCTCCGGCCACCCCAGCCGCCGTAAACACCAATGGAAGCGGCTCTGTGTGCCCGTTCGAACGAGATCGGGCGCGCGCGAAATGACCCCCTGTGGCATTTTTCCGACGCTCGCCGGCGATCGGGTACCGCGAATGGCCTCGCCGGAGCTGTTCCGGCGACGGCGCTGACCTGGCAAGGGCGGGCCCCACCCAGAGACGTTGACCAGTGGGCCCCCTGGCCATTTTGACCACGTTGACCACGGTCAACTGTGGTTACTATTCACCCTAAGCCACTGACGTGTGGGCCCCCTCTGTTAATTAGTCTAATCAAACTGTTTTATAAATAAACCTAATTTGATTAATTAGTATAGACACTGACATGTGGGGCCCACCCCCCTAAATTAACTCTGTTAGCTTAATTAATCCTCTGTTAAACCTACTGAGGCTGACAGGTGGGCCCCACCTGTCAGTTTGACCAGTCAGCCGACTGCTGACGCAGTGCTGACGTCATGCTGACATCATTATTCATTTATGTTAATTTAAAATAATTTCAGAAAATATTAAAACCTTTATAAATTCATAACTTTTAAACCGTAGCTCATATCAAAAAACTTAAAACATGAAAGTTGCTCAGAACGACGAGACGAGTCTGATCGTGCCGTCTGTTTCCATATCGGAACCCCCTACGTAGGAGAACTCGTAACTTTGAGCCCGATTCCGGTAGATGAATAGTGCACACTTACTGGTTAATAAATCCAACTTTAATCCTAAAATAACTAAAATGACCTGGAAGCATCTTTAGGCAGCCCTGCACTGCATACTAGGCATAGCATGCCTGTGTTGCATTTGTTTGCATTATGTTTACCTGTTTCTTCCCCCTCTTCTCTCTCGGTAAACCCCGACGTTGACGTAGGTCCTGAGGCAGACGCAGCTCCGGAGTACGACTACGTCCCCGACGACACCGTTGCCGACCTTGCCCTTGCCGCAGAGCAACCAGGCAAGCACCCCCATTTTGAGCATTCCTATATCGCCTACTCTCTTCTCTCTTATGCTTGCATTAGAGTTGCTACTGTTACTGCCTTACCTACTCTGCTGCATAGCCTATTCATTGTAACCTGCTTTGTTACCTTCTTGCTTATCCTAAACTGCTTAGTATAGGCTGGGTAGAGACCCGTCAGAGACCCCACTCTATCCCGACTGCCCCGCTGGATTATCAGAAGACCCGATCAACGGAATTGAAGACCAAGCCCCGACACCGCACATCACTTCCCCCTTAGTTGCCGACACTACTGGGTTACTATCGAGTGCCGAGGGTGATACCTCGTCAGCACTTCTGATGATAACCTTGTAGGTTAGTTAATCGGTCGTGGTAAGCGAGGGTGATTCCTCCTACACCACCCCCGATAACGATGTCGTCGTGCAACTTCTCAAGCGTGGACCTCGAGGGTGATTCCTCCTTCGTTCACCTTGACGATAACATCAGGAGGAATTCCATGGAGGGTGATTCCTCAGGGTTCCCCTTGATGTTAGACACACAGCTACTATGGTTGTTTTGACTTATTACTGAACCATGTTACTAAAGACGGGTCGGCCCTGAGGGGTACCCGCGCGAGCTTAATTGCGAGTGATGTGGAGTCGGGTTGACCTGGAGGGTGCCCGCGAGATGAATACGAGGCGTGGCCGGGCATTCTTTGCCCTTGCCGCAAGTCCTCGAGACGGGGCGACGGGGTCACATCGATCGTGAGTCTCTGCTCGTTACCGCGCGCTTCTAATCCACTAACGGTTTGGATATTTGACCCGAGGGGCCTCTAGCCTGATAGAACTAACCATCACGTGGGCATAGTATGGGCGTTCTGCGTCGTATACTTCAGCCGGAGCTTAATAGACGTCAGCGACTGAGCGGCGCGCGCTGGATTGGACTGGTTACGCAACCGCGCTTGTATTAAGGGGTTGCTAGGTCTGCTTTCAGCCGCGTTCGCAACGTGCAGGAGCGTCCGGGGCGATGGCCCAAGACCCCTGGGGGCATAGGTTTAGTCCGGCGTGCTGACCTCTCTATTAAGTATTCAGTCGGGCTGCGGCGTATCGTTTGGCCAAGGCCGGGCATGACCCAGTAAAGTGTGTCCGGCTGGAGTTAAGCGAGCGTGGTGGGTAACTTGGTGCACCCCTGCAGGGAAGAAAACATCTATCGACAGCCTGTCCTACGGTAACGGACACTCGGAGTTGTATCCCGATCGGTACAACTAGAACCGGTGACTTGAGATGATAACTGGATAGTATGGCTCTAGGATTGCTTTCTCGCAGGGAGTCGAGAAAGGATCTCTGGGCGAGGTTGTTGACACTACTTCCGTTACTTTACTTTATGCTAATCTGCACTCTTCTAAAGCTGCAAGACTGCTGAAGATGCTAGTCTTCGATTAGGACTAGGCTTTCCCCTCTATTCTGGCATTTCTGCAGCCCAGTCCACATATACAGGCTCCTTTGATAATGTTGCATATGTAGTGTAGATCCTTGCTTGCTGAGTACTTAGGATGAGTACTCACGTTTGCTTTGCTTTCTTTTTCCTCCTTTATGCTTTTTGATGCGACCAGATGACGGAGCCCCTGAGACCATTGCCCCCGCCGACGGCTACTTCTTCTACCCTTCCGGCGAGTATTTCTATGAGGAGCCGAACGACGACCAGGATTAGGTTCGGAGGGTCCTAGGCAGGAGGCCTACGCCTTTCGGTCGTAGTGTTTTATTTTGCCCCGCCTTCTAAAGGCTTACTTCTATTTCTGTTATATATCTGTACTCAGATATCTGATGCTTCCGCTGACTCTTGTATGTCATCGAGCTATGTATTCGAGCCCTCGAGGCCCTGGCTTGTAATATAAAGCTTGTTTGACTTTATTTATGTTTTAGAGTTGTGTTGTGATATCTTCAAGTGAGTCCTTAGGCTTGACCGTGTGCATTTGCGTGTATGATTAGTGCACGATTAAGCCGGGGTCATCACACGCTCAGCCACGGAGACTACGACACGGAGGAGAAGTAAGTGGGGGAGTGGGCTGGGCCGGCTCGGCCCAGTAGCCAGGTAAGTTTTCCCTTTTTCCTGTTTGTCTGTTCTTCTTTTATTTATTAACAGAAGCTGTCTAGAAATAATTAGGGCTGCCAAAACACTTTTGATAAATGTGGGACTAGGTCACATAAATACTTTGTGAATTTTGGCACTGCCACAAAATGTTTCAGGGCATTTGGAGGTGGCTAGGTTTTTTTAGAAATTGAATAAGGCAAGGTATATGCTGCTGGACCACCGAAATAAAATCCAGAGGCATTTTGGGAATTTTGGTAAGCTTGGTTCCAATTTTATAATTGCCTTGAGATTATTTGCAACATCATGAACATTTTTGTTTTGATGTTTGATGAAATAACTATTTGACTTGCATGTTGAATTTTGAATTGAAGTTGAATTATTTCCTAATGCAACCTCATGAAAATGATCATGATGACTTGGCAACTTAATGAGCTTAACAACAGGGTGAAGATCTGGGGATGTTACACGGTCGGCCTCCATGACCGTCGCCGGGGGCCGCGCCGCCCGTACCTAGGGTTCGTCCGTCGGTCGTGTCGATCGGCTGCCCTAGAGAGTCTTTTTCCCGATCGTTTGATCCGGATTTTTCTCTCTCTCGCCGGTCGTTTTGATCAAAGTTTTCTTTTTGGTTTTCCGATCTAACCTTGATCGGTTTGCGTCGCTCGCCGCCGCCGTCGACCCCCGTGCGCCTCTACTCCGACACCGTCGCGACCGACCGGCTCCTTCACCGACCCGGCAACCTCGCGCGACAGGCGGCCCCTCCCGGCCGTCGTCTGCGCGCCGGCCCACCCGTCGATCTACGCCGACTGTCTCCGCCCTCTCTGACCGGGACACCTGCATCGCCTCCACCCGGCGGCCTCGCGCCATGTGGCGGCCAATCATAGCCGCCGTTCGCGCGCCGGCCCGCCCATCGATCCACGCCACCCGCCTCCGCCGCGTCTGCACGGCGGCCCTGCGGTCTGCCACGCCGGCCTCGTCCCCGGCTGCGTCAGGCTCGTCGGCCGCCCCAACTCGGGCGCCGCTGCTACGTTGGTCGCTCGAGCCTCGCTGCCCAAGCTTCGGCGCTGCTTTGGTAGCCCGGGTGCCGGTGCTGACGCGCTCGTCCGCACGACATCCCACGCCGTCCGTCATCGCCGGCTTCATCTCGGACTCCGCCGCCACCACGCCTCCACCGAGCGGTGTCCCCAACCTCGCGCGCGATCGGATTGATCACCCGCCCGCCGCCGCGATCCGCCTCACCTACGCCGCGCGACCAACCTGGCCCGTCGATTGCGCGCGCCTCCGCAGGTCCCGTGAAGATCGTCCCCGAGTTCAGCGCACCCCTCCACCGATCGAGCAACGGGCTGCCACTGTGTCGCCCCGTCGGGCCGCAGTGCCGCCGCCTCGTGGTTCTCCTCGCGGCTGCATCGACTCGCGCGTCGCCGCTGCGTCACCCCTACGGGTCGTAGTGCCATGATACATGGTCCCAGCCGCCGCCCCGAGGCCGTCCCCACGGTTGCACCGACCCGCACTCCGCCGCTGCACCGCCCCTCTACAAGAAACCTGTTAATCCATGACGGATTTCCTGATGACGTTCTCGAAATCCGTCACACATAGAGCGACATCGATGAGGATTTCTCTTATCCGTCACGCAAACTGTCACAAGTAAGCAGGGATGCGAATGGCCCCTCAAAATGGTAGTCTCTTTATGATGGACATGCGGACCGTCACGGAAACCGTTGTGGATATGAGTAAGTGGTGTGTGGTACTTCCATCTGGACCGTCACGAATGACTCCTACTGATGTGTCGTGCTTCCATCAATCTTGGGTGGGGCAAAACTCGCGTTCTGATTGGTTGGTCAACCATCCCACGGATCGAGAACCACGACCGTCCGGTCCACCAACGTCGAACGTCTGATACACCGCCCCTCTTCTATTCTTTCTTCCACCAACCCCATCCACCGACACCCCTCTCCCCCTGCCGGCGACCTCCTCTCCCTCTCCCCTACCGGCGGCCTTCTCCCCCTCTCCCCTGCCGGCGACCTCCTCCCCTCTCCCCTGCCGGCGATCTCCCACCTCCGTGACCCTCTTCGCCACCATTACACCCTCTCCCCCTCTCCTCGTCTCGCAACCAAGATCCAGCAGGATCTCGCCATGAAGCTGGTCCCTAGATCCACGGACGAGTGACGGGAGAGGAGCTTCTTCTCCGGCCACGTCTGGGTGTTGCCGCCTTGGTCGGCGCGGAGGTAGTTTTCTCGCTCCCTCTGACTACTGTTATGGCCGGATTCACCGCTCGCTTCCACCCGCAGCCTACTCCGGTGGCTATGGTTTCGGGGTCGGCTCGGGCGCCGGTGGCTAGTGACGAGTGAGGAGCTTCTTCTCCTCTCTCCTTCTCCCTCCCTCTAATCTCTGGACTTCCTTCCTTGTAGGGAGAAGGAATGTGTAGAGGACTGCTTGGGAAGATGCTGTTGCATATCTGACGCTCAAGGTCCCCTTCCCTTCGTTTTGCACTTCTTCCAGTTGCTCTGTTGTTGTTGCTGCTCATATGAATGATACGATTTTGGTTAATATGGATTATAAGATTTTGGTAAATATGGATAGATGGTTCACAGGAAAAAAGGCTATTGTTTTAGTTTCATGCCAATTTAGCTAGTTTTGTTTCAGTTTCGACCAAACCTCTGGCTTTGGAGGTGGATTCACTTCAAACTAAAACTGTTAAATGCCTACTAGGGGGTAAATTACTGTTGGTTAAAACTATGTTAATTTCCTCTCTGGTTCTCTGAACCTTTGGTTTGACACCACAAGGTACACCCTTGACCAGTGGAAATTTTTGACCCGGACTATTGGAAATTGAAATTGTTGGTGTGAGACACCAATTAGCCTAGAAACTTGCCTCTATTTTGGCAATTGCTGCACTAATCTTTGATTTGTATGGACTCGTATGGGACAACTTCGTTGATTTACTCAATTCTCTTCTTGTTTGCTGGACAATGAATTGTTTGATTGTATTCTGCCTACTGCAGGGACATGGACTGTGAGGACATAGCCATGAGATGATGCGCAGCAGTCCATCCCGTGCTCTAGCTCTTCACATCACGTCCAGTAAAATACCTAGGTGAAAACTGACCCCCATTATTTCTTCTTTGAACATCTATCTATATGTTTGAGAAGTAAGCCAAATGTCGAGTATAATATTCTAGTGAGAAAAATAAATTATTTCTTGGGACATGATCACCTGAACAAATTGTGGTTTCAGGCGTTATTATTTTCTAGCATCAAACATTGGTATTACTGATTGTTGCCAGAGTGTTTACTTGTCGAATTCAACTGGTGGCTTATTTCTGTAACTTGTTCGACTTTAGAGCAGAATTTTGCATGGCTTACAAAGAGGTGGAAGATTTTGTTAAGTTTGGTTAGTATCTTGCAGTGCAATGTACATACAGAAATGAACATGTAACTACATATTGTGGACGTTCTTGCTGGTTTTGGTGGCCAACTTTCATCTCAATGTTGTTTGTTTCAATAGGACATTTATTTCAGCGATCTTAGTAAAGATTTGTTCTAGCCACATATAGTAACTGATTGATGCTCTAATTTTCCAGGGTAGATGTTCCAGCAACCATCTCTGTATTAATATTTATATTTGATTTATTTCTGTGTCATACTAAGACGTGCCTATGTGTTCTTTCTTCATGCCAAACCCTTTTCTGCCGGCTGCTAAAATGTGCATGTTGACTGAAAAATGCGTTGTTGCTGTATATTGTTCCTTGTACTTGTCATTTTATTGTGGGTGAATTAATTTGTGTCATTTTAAATAAAGGTTTGTATGGATGTTTCCCATAATTTATTCCTCATGTAGATAGGTCTCACACTTTTTTTCTTTTGCAGGTAATTGAGATAGAGCAGAAGACACTTGGGTTTGGTTTAGAAGGGTTACTCCACTTGGATAGGAACAGTGATACTACTGGGAACACGATACATATGTATCTAAATGTCCAGTGTGACTGATTTGTAATTTTACTATGTTTTTGTGATCGGAATTTTGTAGTTGTGAATCTGTAGTTGTGCACTACGGTATTGTTTTTGGCTAAATAGAGATTCTTTACTTCTTTCATGTGGATCAAATATTTGGCATTCTGGGCCGAAGATGGGTTGGAACAGGCCAAGGTCAATAATAA
Source organism: Thinopyrum elongatum (assembly GCA_011799875.1). NCBI lineage: Eukaryota > Viridiplantae > Streptophyta > Magnoliopsida > Poales > Poaceae > Thinopyrum > Thinopyrum elongatum. The sequence goes on along the minus strand of CM022303.1, from coordinate 93,542,782 downwards.
TCTAGAACGTGGTAGTATAATTAATGTGTACAGAAGGCAAACTAGAAAGAATATTGAAATATTAAAAAATATAGGTGAAAGCCTAATAAACAATGGACTATATGGGCCTAAATATTTGTAGAAAGATAAATGATCTGTATTGTTGGGCTGCCAAGTCAGATCCACCATGATGCCACATCAGCTGCCACGTCATGTACATCCATGACGGATAGGTCTGTCATAAAGGTTCGGGCATGATTAGGGCCGGACGGGTCTAGGGCAGATCGATGACGGTCAAAAATCCATCATGGAGGGCATGGTGTCAAATTATGACGCGATATACATGACGGATTTGAAATCCGTCATGGATCCCCATCCATGATAGTTTTTCACTATTCTATGACGGACTGAAACTGTCATGTATTAACAAATTTCTTGTAGTGTCGGGCCGTAGCGTCGCGGCCCGCGGTCCCCAACGCCGCTTTGAAGTCTTCCCGCCATCGCCCCGACCTGCCCGCCGCCACTGCGTCGCCCTTTCGGGCCGTAGCGCCGCGGCCCGCGGTCCACTCCGCCGTCACCGCGCGTCGACCTCCTGTGGTATGCGCCGCGCCGTCTCCCTTGTCGCGGGAACGCCACCATCCGCGCCGGTCTTCGTCACGCTGTCAGGGTTCTTCGCCTATTTCGAGCACCGCCGCCGCGCTCCTAACCTAGCCGCTGCTGCCGCCGTTAGGCCGCCGCCGCCGCTCTTCTTCGGCCGCTACCGCTACCCCCGTAGCCGCCGCCGCCGCCCGTCCACCTCCTTCGCCGTCATCTTCCCCGATCTCTTCGTCTACTCCGACCACCGTTGGTGACATCGGCCCCATGCCGATTGGCGCCACAACCGTCGTCGAGTCTTCTTCTCTTCTGGCCCTCCGACTCCTCGACATGGCGTACAGCTCGTGCAGGTCCCCGTCTCCGCATGCCCGGTGCTGGCAACACCGATGCGTGCCTTCATCCACGACGTGTTCCCGGGCCTGGCAAGCCTGGTCGGTGCTTCGTCAACTTCGTCTTCGTCTGTCTACACATGCCCGGTGCTGGCAACACCGGTGCGTGCCTTCGTCCACGATGTGTCCCCGGGCTTGGCAAACCCACCGCGACGCGTCGTCAACCACATCTTCTTCCCGGCGCACCACTACTTCGACACCACTGCGCCCATGCTAACTCGGCGCCCCCTTGCGCCCGCAGCTCCACGGCGACTTCCTCGACACCGGCCACCCTGACTCGATATCGACCACGGCATTCTTCGCATGGCTACCTCGACCACGGCTCCACCACCCGCGCTCTCGGCTACCTCGACAAACGACAAAAAAGGCTACCGCCTTGCTTGAGCAACCTCGTCGGTTGCCACTCCAGCCACGACTCCGCGATGCATCCACCGTTATGGCGGGGGGGGGGGGGGGGGTGTCCATCGGCTTGCCTTCGGATTCTTCTCCAGTCTCACCGTCTGCGTCGCTACCGTTGTGACTGCGGGGGGATGTTGAGTATATTGATTATTAGGAAAGACGAGATAGACTAGGATTTGTTCTGGCTTGTCTTGTACTCCAAGTTGGTCATTGTACTCCTATATATATGCCCACGAGGCTCAAGCAATACAGCGAACTATTCCACCAATTCATCATATTCCGCAACAATCTCTCTCCCTTCTAACATTTGGATACTGAAGTATTCAACGTCCATGTGTTGGAATACCGAGGTTTTGTAATACTACAGTTTTAGAAAAACTGTGCTGCCAAACTAGGCCACGGTGTGCTGAGTCTCCAAAGTCCGTACACAAAGCGGCAGCAGTCTTCCTCTTCCTTGGTCAAACAGAACCCTAGACCCCCGGAAAAAAACAGAAACCTAGACGCAGTGCTCGATCGATCTCCTACGCAATCTCTCGTGCCTCTGGTCCACGCGAGGGAGCCATGGACCAGACGGAAGCCTTGCCGGACGACACGCTTGCGGGCATCCTCGGCGGCCTCCCGCCGCACGACCTCGCCGCGTGCCGCTGCGTCCGCAAGGCGTGGCGCGCCATCGTGGACGCCAGCGGCCTGCTGCTCCCCCACGTCGTCCCGCTCACGCTGCGCGGCCTCTTCCTCAACTACAGCAACCGCACGAGCCCGCGCTTCTTCGCCCGTCCCGCCTCGACGCGGCAGCCGGCGGTCGATGGCGATCTTGGATTCCTGCCTCGCTACGGCAGCGGCTCCAGACGGATAGTGGACCACTGCAACGGCCTCCTGCTCTACCGTGACCTGGGGATACTCTTGTCAGCACCTCTACGCCAAGGACAATGACAGAGGGGCCCGAGAGCCAAGCGGGTCCTCCGACAGGGGGCTGCGACCCAGTCAGCAAGGAGCCGGCGAGCACCAGTACTTAAGGCGTGTGAGTGCGTGTGTGTAGGTACGCTGGATTACTGTAAACATAACTGGAGCTGCTCTCCACGGCATCCCCTTCTCCCTTTCCCCACCTACCTACCCTCCTGCCTTCCTCTTCAAGTACTCTCCCCCTCGATCCGATCTGTAAGCAAGAGAACTCCGGCGAGATCCATTACATCTGGTATCAGAGGTCCAGTGATCCATCGATCTGGAGACCGCCTACCCCAAGCCCCGTTACCAGACGAAACAAGCCAAGCAAGCGGCGGCGATGGAAGAGCAGCTCGCAGCCCTCGCCAAGGCCATCACCGACGGGCGCATCGCCACCGAGGCGAGGCTGGACGCGATCCAGACCTCTCTGGAGTTGTGGCGCCCCACCGTCTCCCACATCCAGAAGCAGGTGGATGATCTGCGCGGGCAGGTTGGGCGCATCGCGCTCCACCCTGCGCTGGCGGCGCCTCCGGATCCGATCCCGGAGAGCGACGTGGTGGTGCGGCCGGCGTCGTCTGCAAACCATGACGACCCCGAACACCACGGGCCAAGAGGCCATGGCGAGATCGACGACACCGGGGGTCAGGCGTATGGCGTGGTCACCACCCATATACCGCCTCTGGTCAAGGGTACGTCCCTGACCGCCAGTCCATCTTCTGATCTTCACCTAGTTCCGCATCGGAGTGAACTAGATCCACGCACAGCACCCAATTCGCCTCTTAGTTGGTCCTTGCCCAAATTGGATTTCCCCACCTTCGATGGAGATAATCCCCAATTTTGGAAGACCCGATGTGAAAAATACTTTAGTGTGTATGGAATTGCTTCGGAGTTATGGGTGCGTGTAGCTACTCTCCATTTCACGGGGAACGCAGCACGATGGCTGCAGCTACATGAGGCACAGAGTGAGTCGATGTCATGGGAGGAACTGTGTGCAGCACTGTGCAGCAAGTTTGGCCGAGAACAGTATCAGGCACACCTGCGTCAGTTCAGAACACTCCGTCAGACAAGCACTGTGCAAGTGTACATGTCACAGTTTGAGGAAATCATGCACCACCTCTTAGCACACAATCCAGCTTTTGATCCAGTCTTCTTCACTACTCAGTTCTTAGAAGGATTAAAACATGAAATCCGAGTGGGTGTAGTGTTACATCAACCCAAGGACTTGGACTCTGCGTTTTCTTTGGCTTCGATGCAGGAGGAGCTGATGGACGCCTTGCCACGGCGAGAGTACAAACGGCAAGATGTGCCACAACCACGAGCGGCCCCAAGACCATTGCTAGCAGTGGGAGCTCCAGCGCCCAGGAACCCACCTCCAGGAGCACCAGTCGCGGCTGAAGACAGACGCGGCATCGACGCCGCGAACGCTCCTGAGCGCGGCCGGGCTGGCGATGATCGCGTAGCTGCACTGCGCAACTACAGACGCGCGCGTGGTCTCTGCTTCAAGTGTGGAGAACGATGGGGCCAAGGGCACCAGTGCGCAGCTACCATGCAGCTTCACATTGTGGAAGAGCTGCTCGAACTTCTGCAAGCAGAGGATATGAATCAACAAGGAGAAGAGCAAGAAGGGGAGGTGTTGATGTCGATTTCCAAGGTAGCAACCACAGGGCAGACGACACCACATACAGTGCATTTGGTTGGGACAGTTGCAGGCAAAGAAATGCTGATACTGGTGGATTCGGGGAGCTCGCACAGTTTCGTGAGTGAAGGCATTGCCGCGATCCTGCAGGAGCAAGTTCAGCCAATTGCCACCACATCGGTGAAGATAGCAGATGATGGGGTACTCCAGTGCAAAGGGATGATACCAAACTACTCATGGTCGACACAAGGTCATACATTCCAGACGGACTTGAGAGTTCTGTCTCTGGGATGCTACGATATGGTCGCCGGCATGGACTGGTTACAACAATGTGGACCCATGTGGGTGGACTGGGAGCACAAAACACTGCAGTTTCAGCACGCGGATGAATGGATTCTGCTGACAGGAGTCCAACCCAAGGTGACAGCCGTGCCACAAGTATCTGCACAACAACTGTTGGAGTGGGAGGACCAAAATGCTATAGCCCACGTAGTACTTCTCTGCAGCGTTTCCTCAATAGCACAAGACACGCAGGAGCTTCCAGAAATTGCTGCGCTACTGGAGGAATTTCAAATGGTGTTTGCAAAACCCAAGACTTTGCCACAACACCGGAGTTGGGATCATCGGATTCCACTGTTACCAGGTGCTAAACCAGTCAACATTCGACCGTATAGATATACCCCAGAGCAGAAAAGTGAGATCGAAACACAGATCAAAGAAATGTTGCAGCAAGGGCTGATCATACCCAGTGTAAGCCCCTTCTCATCCCCAGTACTGCTCGTGAAGAAAAAAGACCAGACATGGCGTTTCTGTGTGGACTTCCAGCACCTGAATGCAATCATAGTCAAAGGAAACTGCTCGCTACCAATTATAGATGAACTGCTCGATGAACTGGCTGGCTCCAAGTGGTTCTCGAAGCTGGACCTGAGAGCAGGATACCATCAGATTAGACTGGTCGAAGAAGACGAGGAGAAAACAGCCTTCAAGACTCATGTTGGGCACTTTCAGTTTCGGGTGATGCCCTATGGATTGACATTTGCACCTAACACATTTCAGACTGCAGTGACCATAGTGTTGGGACCATTGATGCGGCAAGGGGTGCTTGCCTTCATGGATGACATCCTGGTGCACACGGCTACATATCAAGAACATCTACAGTTGCTGCGGCAAGTCCTCCAACGCCTTCAAGAGCATGAACTTGTGGCAAAAAGGTCCAAATGCTCATTCGCTCAACAGCACATTAACTATTTAGGTCACCACATCAGCAACGAGGGAGTGTCGACACTTGCAGAGCACATTCAGACAGTGAAGGAGTGGGAACAACCGGCGACAATCAAGCAATTAAGAAGCTTCTTGGGCTTAGCAGGATATTACCACAAGTTTGTGCGAAATTTTGGCATCATCAGCAGACCGTTGAACGATTTGCTCAAGAAAAACACACTATTCGTGTGAACACCCACAGCCCAAGAGGCATTTCAAGCCCTGAAGCAGGCGTTGATCTCAACACCAGTGCTGGCGCTGCCAAACTTCTCTAAACAGTTTGTGGTCGAGACGGACGCAAGTGGAACTGGCATTGGAGCCGTGCTCATGCAAGGGGGGCATCTGGTAGCATACCTCAGCAGAAGCTTAGCTCCCAGGAACCTGGGTCTGTCAGCATACGAGAAAGAATGCCTTGCACTCCTCTTGGCAGTGGACCACTGGCGCCCATACTTGCAGCACTCGGAGTTCATCATCCGCACCGACCAAAGGAGCCTCCTGAACCTCACCGATCAGCGTTTAAACACACCGATACAGCAGAGAGCATTCACCAAGCTGGTAGGGCTCCAGTTCAGGATCCAATACAAAGCAGGAACAATGAACAGGGCGGCAGATGCACTTTCGCGAAGAGAACCAACCGAGGACAAGGAGCTGGCAGCAATCACAGTGGCTAGACCGGCATGGCTAGAGACAATTGTGACCAGCTACCAGCAAGATGACAGCGCGCGGCAGTTAATGACCAGATTGGCGATGGATCCGCAAGGCGAGAAAGACTTTGCCTTACAGGATGGGGTGATCAAATACCAAGGGCGCATATGGCTTGGAACAGAACCAGAAATTCAGAAAACTCTCATCGCAGCACTTCATGACAGCGCAGCAGGGGGACACTCCGGGTTCCACGCCACCTATAATCGAGTGCGCAGATTGTTTGCATGGAAAGGGCTAAAGGACATGGTCAAGCAATATGTCCGGCAGTGTGAGACATGTCAGAAGGCCAAGACCGAAAGGATCTCTCCGGCAGGGCTGCTACAGCCGTTACCAATACCAAAACGACCATGGGCAGTGATTTCACTTGACTTCATCGAAGGGCTACCGAAATCTGGAGGATACGATGTGATTCTGGTCATTGTAGACAAGTTCTCGAAGTATGGACACTTCCTGCCAATGAAACACCCATACTCGGCACTGTCAGTGGCCATGGCATTCATGCACAACATCTTCAAACTCCACGGGATGCCTCTGGCGATCATATCCGACCGGGATAGAGTTTTTACCAGCAACCTTTGGCAAGAGATGTTCAAGTTAGCACAGACACAACTGAGAATGAGCTCATCGTACCACCCGCAAACAGACGGCCAAACCGAGATGGTGAACCAATGCCTCGAAACATATCTTCGATGCTCAGTACATGCCTGTCCCAAAAATTGGTACAAGTGGCTCTTCCTTGCGGAGTACTGGTACAACACCAACTTTCAATCTGCCCTGAGACGAACACCGTACGAGGTCGTGTACGGAACACTGCCAAGAGAATTCGGAGTGGCTCAAGTAGACTCCACCACAGTGCCTGATCTAGCTGCGTGGCTGCAAGAACGGGAGGTGATGCGTGAACTGTTACAGCAGCAACTCAAGCAGGCGCAAGACCGCATGAAGAAGCAGGCGGACAAACACAGGACCGACCGGGAGTTTCAGGTCGGCGACGCAGTATACTTGCGACTGCAGCCCTACATCCAAACCTCTGTCGCTCAGCGACCATTCCAGAAGCTGGCGTTCAGGTATTTTGGGCCATACCCAGTGATAGCTCGCGTGGGAAAGGTGGCGTACAAGCTCCAGTTGCCTGACGGGAGCAAGATCCACCCCGTCGTGCACGTCTCCCAGCTCAAGAAGGCGGTCGGGGCGAACATTCAGGTAGAGACCGAGCTCCCTCCTGACCCTGAAATTCTTCGTCTGGAGCAGGTACCGGCAGCGATACTGAAGGAGCGCGTCGTCAAGACAGCACAAGGTGACGAAAGACGGGTACTCGTGCGCTGGATGCAACTTCCGCCATCCATGGCTACCTGGGAAGAACTGGGGTCACTCCAGCAGCGTTTTTCTTCTTCGCTGGCTTGGGGTCAAGCCAGTTTACAAGGAGGGGAGAATGTCAGCACCTCTACGCCAAGGACAATGACAGAGGGGCCCGAGAGCCCAGCGGGTCCTCCGACAGGGGGCTGCGACCCAGTCAGCAAGGAGCCGGCGAGCACCAGTACTTAAGGCGTGTGAGTGCGTGTGTGTAGGTACGCTGGATTACTGTAAACATAACTGGAGCTGCTCTCCATGGCATCCCCTTCTCCCTTTCCCCACCTACCTACCCTCCTGCCTTCCTCTTCAAGTACTCTCCCCCTCGATCCGATCTGTAAGCAAGAGAACTCCGGTGAGATCCGTTACATCCGTTGTGAACCCCGCCACGAGCCGTTGGGAAGACCTTTCCTGGGAGAACGATGACGGCTGCCACGACGCGTACCTTCTGTTCGACCCTGTCGTGTCTCTGCACTACGAGGTGTTCTCGGTCCGGCTCGAGCCCGGGAAGATGATAGAGAACCCAGCCGAACCCAATTTGATTGAATGCCCACCATCCTCGTGGACGTTAAATGTATTCTCATCCAGCACAAGGCAGTGGCAGAAGAGGAACTTTATCCGTGATGAAGCCGATGCTCCAGAGACAGTGACCAATGCGCAACTAGATCCAGCAGAGCGAAGATCAATGTGGTGGGACGGCCGCGGATGTTGCTCTAGCAGTGTGTATTTGCGAGGATCACTCTACCTGCTGCATTGTTGGGGTATGTTTGTTGTGAGGTATGCACATCATATATAGCACATCTCTGCAAGGTCACCTTTTCAATTCATGTATTAATTAGCTCTCTATGTCATGGATAATTTTCTCAACATATTTTTGCGAATGAAGTGACCATTAATTTTTGCAGATTATCTTTATCAGACAGGAAATACCGAGTAATAAAAGCCCCAATAAATGTCGAGGAATGCAAACAAGCACGGTCTTACATTGGGAAATCGGAAAAGGGGGTGTACTTTGCATCAATGCATGATAGTTTTCGACTTCAGGTTTGGACACTCACGGAATTAAGTGAACGGGTAGATTGGGTGTCGAAGAAAATTATCGATCTTAAGGCATGTGCAACTGTAAAGTCACATGGATCGCACAATAAGGAAGGAACCCTAAAAACTTGGATTTTAGATGGTGATGATGATGATGATGTAGATGGCAACAACGCAAGGACAATGATAGAAAATTTGGATTGGGACTCGGACGATGATAGCATTGTGAATATTGAAGATGCTTATGAAGGTATATGCAGTGATATCCGCTTTCTCGGGTTTCACCCCAACAAAGAAGTTATTTTCTTGGGGTTAACATCATCCCAAGGAGGAGTAGGAGTGGCTTGTCATTTGAATAGCTCAAAATTTCAGTATCTAGGCATACTAAGCCAACACACTTACCGGCTTGGGATACAAGGATCGTTTCCATACACCCCTTGCATTAGTGGGCATCTTCTAAAAAGCTTCAGAGAGTAGTGTAAATAATGCATGGCACCCTGGTCTTTGGGTCCTTTTTTGTTTATGATTATTTCCATAAAGAATACCCTGTAAGTATATCACTCTAACATATTTGGATCACTTTCCAGCCGTTGGTTTTTTCTATTTTAGTATCTATATAAAAACCTCTCTCTTGGCTGAACTGCACATGTGTATGGTATCGTATAAAAGTTAACTTAATCCAACTGTTTTTATCCCAGCGATTCGAAATAAAAAAGGTTAGCTACATACCCTAATGACACCGAAGGCCGATGTACATCAGCCTCAAATATTTTTATATCCGAGACATATACATATATAATTTGTGTTTCGAATAAACTTTTAAGAAGCACCATGTTTATATCTAGGTCTTCCTCCAACTCATTTATATGGAAAAAATATATTCAAGCAAAGTTGTGGAACAAAACCGAGATCTCTTAGAAACGTCGTTAACACTTGTAGCTGGTTCCAATTTTGCATACACAATAGACTCGCCCATTAATCATCAGATACATGTGCAAATTTGCCATGTTTAATTTTAGACTTTTTTGCGTTTAATTTTATACTTTATCGTTCATATACATTGTGAAGTGAGGACATATATAGTCGAACAGAAAGTATGAAGTATGGCTTTACTGGAATGAAAATTTGAGCGTGGCCATAGCGAGATTGTAGAGCTCAGTCGGATAGTGATAAAGAAAGTATGAAATATAATTTTAGTGGATTTCAAATTTTGACTGATGAGGACCAATGGTTTGGATTCCGCATGCAAAAAGAATCTCATGGGGGACACCAAAATTTCGGTTACAGCATAATTGATAAATACCATGCGGTCAACTGTTCTTTTGAATGAATTTTGAATATAACCAAATTTTCTGCTCGGTAACCAAATCCCACATGGTGACTATAACAACATTACAAAGTAGTCGTCTGATCAATATTTTTATACTACACATGGTCTAGAACATAGCAATGATGTCAAAATGGGACATGATAATTCAAAATGCAAGCTCCACCGTACTAATAGAGGGTGGCTATATACATGTGAAGTACTATAGTCAAGTGAAACATCTTTATGACAAAAATAGAAGATGAAGGGCCTACTGGTTGAAGATCCTGATGTGAAAGGCGATAAAAGCTATTATCTGCCCTACATCCAACACGAGGCCTACAAATCTTGACCAGGGAGTTGCCACCGCTGAAGCCACGCCGACAACAGAATCACCCACCGCCCCTGCCCTCGCTACCTCATAGCCAAGAGGAGGCGCTGCCCCCGATGTAGTGTTGCTCGCTACAAAGCCACCCGCACAACCTCCACATATGGGCCACCAACAATGACACCATGCCGCCGCCAGAACATCGGACTGTCGAAAATCCGATACCTTGGCACACACCACGCAGGAGCGGTACAATCATGCCATAGCACCACCTCAGCCAGAACCGGACATCACCAGTGCCGGCCACGCACAAAGGGAGTCCCCAACCACAGATGTCAGATCCCAGCTGGATACAACAGCCAAACCTCAACCGAGGACAGAGACTGTTGGGGATATTCCCCACGACCAAGACCCGGCAGGTGAGACTCGGCTGGTGAGACCCGGCAGGTGAGACCCGGCAGACAGTTGTAAGCCGGCAGACAATCTCTGACCCGACAGACAGTTATGAGATGACCCGGCAGACAGTTATAACCAGGCAGACAGATTGTGACCCGGCAGATGCATGGAGTCACGGAGATGAGTCTCAGAGATGAGTCGCCTGGGGTTAAGAAGCCCAAGACGTTAAGAAGCCCACAGAGAGAAGCCCAGGACGTTAAGAAGCCCACAGAGAGAAGCCCAGGACGTTAAGAAGCCCACGGTGAGAAGTCAGAATAGTTTAAGTCTTAATCCGACTTGGACTCTACATGTAACCCGTCCCTTCAACTTATATAAGGAGGGGCGGGGCGCCCCAAGAGGGTTAAGTTTTTAGACGTCTGAATAGACAGGTCTCAAGAGACAAGTCTATAGTTCTCGAGAGAAAGGTAGCGAAAGAGCACCCTTATAATCGTGAGCATCATCATCATTAATATCGATGAAGCAGGATATAGACTTTTAACTCCGCCATGAGGGTCGAAACTGGGTAAAACCTCGCGTCTCTCGTCCCACTCAACCCCTCTCAAGCTACCACATAGATGCGTTGGCCTCACGACTAAATCATCACACTAGGACATCTGTCGTGACAAAATCACGACAGTTGGCGCCCACCGTGGGGCCTGCGTATGGTGGTGTTGAATTCTTGAAGGGATCTCTCACAGGGATCGAGAAGTTCGCAATTTCCGGATGAAGAAGAGCCGGTTGGAAAGGATCTGCATCAGCTTTTGAGTTCATCGGTCCAGATTCATAGTCTGGGAGATTTAAGGTTCAAGAAAATTAAGGTTGCGATCTGATGGCTGCTGCAAGTCACCAAGGTGAACAGGAGCACTTTCCTACGACGCTATTTATCCGTAGATTTGGCGAGTCAAACGACCAGGCAAGGCAGTACGGACGATCCGTCGCTTTATCACGACATGTCCAAAATTTGAAAAAGGGTCATGCCGGCGCAGGTTTGCTCAATGATGGACAACACGCGTGATTGCAATAGAAAATTTTAACAAATATTATACACGATTCTTCAAAGAGTCGCCGGAGGCTGCGCCAGCTCTGCCTGGCTGCGCTGGGTTGCCCGGCCAGGAGCACTCCGAGAGTCCGAGTCAAAGATCTGTACACAAGCAGAAAAATTCCAAAGGAAGATCATAATGCAGCAGCTGACGTGGATTGGTCAAACCGGCAACGACCTGGAGGAGGATGTAAGCCGAGGCCGACTCGTCTTGCGCAGGCCCTTTCACTGCCGCCTGTGACTCGGCATCAAGTCGCCCGGCGGCGCTGCCTCCGCCGCCGTGGCCCAAGCCGCCACCCGCGCTTCGGTTTTGAGTCGCCCAGCATCGCCGTCTCGCCGCCCACTTCCACGATTTCCCCGAATCTCTGCGGTTTCTCCGAGTCGCCGCCTTGCATCATCGCGACGTTTCTTAATTTCTGCAAAACAGCCGACCGCTTCCGCCGCCGTCCTCACAAGCTGCCTGCTTTTTCTGCCATCGCCGCGGCACGCCTCCGCCGCCACACTACCTTCGCTGTCGCGGCCTTCTGAGCCGCCGCCACTCCAAGTCGCTCTCAAACGCCGCATGTCGAGCCGCCGTTTGTCTTCAAGCCGGCCTCGCAAGCCGCCCCCGCCTTGGAACTGCCCCGTGCGGCCTCTGCCTCAATCTATGAGCCGCCCCTGCCAGCTGACCACACCATGGCGCTTTCGTTGACCACACCATGGTTGGAATCTGCTCCTCTCATTATGATGAAATTTGAAGCAGTACACGCGGACGAACACAGATCAATCAAGGTGTCCAGGCTCACAGGAAAACTATTATTGATGCCCCACATGCGATGAGTCCAACCAATCCAAGGCATTACACGACGGCATTACCCAGCAAGGCAAGTTGGAATTTGTCCAGGGAGTTCGCAATACTGATGCGGTCAGATTTTTGAGAGAGATTGATGCGGCCAGATTACCCCAACGAAATTAATGGTGTTACAACTACTACCATCAGTATTGCTGCTATGTGCAAAGCTCCATGCACGGATTCTAAACTTGATGGATGCTTTTTTAATCCCCACGTGAAGACCAAGGAATTTAACAGCTCACCGTAAAGTGCTAGTCTGGCCGGCTAATTGCAACATATTCTTTAAGACTCAATTGTTAACCAGGGCATCTAGACGTAGCGTCCGCAGTTCATATGATCTGATCATCACTACAGTCGTCATCCAACGGAGATCTGGTCTGCTGCCGTTGACGACGTGTCCGCGACAGCATGGCTCCAACCTGATGGTCCTGCAGTTTATTCACGACCAAGCAGTTTATTCACGACAGCACGCCTCGGCCGTGAGCTGCCATCGCGCAGCGTCGCCTCGAAGCCGCCCATCTCCGGCACCTCGATGAGTCGCCGCCGCCGAGGTGCAGTTCGAACCGCCTCCGTGGTCTCGCCCAGACAGCACCGAGCCGCCGGTACCCCTCCGCCGTGGACGCCGAGCCGCCCGTGCCTCTGCTCTAAACCGCCACTGCCTTACAGCGCACTGAGCGCCGTTTCACCGCGCCTCGCGTTGTGCTGAGCCGCTGTGCTGCTCCAAGCTGCCGCTCGCCTCCGCTGCTCATCCCCGCCGTTGTGGCTTCAAGACGGCGTGGCCGAGTCACTGCCTGGCCCGTGGTTCCTCCTCGAGCCGCCCCGACGGTGTGACTCGTCGCCTTCGTTTTAAGCCGCCGCCGGCTTCTGCCTCTGCGGCCTCAACCCGCTGCTTCCGCGGCCTACCTGGCTGGTCTTGCCACTTCTTATGCAGCGCCTCAAGTCGCCGCCGCATCCAAATTGCCGCGAGCCGAGCCGGCTGTCACGCGACATCACCTCACCTCCGCCTTAAGCCTTCTGCCGGGTCACCACGTCCGTGGCCTCGCCGTCGCCGTGGCCCGCCAAGCCGCCACCGCCTCGCGCCGTGTTGAGAGCCGCCGCTTTCACCGACCCACCTTCACCTCCAAGTCGCCGGGCCGCCATGAGCCCCCTCGCTCCACCTTAGCTGTGCCGCCTCTGACTCGCCGGCGCGCTCCGCTGCCCCGGTCTCCGCCATCTGCCATGGACCAGAGCCTCCGGGCCACCCTGGCTGCAATCGCCAGAACGGCCACAAGCCGCCCGGCCTCCATGAGCCGCCGTCGCCTTGCCTGAACTGTCCAAGCCGCCCGCTTTGCTTCTGCCTCCACTGTGGTGACCCGCCTAGCTCCTGAGCCGTCCCGTGCCAAGCCGGCCTCGCCGGACCGCCTCCTTTGCTCAAGCTATCGCCGCAGGGTTGTTCTGGCCTCCGGGTCGCCGTTCCGCTGGAGGGTCCGTTCCGAGTTCGGCCTTAATTCGCCGCTTCACCGCGACACGAGCCGCCCTGCTGTTTTTCCGTGGCCGACCTCGCGTGGACACGAGCCGTCGGCCGCTATTGAGCCGCCGCCGTGGTTCACCACGCCTCGTGCAACCCGCCTCCGCCGTCGAGCTTTGAGTCGGCCCTGCCTCGTGCTTGAATGCCGCGCTTAACCCGCCACATCGAGGATGGGCCGGTCTTGCGCTGCCATTTTCAAGCCGGCCCCGGCTTCAATCACCGTTGCCGACCTCCACCTCACATCGAGCAGCCGAGCCGCCGTAGTGGCCCTCTGTCGTGACTCCGAACCGCCCTCTGAGGCGCCTGCCTCGACCAGCCGTCCGTGCGCCTGGACTGAGTCGCCCTCCGGCCGGCTCCGGTGTGCTCCGTTCGGCCTTGCTTCTAAGCCGCCGCGCCCAGTGGTCTCAAGTCGCCATCTCCATCGCCTGCCTCTGCTCTCATACGCTCCCCTGACAGCAAAAAGGAAAAGACAAGAGGAGGTTCGGTTGGGAGAAAAGTCAAGGGCGAAATAAAAAAAACCCAATGGTCAAACATGACCCGAGGATCCCTTCTGAGCCGCCCGGTGCCGCTTTAAGCCGCCACCTCTGTCATCGTTGCTGCAAACATACGGTTAATAATTCTCGATAAAACATATCAGGTGAAATCCATCATGTCAAGTTTCTATTGATATATTTTTATTTTCTTCGAGAACAATTACTTTCGTATGTGAAATTTCTTATGCAGAACAATTCATCATTACAAAAGAGACCATCAAGCTATGGCCCTTGCCTACATTGGATGGATCAATGGACAGGCACACGAGTCACCGCTATTGCGGTTTGGATAATTTCAACAACCAGCTGGGATGAATCACTGGCCGGATTACTGACACAAATCATGCGGGATCATTTATAACCCGCCATGGTCGACCTCAACCTTCCGTGGATTCACATCGCGTTATCAACGCTAAGGATATACAATGAGTGTTGCGAAGATCATCAACTCATCACCTTGCCTCCATCTTCAACATATTACAGCGTTTTGCTGTTCAACTATATGCCGGTTTATATCACGGTCAAGTATGGAGAATCTCATGCCAACTCCTCGAGTCGTCTTAAGACTCGGGGGCTACACAGACATGACTCAGCAAATTTTGACAGTTTCAGCAAATTCAAGAACCCTGGGTCATTGGAGGGAAAATAACCTGGTCCCGGAGGCTACTGCCACATTATTGGTTATACCTGCATGTATGCTTGATGCTACTCCGACCCCGTGTACTCTCGATAAGTCAATCCATATGGACCCTGAACTTATCCAGGTTAAAACGTCGATTGGGTCATGTGAGGGCCAGCTTACAGATAGCGAGGATAAACCAAGGCTATTAAACCAGCTTCATTGAAACTTGGTTAAACCTTCCTGTTTGCAAGATGCTACTCCGATCCTGTGTATTCTCGATAAGTCAATCCATAAGGACCCTGAACTTATCCAGGTTAAAACATCGATTGGGTCATGTGAAAGCCGGCTTACAGAAAGCGAGGATAAACCAGTGGCTATCATGCTAGTTTCATTGAAGTAAGACTCGAGCTTCGAAAGCCGACATTTTTTATACTCTGTTATCATGCACATACATCATCATACATTGCATCATACATTGCATGCATCATATATGCATGGATATACTGGTTTATATTGCAGGAACCGGTTTTCAAACCGGGATATATTATTCAAATCTTTAATAGCCAACATGGCTGGAATTTTATTATGGTTATCAATAACCAGTATTATGATTGAGGTTTTCAAAGCCGCTTCAGAGTAATGGCTATTATTTCTTCATCCAATAATACCAGTTCACAACAGAGAGCATGATTCAATATTGATATGCAAGGCATTCAACAACCTCATCCAGACAGTGGATATGATTTATTGTACAATGGAAGGAATAGTCCTGAGTCGCTGCAGGCATACGACCCAGCACTTGGGGGCTACATTATTCAAATTAAGATTACATCAAGTATGCAAGTCCCATGTCGCTGCAAGCATGCACCATGGCACTTGGGGGCTAATGCAAGTCGCTTTTCAAGTCATCACATTATTCAAATCGCCGGGTTATCTCAGGAAGATGAGGCGACCTTCTATCTTTTTCTAAGTCCCAGCCCAATATTGTCTTACTGAGCCGGCACTTGGGGGCTACACATTGCTCATCAATTCTATATGATTAGATCTACAAAAGTCCCTGCTCATTATTACATAATGACCCGGCCCTTGGGGGCTACACTAGCTGAAGTTTTATAAGCATAACACATTTACAAGTCTCATGTTGCTGCAGGCATGACAACCCGGTACTTGGGGGCTACATATGTGGAACATTCAACTTATGACTGATGACTCAGATGAACAAACCGGATTTCTCTAGAGTTGCAATATTTATATTGAAGCAAGTCTTAAAGCTATCACTACGTTCCCCTCTTAAGACTTGGGGGCTACATGTAATATGGATATGAGGAAGGTATGCCTTCAAATTCTCAGTTATGAGTGAACCAGGTCTTATATTTTTTGATGACGAAGTTTGCAATGGTTATCTCCTCCGGGCAATTCAGACAACTTAACATCATATGGATTTTTCATCCAAGTCTAAAGTATTGAAAGTTGGCACAACGTCAGACGAATTTTATCAAGTCAAGGCAGTTGAAGATAATAAGGGTTATTTTTTCTCCAAGAAGCCAACGTCAGTTTATTGATATTACAGTGGTCAACTGGTATTTTTTGAGTGAGCCGGTCCTTTTACATATTCTTATTTTAAGAGTTTAGAATGAAAAAATTCAAATCTAAACTGGGGGCTAATGTTGGGGATATTCCCCACGACCAAGACCCGGTAGGTGAGACCCGGCTGGTGAGACCCGGCAGGTGAGACCCGACAGGTGAGACCCGGCAGACATTGTAAGCCGGCACACAGTCTCTGACCCGGCAGACAGTTATGACCCGGCCGACAGTTATGACCCGGCAGACAGTTATAACCCGGTAGACAGATTGTGACCCGGCAGATGCATGGAGTCACGGAGATGAGTCTCAGAGATGAGTCGCTTGGGGTTAAGAAGCCCAAGACGTTAAGAAGCCCACGGAGAGAAGCCCAAGACGTTAAAAAGCCCACGATGAGAAGTCAGAATAGTTTAAGTCTTAATTCGACTTAGACTCTACATGTAACCCGCCCCTTCAACTTATATAAGGAGGGGCGGGGCGCCCCAAGAGGGTCATGTTTTTAGACGTCTGAATAGACAGGTCTCAAGAGACAAGTCTATAGCTCTCTCGAGAGAGGGGTAGCAAAAGAGCACCCTTTTAATCATGAGCATCATCATCATCAATATCAATGAAGCAGGATGTTGGCTTTTACCTCCACCATGAGGGGCCGAAACTGGGTAAAACCTCGCGTCTCTCGTCCCACTCAACCCCTCTCAAGCTACCACATAGATGCGTTGGCCTCACGACTAAGTCCTCATACTAGGACATCTGCCGTGACAAAACCACAATAGAGACCTACGAAGACGACCAACACCACGTCGCAGGCCAAACTCGACCTATATCCTGACAAGGGAGGGGCCCAGAGGCCCGCTGCCTCCCATTCCGAAGCCCCCCCCCCCCCCCCCCCCCTTGCCAACAAGACTAGCCATCGGATCCTTGCCGCCACCTGTTGCGTGCCACTAATAGACAACACCATCCTCAAATGCGCGTGAGCCCTACGCCGACGAGAGGCGGCCATCCCATGCCAACCAGAGCCGAATCTGGGCCAAGACCGCACCCAACCAACACCACCGCTACGAGCCCGCCCTGTCACCGCACCCAAGGGCACCACCGTGCCCCCGCGATGTTGCGAAGTGTACACTTCCTCGCCGCCGCAACACACTCGTGGACCAGGCCATCATGCGCGGCACTTACACCCGATTGATCTGCCTGCGCCGCCAAGGACCAGCACACGAGATAGAGATGCCCTGCCACCGGCGACGCCGCACAGGCTTAGCCCCAACCACGCCGTCCGACGACAACAAGGAAGGGGAGAGGAAGGAGAGGAGACGAAAGATAGTTACAACGTTAGGACTCCCATGGCACGGACAGGGTACGTCGCGTGAGCGGGAGGGGTGTTTTTGCAAAACATGCGCAGGGATCCTCCATGAACACATCTACTAGTAAGACAATTGAAAATTGATGTGAATTATTTTGTGAAATACCTAAGGACTAAGGCCGACCCCGTGCGGCAGCCATGGACAAGACGGAATCCCTGCCGGACGACGCGCTCGCCCACATCCTCGGCCGCCTCCAGCCGCGCGACCTCGCCGCGACCCGCTGCGTGCGCAAGGCGTGGTGCGCCATCGTCGACGGCCGCCGCCTGCTGCTCCCCAAGATCCTCCCGCGGGCTGTGCGCGGCCTCTTCCTCAACTACGGCGACCACGCGCGCTTCTTCGCCAGCCCCTCCTCCACGCCGATCCACAGCGATCTCAGCTTCCTGCCTTGCTGCGGCGGCAGCTCTACAGAACTCGTGGATCACTGCGGCGGCCTCCTGCTGCACCGTGACTGGAGGACCCTCTGCGTGATCAACCCCGCCACCAGGCGCTGGGAAGATCTTCCATGGGAGGACGACGGCTGCGACGCGTACCTTGCGTTTGACCCTGCTGAGTCACTGCACTATCAGGTGTTCTCCGTCCCTTCCGAGCCGGAGAAGGTCGTACTGAACCCACACGATGAGTTAGAAGAGGATTTGATCTAATGTCCACCATCCACCTGGACCATAAACGTGTTCTCCTCCAGCACAAGGCAATGGCAGAGGAGATCGTTTGTCCGTGAAGCAGGAGGCTCCGGAGACAGTGATCAGTGTGCTACTAGCTCTATTAAATCCAATATCCAGGTCATGGAGCCGTCAGAGTGGTAGCCGAAGCGTGTATTGGCGAGGATCGCCCTACGTGCACTTTTACGGTGTGTTTGTTGTGAGGTACTGTAGTTTTCTAGCCCTAGTTCATCTTTGCAAAATCTCTTTTAATTTCTAGCACCAGTTTCCTATATATATCTTGGAAAATGTTTCTAACATTATTTTTGAATGAATTGAGATTTTTATAGGTTAGCTTTATCAAATGGGAGGTACCGAGTAACCAAAACACCGACAGATGACAAGGAGAGCATTCACGTGCAGCCTTATGTTGGGAAATCGGAAAACGGTGTGTACTTTCCAACAGTACATGATGGATGTCGACTTCAGGTTTGGACTCTCATGGAATCGAGTGAACGGGTGGATTCACTGCCACGGAAAAGCCTAGCAGTAGCGCGGCTATTTGGTGTATCAGTAGCGCGAGTATGACGCTACAGCTAACGTTTAGCAGTAAAGTGTTTTGACACGCGCTACTGCTATACCTACTTAGCAGTAGCGCTTTTCATACCAGCGCTACTGCTAGGTGCTTTAGGAGTAGCATTTTCCTGTCCAGCGCTAAAGAGCGCTACTACTATATTTTCTCATATCTTTTTTTTCTACGTATTTGCGATGTTTTTTACAGATTTTATACAATATTCTAATCATATCATAAACATGCAATATGCTAATCATATCATACACATAATAGTCTCATCATATCATCCAACACAAATCAAGTCATCACATCATAATCACGATATAGCTATACAACTTACATGACATGTCTCATCATACATAAAGTAGTACTTTTTGAGGCGTCGGTTCGTATCCCTCTCTCGCACTAGCGTGAAACTAAACTAACTACTGGCTGTCGCTCGGAAACCAGTACACCTGGGCCTGACACTCCGGCCACTCGTCGTATACTCCTAGCGTAGCACTTCTTCGCCATCGATGATCTATGCACCTGCATCGTCACATGAGTCGATGATATGCAACATATATAGTTGAGCAACAGAAACAGACAGACTTGGCAAAAATAGAAGCAACATATCATAAGCATAAATAACAAAGTTCATCGTACCCAAAATGCCCTAACTAGAGTGATCTTCGCTAGTTGAGGAGGACGGTTTAATTACATCACAAATAAAGATTCGTCGTGCATAACTCAAAGTTTTGTCATAGAGAAAGTATGGACTAAACGGACACATTGTCATATATCGTCAATCACTCCAACATGTCGTGCTATCCATCCAAGTCAGGGAGATAGTCCCCGAGCGCAGAGAAAGGCTTTATGTCGAGACGCTGAGCGGCTACGCGTGTTAGGACGTCTTCCCGCGACATTTGCCCTTCTTCATAGAACATCCCTGTTTTTTCGAGGACCTCCTTCATGACGATTTGGTCAAGTTCACGCTGGATGTAATAGAATTCAGCTCGGAGTCGATGATCCGGAATATCTCCTAGGTTCTTTGCCCATTGCAGAATATTTGCATCGCCGGATCTAGGTGACATGCGAAGGTTCTGCCGATCCCGTTGTAGGAGATATGCCCTAGAGGCAATAATAAATGTTATTGATTATCTCCCTATTCATAATTAGGTTTATGTTCCATGCTATAACTGCTATGATTCTCGAGTCTACAAATAAAACGAGGCTTGGAGGAAGACTCATATGCACGTGTGGAATAATAAACGGTAAAATGTATTCCTAGTCTAGCCTCTAAGACTAGCTCAAGTGTTGCATGATGGTCCTGTTTTCCTGATCATGGGCATGTCTATGCCAGCAACTTTGAGGACACAATATTAGAAGAACATTTGTGTTGAATCGACCCGAATTGATGTTATGCTATGAGATTCTTTCATCACAAATTTATGATTAATAAACACAAAGATGGTTAACGTTTGCATGATTCCTTAGACCATGAGAGTATCGAGTTTCTTCATGCTTGCTTCATGAACTTTGGGGTTTGTTAAACGTCATCCGTAAATGGGTGGCTATTACGACGGCTTACGGGTTCATGGAAAAGTGTGTCAAGTAACTTGATAGCTCGAGATTGAGATTTGCTCCTCCGACGATGGAGATATATCTCTGGGCCCTCTCGGTGTTACGGTATCCATCATCGTCTGGCCAGACACTTTGTGATTTGATCACGGGGATGCCAGAACACGGTAACGAGAAAAGAGAACAATACCGATAACGAGGTAACTGGCATAGTGGACAAGTTGTTGATCCACGGGGATGTCAACATGTCTAACCTCGGGTATTTGTAACATATCATGAAGCAACAGGAATAGCACACGGCAACTGGAGGTTCACTCGAATATTCATTCGTATGGGTATAGGGGTCAATATGGGTGTCCACGGCTCCGATCGATGTTGATCATTGATCGGAAAGGGTTCCGTGTCATGTCTATACTTCACCGAACCTATAGGGTCACACGCTTAAGGGTCATCTATCTGCTGAATACTAGACAGGGAGTCTGAGAGAAAATCACCAAAAAAGTTTCGGACACCGAAAAAGTTTCGGACAGAGAACACCGGATGAGTTTCGGTGAAACTGAAAAGTTGTTTCAGGGTATTCCATCAAGTCAAATTGGTTTTGGCACATGCCTGATAATTCTTGGAGGGTGCCAGAATCATTCTGAAAATTTCTGGGAATTTTCCGAGATGAAAACCGGAAATGTTCCGGAGCTGCCGGAACTACTTCAAATGCTTTTCGCAGATGCAAATCACTAATCTGGAATTGTTCTGGAACGCGTTGAAAATTATTTTAGTGGGTACTGGAAATGTTCTAAGCCCACATAAATATTTTCAGTTCGAACGGACGCTGAAAAATGTCGTCGTGAATAGTGAAAGTGCTTTTTGGGATATTTTTTTGGAAAGCCACCTTTTAGGGCTTTTCCCAAAAGGCTTCTAGAAAAACTTGGGGATCAAGGAACCCCCTTTGGGGGGGGGGGGCATGAAGGTGGGACGTTCAAAGGTGCAGCTCCTCAATGGAGCTCCACTTGTCATCCCTTTATGCCCTTTATGCCCTTTATGTGTGACATAAAGTGTGGGCATTTTGGGTTTTTCATGTTTCCCCCTACCCCTTGGGTTTTCCTATAAATAGAGGTGGAAAGGCTCTCTCCACACACACTCATTCTCACATACACATGCCATGCTATAATCTGGCTTCTTCTCTCCCTCCCACGAAAAGAGTTTCGTAGAGCCGAAAGGCTGTCTGGGTTCCGGTGGGAACTAGTTCTGGACGGCGAAGCCCTGCCGGATAGATGACACCGTATGTGTGCAACTCTGTAGAGAGGTCGTAGTTTCGATCTTAGTGCCCGAAGGGCTGTCCAAGTGATGGTCCGAGTTCTGTGAGTCCTCCCGAAGGGCTGTCCGAGTGACCACCCGAGTTTCGAAGGACCTCCCGAAAGGCTGTCCGCGACACCATCCGGGGGACTGTCCGACCGCCTCCCGGAGGGCTGTCCGAGTGGCGGATGAGGGTATACATCCTCGCGGTTGGGAGGTTGTAAATCTTAGCTGCGGGGATCTGCACCGCCGATTGTCATCGACTCTACTTCCACTGCGCTACGAGTCGGTAACGAAAATGATCAAACCTTGTATGCAGTCTCCATAGTGGTCCTGGGCTGGTGCGTAGGTCGGAAATTTTTTGTTTTCTACTGCGTTATCCTACAGTGGCATCATGAGTCGTGCTATGCGTAGATGCAGGTTGCGATCTAGAATACATAGAGATGTATGGATGTTGCACAATATAATTAGGTAGTAGATGAGTTCTATTACTGAAAATTATTTGTGCGAGTAGCAGATGAAATCTGTTACCCGATATTCTTGTTGCTTCCCTGGAATTTGCATATTTCTGATCTTGATAACAACATGGTGGAGTTTCAATGTTCTGGCAATCCGCGATCCTGATTGATCAACGAAGTGCTAACAGTTCATTGAATTCCACCGTAGTTAAAAAGAAAGATGAAATTTTGCAGACGAAAGGGCAATGCAGATATGATCTGCACGGGGGTCATGCGTATGACGAAGTTCAGTTTGGGGCTCAAGATTTTATTATCTCGTGTTTCATACACTCCGCGAAGTTAATCTAGCGACTTGAATTATCATACTTGATGATGGACGTTGGTAGCTTCGGTTTGTTTCGAAACCTTAGAAGCCATGTAAAACAAGTTTTTGCATGAACCGATTAGAGATGTCTAACTTGGTTTTGCAGGATGGTTTGCATGTGCATGTGATGTGGTATAGCAGTGCTCATAATAATTTGATTATGTATGAGATGTCTATATGATGTAAATTGATTAACATGACCTGCGTGTCATGATTTGGCATGATGGCTGGAGCCATATGATTGCACTTTAAATGACCTGTGTGTCGACCTTGTGTAATGCATTATTTTATTAGCTATAGAGATAGCAATATTATCTGGTGCGTCGACAAGGTGGTGGCAATCTTCGCAAAGGTGAACACCGACGCGAATGCCGAAGACGAAGAAATGAAAGACTTCTCCGTCAGAAAGGGCTATACCATATCATGCTATTATGAATTGCCTGAGATGTTTATCCCTTATGGTGCACCCTTCTTGATTGCGCGGTAGTCGCTTTTTATTAGGGTGATCTCTCACAAAAATATCAAGTAGTTAGTGTTCTCCCAAGTGTAGCACCGTCACGACACCTAACTTTTCGGGGCATCACATGGATACATGGGTGCGAACGATTAGGGAATTGTGAGGCGGGTGAGTTGAGACCTCGCAGCAAGATCACTTGGTTGTCTTGACGTTCTGGAGGAGCGTCCTGAGCTCGGAACACGTCCATCGAAAGATGAACAAGAGTCACATAGAGATATGATTGGCAAGTTGGCCTACCGATTGCAATTCTCGTCACTTGAGATGGATACATCCTTGGCGTTGAATTGTAATATGGATCTTGAATCGCTCACAATCAATTATGAGAGATATTGATCTGAGTGGGAGCGCACTGTAGAATTAACTTGTTTAATTCTCGGTGCAATTAATTTTGAACACTGTCCAAGTGTGATTTGCAAAATAGTTGTAGAATAATGGCTCACGTTTCCACCTTCCCTGTTATAATTGAATAGCTGTTAAATATCTGGTTAAAACTTTACGGTTGGTAACGTAATGTGAGGATTGTCCTCAAGAGTGCCGAGAAGGACTTTGTCCTATCGCATACTTTCGGTATTCTCTCGCTTATGCTATGGATCATGTGACTCTCGTCCTTCGATCCAAAAGCTAGAAATCCGTTTCAGTCAAGTGCAATATGTTTGCTTCCATGAGACCCGAACTTCGAAAGTTTGGATAGTTATGTGATATTCATGGAATCTGAAAATCATTTTCAGGGACAAACAAAGGCTAAAAGATATGAGATATCCAAAGCAACGTTTGTTTGCAAACTATTAGTAAAGGAGTTTAGGTATACACAAGGAACATAGTAAATGTTACTATACCTTCCATCGGTGTATTACCGTCTGTATTTATTTTCATAATTCATTTAGAGTTTCACAAACTCTAGCCCATTGCATAAGGTATCTTGCAAGAAGGTTGTTCATAAGAGAACTTTTGATGTTCGGTGTTATGAATAACATAAGGGCCATACTTTCACTATGAATGAGATATATGTTATGAATGTTGATAATAATACATTACCTCTATATTTACTTTGATAATTCATTTTAGAGTTTCATACACTCTAGCCCATTGCACAATGTTTGTTGCAAAAGAGTTGTTCATAAAAGGAACAATTGTTGTTCAGTATTATGAATAACATGAAGGGTCGTGCTTCCATTCTCGATGGGACGTATGTTATGAATATTGATGGTAATATGATACATCCATAACACTGACGCTAAATGTCGCAAGACTAAAAGAATACCACACAAGTGTGGCACTGCATTTGGTCCCATTGGAGAAACCCGCAAGGAAAAATTCCATTATGATGGATTTTGAAGTCGTTTGATTTTGGATCATCTGACACTTGTAACTTTCCTCCAAAAAGTTTAGTGACTAAAATAACGTTCACAGGCCATAAGGAACAAGCAAAGAACATATTGGTGATCATACATTTGGATGTATGTAGTCCGATAAATGTCGTTGCAATCAGTGGATTTGTCTACCTTCAAAAATGACTCAAGTAGATATATGGATATTTACTTGATGAGACGTAAGTCTGGACCTTTTGAAATCATTCAAAAGGTTTTCAAAAAGAAATAGAAGTTATTGTAACAAGAAAATTATGTTTCTACAATTCGATTGCAGAAAGGAATATTTGAATTACAAGTTTAGCGAATGTCTGATGAGTTGTGAAAAGAGTTTCATAACTTACACCTCCCGGAACACCACTGTGAGTGGAAAGTCCGTGAAGATGTAATCGGACCATTAATGACATGGTAAGATCAAAGATGACATAAATAAATTTGCCATTATCCCTTTTAAAGTGATGCTTTAGAGACTGTGGCTTTTACACTGAAAAGAGCTCCATCGGGTCTGTTGAAATGACGCCATGGTATGGTACGCCCAACCATGTTATATCTTTTCTTAACATTTGGAATATGGGGCTTGTGTAAAAGGTTACAAACCTATTCCAAATCAGACAAGTGCAACTTTGTAGGTTATCCCAAGTCATTGGGTATTCCCCCACCACTATACCGAGGCAAAGGTTTTTGCTACAAAACGGTATGCTTTTAAAGAGAATAGTTCTTGCAAAAGGTGAGTGGGAGGACAGTGCAACTCGATGAGATAACCAGTATCTTCGTCATCAGGTCAAAGGAAAGGAACCTTGGAAGTGATTCCGGAGTTTCCTACTGCGACTGATACGGAAGTCTCTACAATAAAATGTATGGACTTCGGTCGAACTTGCAGCTGAACCACGTAGGCAAAGCTCGTGCAAACCTCTCAGGTGCGCAAACGAGATATTGTTGTTAGACAATAGTATACCTACGATACACAAGGAAGCATTGATGGGCCCTGACTCCGGAATTGGCTAAATACCAATACAATCCGAGATAGTTTCCATATAAATGTTTCAAGATTAAAATCTTGATACACCTTTCGGAAGACTTAGAGTCTAACGAATTTTATGGAACTAAAAACTGATACGGATAAAAATGTTTTATCCATAAAGCTCGACTTGTTGCAATATACAAGTTCAAGGAGTTGACTACGATGAGGTTGTTTCACCGTAGTGACGCTTAAAGTCGGTTCGGGTTGAACTAGCAATTAATACATATTTCATATCATGAGATATGAAACAAAGGATGACAAAAGGATTTCCATCTGATGGAAATGAAACCAAGGACTTGCATGTGTTACAGTCTAAGGTATTTTGTCATTCCAGAGGATGCTAGTAAGTATGCAAACTTCAGAGTTCCAGCGATGGACAGAAGAGAGAAAAATGGAGTTGGAATCTTCGTGTTTTGATGAAATGATCAAAAGGGGTTTTGACTTCATCAATGGGTAACGAAGATGCTTGTGATTCAAGAAAGTAAGTGGGAGCATAATAATATTTCTAAAAACGTTGTGTGCTTGACACATTGTTAATTGGAAATATATTTCTTAACACAAATTAGGACTTCATTTGAAAATAGTTTTTCGATGAAGTGCTTGGGCTAAATAGCCTTTATATTAGGCATGATGATCTATGGAGATAGATTTACCTAATGGGGCTGAGCAAAGATACATATTGACAAAAAGCTAAAACCTTTTAGCATTAAAAACGTCAAGGAGTGATTCTTGCCGAAGTCACATGGAAAGAGTTTTTGCAAGACTCGGTGTCCCAAAACACTAATGAGCAAAATACATAATGGAGATTCCACACACTCTTGTGTTTGGATTAATCATGTATTCCATGGTATGTAAAACAACCAAATATGTCCAATACTGCCAAAGTTGTTGCGAGTATAGATACCAAAGTGATCAAAAGTATTGATCATGGGACAACAGTGAAAAAGAGTCATTGAGTACTATAGTAGTACTGATGACATGTTTTCTCGCAAGCAGAGATTATGAAGTGCTCGTTGTAAGTAATTACACCGATACAGTCTTCATCAATGCTCCATGTGATTTTCGATTTAAATTGAGGGTTTTGTGTAACACACAATATGGTGGCACAATTAGTTGGAAATTGTTCCAAACAAGTTACTGTGGCGAATTCTATAACAGAGGCGAAGTATGTTGCCGCTTTTAAAAGCGACAAAGAAGATGATGAATCATATAGTTCATTCATGAACTTAGTGTGGTTCCAAGATAGCTTGGTCAATGGGACACTATTGCAGATAGTTGCTCCATAGCTCAGTCTGAGGAATCAGGTTTCGACCAATGATTCACACATATGCAAAGCCAAGTCCACACAAAATATGAATTTTGTGAAAGCGTGAAAATGCGAGGATATACAAAGATACACACGGATCTGAAGTTGTCAGATCCGTTGGACATCAGGCTATACCACAAGCGAAGCATATTTACACAGGTGTGCCACAGGTGTAAAGTGCATTAGATTAACTAGATTATTGACTCTAGTGCAAGTAGGAGTCTGTAGGAGATATGCCCTAGAGGCAATAATAAATGTTATTGATTATCTCCCTGTTCATAATTAGGTTTATGTTCCATGCTATAACTACTATGATTCTCGAGTCTACAAATAAAACGAGACTTGGAGGAAGACTCATATGCACGTGTGGAATAATAAACGGTAAAATGTATTCCTAGTCTAGCCTCTAAGACAAGCTCAAGTGTTGCCTGATGGTCCTGTTTTCCTGATCATGGCCATGTCTATGCCAGCAACTTTGAGGGCACAATGTTAGAAGAATATTTGTGTTGAATCGACCCGAATTGATGTTATGCTATGAGATTCTTTCGTCACAAGTTTATGGTTAATAAACACAGAGATGGTTAACGTTTGCATGATTCCTTAAACCATGAGAGTATCGAGTTTCTTCATGCTTGCTTCATGAACTTTGGGGTTTGTTAAACGTCATCCGTAAATGGGTGGCTATTACGGCGGCTTACGGGTTCATGAAAAAGAGTGTCAAGTAACTTGATAGCTCGAGATTGGGATTTTCTCCTCCGACGATGGAGAGATATCTCTGGGCCCTCTCGGTGTTACGGTATCCATCATCGTCTGGCCAGACACTTTGTGATTTGATCACGGGGATGCCGGAACACGGTAACGAGAAAAGAGAACAATACCGATAACGAGGTAACTGGCATAGTGGACAAGTTGTTGATCCACGGGGATGTCAACATGTCTAACCTCGGGTATTTGTAACATATCGTGAAGCAACAGGAATAGCACACGGCAACTGGAGGTTCACTCGAATATTCATTCGTGTGGGTATAGGGGTCAATATGGGTGTCCACGGCTCCGATGTTGATCATTGATCGGAAAGGGTTCCGTGTCATGTCTATACTTCACCGAACCTATAGGGTCACACGCTTAAGGGTCATCTATCTGCTGAATACTAGACAGGGAGTCTAAGAGAAAATCGCCGAAAAAGTTTCAGACACCGAAAAAGTTTCGGACAGCGGAAAAGTTCCGCAGAGAGAACACCGGATGAGTTTTGGTGAAACTGAAAAGTTGTTTCGGGGTATTCCATTAAGTCAAATTGGTTTTGGCACATGCCTGATAATTCTTGGAGGGTGCCAGAATCATTCTGGAAACTTCTGGGAATTTTCCGAGATGAAAACCTGAAATGTTCCGGAGCTGCCGGAACTACTTCAGATGCTTTTCGCAGATGAAAATCACTAATCTGGAATTGTTCTGGAACGCGTTGAAAATTATTTTAGTGGGTACTGGAAATGTTCTAAGCCCACATAAATATTTTCAGTTCGAACGGCCGCTGAAAAATGTCGTCATGAATAGTGAAAGTGCTTTTTGGGATATTTTTATGGAAAGCCACATTTTAGGGCTTTTCCCAAAAGGCTTCTAGAAGGACTTGGGGATCAAGGAACCCCCTTTGGGGGGGCCCATGAAGGTGGGACGTTCAAAGGTGCAGCTCCTCCATGGAGCTCCACTTGTCATCCCTTTATGCCCTTTATGTGTGACATAAAGTGTGGGCATTTTGGGTTTTTCATGTTTCCCCCTACCCCTTGGGTTTTCCTATAAATAGAGGTGGAGAGGCTCTCTCCACACACACTCATTCTCACATACACATGAAATGCTATGATCTAGCTTCTTTTCTCCCTCCCACGAAAAGAGTTTCATAGAGCCGAAAGGCTGTCTGGGTTCCGGTGGGAACTAGTTCTGGACGGCGAAGCCCTGCCGGATAGATGACACCGTATGTGTGAAACTCTGTAGAGAGGTCGTAGTTTCGATCTAAGTGCCCGAAGGGCTGTCCAAGTGACGGTCCGAGTTCTGTGAGTCCTCCCGAAGGGCTGTCCGAGTGACCACCCGAGTTTCGAAGGTCCTCCCGAAGGGCTGTCCGCGACACCGTCCGGGGGACTGTCCGACCGCCTCCCGGAGGGCTGTCCGAGTGGCGGATGAGGGTATACATCCTCGCGGTTGGGAGGTTGTAAATCCTAGCTGCGGGGATCTGTACCGCCGATCGTCATCGACTCTACTTCCGCTGCGCTATGAGTCGGTAACGAAAATGATCTAACCTTGTATGCAGTCTCCATAGTGGTCCTGGGCTGGTGCGTAGGTCGGAAATTTTTTGTTTTCTGCTGCGTTACCCTACACCCATCTGTACTCCAGCATGTGGTGGAGGACATAGAATCCATCACTAAGAGTACCACTCGGTTGCTGGATGCAGCAGAAGTCAGTCTTATGGCCGAAGGCGGGCGCGCGGTTCCTTGTCTTCCTGGTCTTGATCTCTCCACCCCGTAGGCCGTAGCTAAAGATAGCACTGTCGAGAACAGACTTTATGTGGGAGTAATCCTTTTTCTTCATGTTCTTCGACGAGTCCAAGTAAAGAGCGTGAGAGAATCGGGGTAAAGGATGATGAGGACGGCGCGCCCGTCGCTGTGCAACATAAGTACACCTCAAATTAGCCTCCACGCGTGCAAATGAATGATTGAAATCGAAGGAAAGATATCTACGGATGACTTACATGGGATGATAAGGCACGAGAATCGTCTCCTTGTCCTTATTGGCGACCATGAAATCGGTGATGTAGTTACTCGCGTATTTACGGTGCTTTTCGCAGACTGCCAAGAAGCCCTCGTGCATGAAGTATGGGTCAGTGACCCAGATATAAGGTATCTGCTCAATCCTGATGATGTGGTTCATGTGCAAGGCAAAAAGGCGGACAAACGTAAAATCCAACTTTTTCAAGTGAAACATGTCGAAGATGTAATCAAATCGAAAGAAGAACTTTTCCGTGGGGAATGTGTCGACGTACAACCTTTGCTGCATCACGTTAACCACGTAGAGCGGGTATCCTGGATTTTTCGAGGCGATCAGGCTTTTCTCTCTCCGCAGCACATCGTCATGAAGTCTCCTTAGATCGCCGTATATGGCCTCTACCTCTGCCTTAGGTAGGATCGGATCACCGGGGATATGACATTTTGCCGCACCGGGGATAGGTATACGGTCTTGAACTCGAGGCATCTGAGGCGGCTGGATCATAGAAGCAGCTTTGTTGCCTTTCCTCGGTCTCTTCCTATGCTTCTTTGCTACTGGAAGGTCGTCTATAATACGTTCATCCTCTGGCAATTCAGGCACCGACTCATGACGCTCAAACCCTGAGTACTCATACTGCTAAGCCATCAATCCTCTGTCGTCAGAGGCGCCGGTATTGAGATACTGTAGGGTGTCATCGTCATCCTCGTCGATGGCATCGATATCATGCATTGCTTCTTCCTCACCCGGCATGACAGGCGACGCTAATTGGGTAGGTGGGGTGTTGGTGTTCATACCTTGCTAAGGCTGCTTGGTCGTGGGTGTGCTCCCGGCCGCCTCCAGACGAAGCAGACTCTTCGGCCACAACAGGACCCAACGCTTGCAATCGCCAAGCCGCCGCGGGGTCACGTCGTCATCTCCCCCTAGTGCTACCGGAGGAGCCAAATTATCGTGGCCCGGTTCGACACTGGCCATGAAAACCTTGAAGACGTCAGAGGGGATCGGCCGGCTGTGGAATAATTGTTCCTTCTGCTTCATTATCGTCGCCTTCCCCATGTCCACCTTCTGGCCGCTGATGGTGTACAGTATGGTGCACGGGGTTACGTCGGCCTGCAAAGACATGTCTGCGACGTGAGACATCTGAAAGGCAATGGAATCGGGAGATTATACATATATTGAAGAGGGCCGGTGTGACAGGTACCGTGAGGGCATCGAGCTCAGCCAAAGACGAAGCACCGCCGAGCACGTCCAAGACGGAGGACGGGCTGCTATGAGCAGGTGCGGGAGCCGGTGCAGGAGCCGGTGCAGGAGCCGGTGCAGGAGCCGGTGCAGGAGCAGGTGCTGGTGCAACGGTAGTCGAGCTGCTCCCCAAGAAGTTGGAAAGGGGAAAGTCCGCTGCATCCTTATTTGGATTTTGCTTGGTCCAACTGACGATAGCCGGAACCAAGACACTATACGAAGCTGCAATCTCCTGTTTTGCGGCAGCTACCGCTGCTGCGACTGTCTCAACTGATTTCTTATCAACCGCAATCGCAACCTTCTTGTCGATGTTTTCTTCATTTAACCTCCGTCTTTCCTTTCTCTCCTCCGTGGTCTCACGGTAGTACTTCTTCCACGTGGCGCCGTCTCCAACGCCGTGCACACGTCCATACGACGGCCGAGTGTCCACCGGGAGTCCTTTCAATATGGTCAAGGCCCGGTTGAATGGGGTGTCCCACTTGTGCCTCACCGACGCCTCAGACGGCGAGTCGCTTTCGGCCGCAATCCTGTGCTGCTCTTTCTGCAAAAGGAACAAGGATCGTTTACAAATATGACTAAACAAGCAGTCGAATTGATCAGAAGCTAAAATTACCAGCAGTCTCATGAACTCCATCGTGACCGCGTCCGTCTCGAAAACCTTCTTGACTGGGTCCCAATGGTACCGGGCCCTGATGACGTCACGCTCCTGCGGGACGGTGAACTCCGCCAAGGGGTCTGGGATGCCCAGACTTTCGCATTCCGCGTCCTCCTTGGCCCATATGGACCTCTTCCCCACGTAACCACGGCTTCTGAGGTGGTGGCACTCCATGTTCCTCTCTTGAAGCCCCTTCATGTACTCCGACTTTTCTTTGGCAGCTTCGGCAACGCAAGCCGCCTTGTATATTTCAAACTGCTCTTCCATAATTGTCGGATTATCCTTTACAATCTCGGAGTAGGGTTCCTTTTTGTCGATGATCCTTGCTTTCACCCTTACTTTCCAGGCGGACAACGCGCCGCTAAACTTGCCCATGGCGCGTTTGTTTATCTTCTTCACAGCCGGGTCTTTATCTGGATCAGTATATTTGATTTCATTCCGGCCCGGGAACAAGAATACCTGGTGCAGCTTAGTTAGGAGGGACTCCTTCATATCTGGTATCTTCTTTAGTTTCTCATCGTTAATGGTGGCAGTTGCCCGTAGGATGTAGCCTATTTGATTGCCGTAGCACACGCGCGCTTCCGCAGGCTCTTTTGGCTCAAAATTGCCGTCGTCCACCTCCATGACCACCAGTCTAGTAGTGATGAGCTGGTTTGGGCGCCGTTGCCTCTTTGGTTTCGGTTCTATACCGGCTTCGCCAGTCTCAGTGCCGGTCTCGGCGCCTGTGTCAGTCTCAGCGCCGGTCTCGATGTCGGTCTCAGTCTCGGATGTGACAGGTGGGCCCTGCAACAACCGTTGCTCATCGAGAAGGTTCAAATAGGCGTCTGCCGCCGCGTAGACGTTGCAATCACCAGAACCCTGTCCTTCATCGTTGCTAGCCATGTTTCCTATGATTAAATCTAGTCAATTAATTCTAGACCTAATAAAATGAATAATGACATAAAAAAAGGCCAATGTTTTGCAGGAATGTTGATTCATTCCCGTTGTGGCAAATCCCGGGCACTCGATATGTCCTAGTTTGTAGCACAAGTCATGACGAAATTAACGGAAAATTTTGGCATGACCTTTGCTACAAACTGGACAAATAGAGCGCCTGAAATTTGCCGGAACGAAAATGAATCAACATTCCGGCAAAATATAAGCCACTCGGAATCATTCCCTGCAAACAACAAAAGGCCACTTGGGCACAATCGAACCACTTCAATGTTGCATATAACATGAGCAAACACTATTGAGGAATTTGCATATAACATGACCACTTCAATGAAAAGATATAATCAACAATAATGGAATATGCAAATGAACATCAATGACATATATCATATAACAGCAATCTTGTTTTTCGTTTACATAGCAACAATTACTTTAACCATGTTTTTGAAAAGAAAAACAATTCTGTTTTTTGTTTATAGCTAAATGCCATAGCTACTTTTTTTTATTTATAGCTAAATACTTTTATTTTTTTGTCTAAAGCTAAAAGTCTAGGAAGGGATCATCTTTAAAATAAAACTTGCCTAAATTCTTTTCCTTGAAAAATATTGGTCTTTTCAAAAACCAAAAATCTTTGCAAAATGACCTCACTAAACACTTCTTTGCCTAGGACAGAACCCAAATTCTGTTCTAACTATTCCTCTCTCACACACACACATTATTTTCTTTTCATCCAAATTGTTTTAGAGCAAATATTCCAACAATGCTTGACCTTATTAGAAATTGCAAAGGAACTCCATTTTCTCTAACCCTTCTGACCTCACCAAAATTTCCACAGCAAGACCTTAGTACCTACACCCAATTTCTTCAAAAAAATTCAGGTCCATAGTCCAAATAATTCAAATTTCATTTGAATGAAATTTGGACCAGATTCTGGTCCATAGTCCAAATAATTTTTTATAGCTAAATGCTACTGTTTTTTGTTTATAGCCTCTATTAATTTAAAGCTAAATGCTACTGTTATTTATATATCCTCTGTTAATTTAAAGCTAAATGGAATTACAGTTTAGGCATTTTCATAAAAAATTTCCCTAGCTAATTTCCTAAAAAAAATTGCTAATCTTTTTTCCTAAATGCTAAAAAAATACCTACTGCCCTAAACAAATCTAGGGTTCATATGAACAACTAGGGTTTATATGAACATCATCACAACAGCAACATATGAATTGCCCTAGCAGAGAGAGAGAGAGAAGAGGGCAGGGGAGAGGAGAGGGAGAGCCTTATGGTCGGCGGTGAGGGCGGGCATGGGCTGGGGCGGCGGCGGTCCTGGGCGGGCTCGGGCGGAGGCGGTGAGGTTGAGGGCGGCCTCGGGCGGCGACGGTGAGGTCGAGGGCGGCCTCGGTCGGCGGCGGTGAGGTCGAGGGCGGCCTCGGGCGGTGGCGGTGAGGTCGAGGGCGGCCTCGGGCGGTGGCGGTGAGGTCGAGGGCGTGCTCGATCGGGCAGGGCGATCGACGGCGGCGACAGAGGAGTTGGGGGATAGGGGGGAGAGGGGGGAAAGGACTTAGCAAAATTTTGAGCCCGCGCGGGGTTAAGTCAAAATAGCAGTAGCGCTGGTAGGCAAAAAGCGCTATAGCTAACTTAGCTATAGCGCTTTCTACCAAAACGCGCTACTGCTATAGGAAGTAGTTATTTATTTTCCTTTTTCTTTTCCTTTTATCTAAGAAACGTAGCTATAGCGCAGGCTTATAAAACACGCTACTGCTAGAGTAACTATAGCACTTTGTGGCAACAAGCGCTACTGCTATGCCTTTCTCATTTATTTTTCTTTTTCTTTTGTTTATCTTTATATTTTATTTTTTTCATTTCTCCTTTTTCTACTTCTTTCATTTTCATTTACTTTTCTATTTCTTTTCCATTTTCTTTTTCTTTTTTTAGCAGTAGCGCTCTATACAGGAAACGCGCTACTACAAGGCACTTAGCGGTAGCGTGCTTTTTGCAGCATCGCTACTACTATTCCTAGCCTACCGGCAATAGCGTGGGAATTATATTAGTAGCGCTTTTACCTGAAGACGCGCTACTGCTACAACCATAGCTGTAGCTTTATTGACACGCGCTGCTACTAAGTAGCAGTAGCGCTCTGTTCTAACCAGCGCTACTGCTATACCTCTGTGTATAAGGTTTTTCCTAGTAGTGATTGGGTGTTGAAGAAACATATTGATCTGGGAACCGCAACTCTACCATTGTACCAGCCAGATTATATGGAGGGAATTGAAAAAACTTGGATTTTGGACGATGATGATGATGTGAATGGCAACAATAGAAACATAAAGACGGAAAATTTGGACTGGGACTCCGACGATGATAACATTGTGAATATTGAAGATTCTTCTTATTAATATTCCCACACCTATGTCTCCTTTCTTGGGTTTCATCCCTACAAAGAAGTTGTTTTCTTGGCGTTGGCATCATACAAACGACCAGTTGCAGTGGCTTATCATTTGAACTGCTCGAAATTTCAGTATCTGGGACAGCTAGTAGATTACTCATGTGGCGCTCGCATACAGGGATCATTTCCGTACACCACTTGCATGACTGGGCATCTTCTAAATCACTTCAGAGAGTAGTACATTTGGGCTACTACAAATAGTCTAATAATGGCACCCTAGTCTAGGGGTCCTTGTTTTTGTTTATGTAGGGAAATATCTTTAAATTCTCTACTTTGTTTTGGAGAAAGATTTAGATTAGGATTCGACCGTGGTCCGAATAACTATGTGTGCTTGGACAAGCTTTTGTAATTCAATTTCTAAATCGAATGATCTCTATATTATGCAATCAGTATGCCATGTGTTGATCATCTCTCGCAATTTCTTAGTGCATGAATTTTACTCAGAACTTGTACCTTCCTTTTCTAGCTAGCCAGTTGCACTTTGTTGCCATGGTTCTACTAGTAAATAAACCAGCTTCTTTCCATTATATACTTCACGAGAAGTGCTTCTGTGCTTTCCCACATGAGTTTGCACGAATTATATATGAAGAACTTTCATAATCATAACGGTAGATTGATTGGTACATGATTATGTCTGGAGTTTATATATATATATATTATTACTGTAAAACATAGTGTGTTGACGGGTTACTTTGCCCCTGAAATCTCAAAAGTGATCCTCAAAAAAAAAATCTCAAAAGTGCACGCGCGCTATTTGATCACCTCGAGCGGCCGGTTGTTGACCGCACGATCGCGTCCCGATCTGAAGCGTGCGTCAGGGCGACCTGGTCGGGACCGTGCAGGCGTGCACACAACCCACCTCGCGACACGTCGATGGCCCCACAAGCCGTGGAAAGGAGTGGACGGTTCGAGCGGCGCACAGACGACTGTCTCTCCCCGACCCCTTTCTCTCCTTTATCTCTCTTGTTCGTTGTCAAAACAGAAACCCCCCACATCTCCACCCAAATCCCGGCGAAGAAGGAAGGGCACGGCTGGTGGGGGAATCGCCGCCGTGACTGCGTGCAAGGGGAAGATTGCTGCAGTAGCGGCCAGGCGAAGAGATCTCCTCGTCATGTGGATCCGGCAACTGTGCGGGCAGTGACAAAAAAGACTAGATCGGCAAGGCGGGATGGACACGGTGAGGCGCCACCATCCGGCGATGGGCGGCGGCTGCAGGGGCCCGACGTCGTTGCGGTGCTCCAGCTCGCCGGCGCAGGAGTTCGCGGGGTTGGCGTCCGTGTTCCGGCGGCGGCTGGTGGTGGGGGCGACCATGGTGGCGGCCGTGGGGGGCGACTTTGGGGCGTCATCAGGCTGTCCCCAGAGCTCGGGCGCTCATTGAGGCTCGACGTGCTACACCCCATCCGCGGCTTCACACGATGCCTGGACTCCTCCATTGATTCGGTAATTTGATGACCAACAACATCAGCCCCCTGTCGTAGCTTAGCTTCCTCCTCCTACTTTTTTACCAATTCTTGGTTGAACAAACAGACTACTCAACCTTTACGCATTAATAGCTGATTTTCTGTCATTCCATTCTCCTCAAGGGATTGAGTTGCTCTTTCAGATCCGTTACGCCATTTTGCTAAAAAAAATAGAGTTCAAAGCTTTTGGATTCTATGCAAACACTATACTACCGAGATAATATCATGCAAAAAGAAGAACTGCAGCCACAACTCATTTAGGGACCAGCCGAAAATGTTGCACACACTGGTATTCGCGCGAGGCCGCAGAGTTGCACGCTCTAGTTGGTATCGTCGCCCACGCTCGGCCGCGGAGTTGCACATTCTTGGCACATGCCCGGCCGCAGAGTTGCACACTCTCGTCCGCGTAGTTGCACATGCACGCCCGCGGAGTTGCATACTCTCGTCCGCGTGGTCCCACATGCGCGCCCGCAGAGTTGCACACTCTTGCCGGTATAGGAGCACATGCCCGGCCGTGGAGTTGCACACTCTTGTTCGAGTAGTCGCGTATGCACTCCTGCGGAGTTGCACACTCTTGTCGACTCTTGTCGGCATATGAGCACACGTCCGGCCGCGGAGTTGCACACTCTCGTCTGCATAGTCGCACACGCACGATCACGGAGGTGCACACGCCCGGCCACATAGTTGCACACTCACTTCCGAGCAGTCGCACATGCACGGCCACAAAGGTGCACACGCGTGTCGGCACAGTCATGTGCGCGTGTGGTTTTTGGTTGCACACTCATGTGTGCCCTGTTTCCAAGTGTATGCGTGAGGAGTTTGTAGATCTAAGCAGTTCATATCCTAGTTGGCTTTGCCACAGTTATGCAGTTTCACAGGGAATGGCTATCGGCTAGTTTAGTTTTGGCTCCAGTGCCTACATCATCTTCAGGTAGTGTGTATGCTGATTTTTTTTGTTGCACACTAATGTCTGCCCAGTTGGCCATACAGTGCATCAAGTTGCACACATTTTTGTTTTGTTTTGTAGGTGTGCTTTGAAAAATCAGCATGAGTTGCTTACCTCATGGCACTTTTTTTTATATCAATTGTTCTTGCTCATTTTTTCTTTATACATTTGGTTGCTGCGACTAATTTGTTTGTTCGCTTTCTTTTTAGCAGACCAAAAATGGTTGTAGAAGGAGATGCGGCTCCTAGTGAAGGAGAGGCATGTTCGCTTTTTCGTCGTTTTTCATTTATCCTTGTAGCAGTTTTGTTTTCAATTATAATAACTATTTTTTGGGGTTTTCCGACCATGTTCTATATTTTGTTTGTTTTATGCAGGGGTCTGCAAACCGTTCTTCTCGGCAGAATTCGAAACGGCCTGCCGGTCGGCAGTGTCGTCGTGCTGATATCGACGGGGAGGCAGAGGATGATGAGGTAAGTATCGAGCAAGCAGTGTGGGTGCATTCCCCTTTCCTGCATACACACACAAGTAATTTCTTCCATGCATCCTTTAGGTTGGTGACCAATTCTGCATTGTGAAACAGTGGAAATGGAAGGCGGCTGCGCTGGTGGAAGTTGTATATGCAGATGGCACATCGTTTGCAACAGTTGTTGAGGTAACATGAAATGGCATTAGGCATTTTTATTTTCTTTTTTCTACACAAAGAAGCCTGGGATGTGATTTTTTTACACAGTTGCACAAGAACCAGCTAGGTACTGGCATCTTAAACTTTTATAGTTGCACAAGAATTAATTAAGAGTTGGTATCCTCAACTTTTCAAATAGTTGCACAACGGTATCATAGGAGTTGGCATCCTCAACTTTCGTAGTTGCACCAGAACCATTTTGGAGTTGGCAGTCTCAGCTTTTTAAATAGTCCCACAATAATATCACTGAGTTGGCATCCTCAACTATTTTAGTTGCACAAGAACCAATCAGGAGTTGGCATCCCCAACTTTTCTTAATAGTTGCACAACAATGCCACATGAGTTGGCATCTTCAACTTCTTTACTTGCACAAGAACTATCGAGTAGTTGGCATCCTCATGTATTCACATGCATGCACTTGCATGTAGTTGCACTACTTATTTGGAAGATTGTAATATTTTAGAATTCACTATTTTTTTCCATTTCTTGTGTTCAGACATGCTAAATTCATCAAGTTCATCAGTTCAAAATTCATTACATAGTTGAACAAACATGCAATATGAATTGCATGCAGGAGTACTTGCAGTCGCACAAAATAGATGATCTAGTTGCACAACAACTAGTATAAGTTCTTCTTTTTGTAATTTTGCATATAGAATTTTAGCCAAACCAAAATGAATCTAAAATTATATGAGTTGGCATCTTCAACTTTTTATGAGTTGCAGATGCCAACTACTGAAATTCAGACCCCACAAGTAGATGGATATGGTAGTGTTGTCAGTTGCACACTTGTGTTGGTTAAGTTGCACAGATACAACCCAGAGCTGGTTCATTTTTTCTAAGGCTTCATTTTTGCATGATGTGTAGGTTTTGTAGGGGAACGCGACAGAAAATAAAAAATTTCGGTATAGCGAGCACGCTCAGGACCACTATGGAGACTGCATACAAGGTTTGATATGTTCCATACCGACTCGAAGTGCAGCGGAAGAAGAGTCGGTGGAGATCGTTGGTGCAGATCCCCGCAGCTAGGATTTACAACCTCACAACCGTGCGGATGTACTCCCTCGTTGGACAGTCCTCCGGGAGGCGGTCGGACAGTCCCCCGGACGATGTCGAGGACAGCCCTCCGGGAGGACCCTCGAAACCCGAACGGAGACTCGGACAGCCCTTCAGGAGGACACTCGAACAGCCCCTCGGGCAAAAAGGACCGAAACTACAACCTCTCTATGGGGTTGCACACATACGGTGTCAACTATCCGGCAGGGCTTCGCCGTCCAGAACTAGTTCTTGCCGGAACCCAGACAGCCTTTCGGCTCTATGAAAAACTTTTCGTGGGAGGGAGAGAGAGAGCTAGCAAAGCATAGCATGTGTATGGGAACCAAGGATAAGGAGAATGGCAGCCACTTCTCCTCCTTTTATAGGCCAAGGCAATGGGTGGGGTGGTGGAGGAAATACCAAAATACCCATGCTACATGTCCCACATGGAAGGGTAAAGAGGTAACTCAAGTGGGGCACCAAGGGGACACCAAGGAGGCACCCCTTGGCCGGCCACAACCTTGCCCCCTCCCATGGGGGGGGCTAACAACCCACCAACATGTCTCCCTTGAAACAAGGGTGCTCCCTAGACAAAAAGCCACCAAACAAGCAACCCCCGATTCGTGGGATCTTGTCCCCTTGCGCTGAGACAAGATGTTTTCCGCGAATGTTTTTCTGAAAAACTTCCGGAAGGTCCCAGAACATTTTCGGCACCCTCTAAAACTATTCTGGGCATGTTCCGAAACATTTTCGGTATGGTAGTTTTTATCAGCGAAAAGCAACAACAGCGGTTACGGCAGCTCCGGAACATTTCCGGGTTTTTTTCTCCGAAAATTCCCAGAAGTTCCCAGACCAATTCTGGCACCTTCTAAAAATTTCCATGCGGTGCCGAAACCCTTTTTGACCTAATAATATATTCCGAAACAACTTTTTGGTTTTACCGAAACTCTTTCGGTGTTCTTTCTCTCCGGAACTATTCCGTTGTCTCCGAAACTTTTTCGGTGACTTTCTCTCAGACTCCCTGTCTAGTATTCAGCAGATAGATGACCCTTAAGCGTGTGACCCTATAGGTTCGGTGAAGTATAGACATGACCCAGAACCCCTTCCGATCAATGATAAACATCGGAGCGTGGACACCCATATTGACCCCTATACCCACACGAATGAATATTCTAGTGAACCTCCAGTTGCCGTGAGCTATTCCTGTTGCTTCGCGATATGTCACAAACACCCAAGGTGAGATTTATTGCATCCCCGTGGATCAACAATTTGTCCACTACGCAAGTTACCTCGTTACCGGTTTTGTTCTCTTTTCTCGTTTTCGTGTTCCGGCATCCCAGTGATCAAATCACAATGTGTCTGGCCAGACGATGATGGATACCGTAACACTGAGAGGGCCCGAGAATATCTCTCCATCGCCAGAGGAGCAAATCCCAATCTTGAGCTATCTTGTTACTTGCCATACTTTTCCGTGAACCCGTAAGCCGCCGTAATAGCCACCCAGTTACGGATGACGTTTAACAAACCCAAAGTTCACAAAGCAAGTACGAAGGAACTCGATACTCTCATGGTCTAAGGAATTATGCAAATATTAACTATCTCTTTGTTATAAACCATAAACTTGTGACGAACATATCTCATAGCATAACATCAATCTGAGTTGATTCAACACAAGTGTTCTACTAACATTGTGCACTCAAAATTGCTGGCATAGACATGCCCATGATCAGGAAAACATAATCATCATGCAACACTTGAGCTAGTCTTAGAGGCATGACTAGGAATACTTTTCACCATTTATTATCCCACACGTGCACATGGGTTTTCCTCAGAGCCTTTATGGATATACTGGCTCGGGAGTCACAGCAGTTATAGCATGGAACATAAACATTCATTACAAACCAGGAGATACAAAATAACTGTTATTACTGCCTCTAGGGCATATCTCCTACAGACTCCCACTTGCACTAGAGTCATAATCCAGTTACATGGCTTCCCTAACACCAATGGCTATCCGGTGCTACTCATGCTTTGCTGGTGGTAGAGGCTTTGTCATCGGGTCTGACACATTCAGATCCGTGTGAACTTTGCATACTTTCACTAAACCCTCTTCGACATGATGTC
Source organism: Thinopyrum elongatum (assembly GCA_011799875.1). Classification (NCBI taxonomy): domain Eukaryota; kingdom Viridiplantae; phylum Streptophyta; class Magnoliopsida; order Poales; family Poaceae; genus Thinopyrum; species Thinopyrum elongatum. The sequence goes on along the minus strand of CM022303.1, from coordinate 93,501,598 downwards.
AAATGAGTTTATATTTGCGTTGAATATGACTTGTCTTATGGTGTGAACTTGGCTCCCTTGCCTGAGCCACGGCGCCACTATTATCACAATAGATCTCCACCGGGTCCTGGGCACTAGGAACCACACCAAGGTCTTCAAGAAATTGCTTGATCCATACCGCCTCCTTGGAGGCTTCTGAAGCTGCAACATATTCCGCCTCCGTCGTAGAATCCGCCACAGTCTTCTGTTTGGAACTTTTCCAATCAACTGCGCCATCGTTCAACATAAAAACATAGCCTGATTGAGATTTGAAGTCATCTGGGTCAGTCATGAAGCCTGCATCAGTGTAACCACTTACAATGAGCTCTTCATCACCTCCGTACACAAGGAGTAAATCCTTGGTCCTTCTGAGGTACTTAAGAATACCCTTGACTGCGGCCCAGTGTTCCAATCCTGGATCACTTTGGTACCGGCTGCTAACACTTAGCGCATAGGAAACATCCGGTCTTGTACATAACATGGCATACATAATAGAACCAACTGCCGAAGCATATGGAACATCATTCATTTGTACTCGCTCATTGAGAGTCCGAAGACACTGATTCTTGCAAAGCACTGTGCCAGGTGACATGGGGAGTAGGCCTTTCTTGGAGTTCTCCATGTTGAACCTTTTCAACACCTTGTCAATGTACGTGCTTTGGCTAAGCGCTATTAGGCGTTTTGATCTATCTCTATAGATTCTGATTCCCAATACATATGCCGCTTCGCCTAAGTCTTTCATTGAAAACCATTTCTTCAATGAGTCTTTTATTTCGCTAAGAAAATTCACGTCATTTCCAATCAACAATATGTCATCCACATACAAGATTAGAAATGCTTTTGCGCTCTCACTAAACTTCTTGTAAACACAAGATTCTTCGTCATTCCTGATCAAGCCAAACTCTTTGACCACTTCATCAAAACGAATGTTCCAGCTCCTTGACGCTTGCTTCAGACCATAAATGGCTTTCTGAAGTTTGCATACCTTTCCAGCATCCTTATGAATGACAAAACCTTCTGGTTGTATCATGTATACATCCTCTTTGAGGTTTCCATTTAGGAAAGCCGTTTTGACATCCATCTGCCATATTTCATAATCGAAATAAGCAGCAATTGCTAGTAATATCCGAACAGACCTAAGCATAGCTACGGGCGAGAAGGTCTCGTCGTAGTCCACTCCTGGAACTTGCGTGAACCCTTTCGCGACAAGTCTAGCTTTGTGGATAGTAATGTTACCATCCGCGTCCGTCTTTCTTTTGAAAATCCATTTACAACCAATCGGCTTTACGCCTTCGGGAAGTTCTTCCAAGTTCCAAACTTGGTTTTCGTACATGGATTCCATTTCGGATTTCATGGCCTCGTGCCATTCCTTTGAGCTGGGCCCCGCCATCGCTTCCTTGTAGTGCGCAGGTTCATCGTATTCAAGAATGAAGATTTCGTTATGAAACCACTCAGGTGGCTGGATAGCCCTTCCTGATCTGCGCGGTTCAGTTACAACATTGTCTGAAGTCTCCGCATCACATGCGACAACTTCCGGCTCGGTTGTATGGATAATTAGCGGAATTTCTTCCGGTTCCTTAGCCATATCAACGGTCACCGAAGATTCACTAATCTCATTAAGTTGCACTGTCCTCCCACTTAATTCTTTGGTGAGAAACTCTTTCTCAAGAAATTGTCCATTTCTGGCAACAAACACTTTGTTATCGGACGGGTGGTAGAAGGAATACCCAATTGTTTCCTTGGGATAACCTACAAAGTAACATTTGTCTGATCTGGGATCAAGTTTGGTAGGTTGTAAACGTTTTACGTATACCTCACAACCCCAAATCCTGAGATGCGACAAACCGGGTTTCTTCCCGTTCCATAACTCATATGGTGTCGTCTCAACTGACTTAGACGGTGCTCTATTAAGTGTGTGAGCGGTAGTTTCTAGTGCGTGACCCCAAAAAGATATCGGAAGATTTGTAAGAGACATCATCGACCTTACCATATCCAACAAGGTTCGGTTACGTCGTTCCGATACTCCATTTCTCTGTGGAGTTCCGGGAGGCGTAAGCTGTGAAACGATTCCACGATCACTCAGATGTTGGCCAAACTCGTGACTAAGATATTCGCCTCCGCGATCAGACCGCAGAAACTTAATCTTTTTGTTACGATGATTTTCTACCTCATTCTGAAATTCTTTGAACTTTTCAAAGGTTTCCGACTTATGCTTCATTAAGTAGATATAGCCATACCGACGTAAATCATCAGTAAAAGTCATGAAGTAGAAATACCCACCCCGTGCGGCTGTGTTCATTGGACCACATACATCACTATGTATTATTTCCAATAATTCATCCGCCCGTTCAGGATGACCCGTGAACGGCATCTTGGTCATTTTCCCCATCAAGCAAGCTTCACATGTGTCAAATGATTCAAAATCAAAGGACGGTAAAATTCCATCTTTATGGAGTCTTTGCATGCATTTCTTTCCGATGTGGCCAAGCCGATAGTGCCACATGAAAGTGGTGGTGGTATCAGCCTTCTTAAGGCGTTTAGCATTCACGTTAAAGACATTATTTCCACATTCAAGATTTAGTATGAAAAGGCCCCCAACAATGGGTGCAAATCCATAAAACATATCCTTACAATAAAGTGAACAACCATTGTTCTCAGACTTGTACGAATACCCATCGTGTACTAAACATGATCCGGAGATGATGTTTCTACACAACAGTGGAACAAAATAACAGTTACTTAGTTCTAAGATAAATCCTGTAGGGAGACGTAGAGGCATAATGCCGACGGCTTGAGCGGCGATCCCAGCGCCGTTCCCGACGCGCATCACGACTTCATTCTTTGCCAGCTTGCGCACCTTCTGAAGCCCCTGTATCGAGTTGCAAATGTGAGCAACCGATCCGGTATCAAATACCCAAGACTTAAAATTTTCGCTAGCAAGCAAAACGTCAATGACAATAACTTGTATAACAATTATACCTTTTCCGGTTTTCCCGGACTTCTTATCTTCCAGATACTTCTTGCAGTTTCTCTTCCAGTGTCCTGTGCCCTTGCAGTAGAAGCACTCAGTTTCATTCTTGTTTCCACCCTTAGAGTTGCTTTGGGAGCCGGTCTTACCGGCGCCCTTGCCCTTATTTGGCTTGCCTTTCTTCTTTTTGAAACTGGCGGTTTTATTCACAAGCAACACTTGCTTGCGATTTTTCCGCAGTCCTCCTTCTGCAGTTTTCAGCATGGCGAGCACCTCTTCCGGTTCCTTCTCCATCCCACTCATGTTGTAGTTCAAGACAAAACCGTCGTAAGACGGGGGGAGTGAAGAAAGCAACATGTCCATCATATGGCCAGGTGGAAGTGGAAATTCCAGGGTTTTAAGCCTTTCAGAATAGCCAATCATTTTGACCACAGTGTTCGCCAACTGAACTACCCTCAGCCATCTTGCAATCCATCAAAGCCTTCATGATATCAAATCGTTCAGACTTTGCGGTTTCCTTGTATAGAGCATCCAATTCCCGGATCATATCACGGGGTTTATGGAATTCAAAATGTTTTTGAAGCTCTGCACTCATGCAAGCTAGCATGAGGCACTGCACTAAGTTGTGATCATCATCCTTAGTGGCCCAGACATTTTGTAAATCTTCCGGGGCATCTGTCGTTGGTTTAGCTAGAAGAGCAATTTCAAGCACATACAATTTCTTAGCACTCCTGAGGACAATCCTCAGGTTGCGGACCCAGTCCGCATAGTTGTTTTCAGTCGCAGCTAACTTCTCTCTCTCTAACATCGGGCCTAAGTTGAACGCGGTGTTGCGAGCCATTTGATCTACAACGGAAAACACAGGTTTCACTTAGACTTTGTTTATAATGAAATTTGCACTAGTGAATAAACAGTTTTATTCTAAAGTGCGCTCCCACTCAAATCAATATCTCTCAAAATTGATTATGAGTGATTCAAGATCCGCATTTCAATTCGATGTCATTGACGGGTTCATCACTGATGACATGAATTTCAATCGGTAGGCCAACTTGCCGATCACATCTCTATGTGATTCTTGTTCATCTTTCAATGGGCGTGTTCCGAGCTCAAGACTCTCCTGCCTGAACGTCAAAGACAACCAAGTGATCTTGCTGCGAGGTCTGACATCACCCGCCTCATTCCTCTCGATTCGTTCGTGCTCATGTGTACATGGCGCACCCCGAAAAGATACGAATTTCAGACGGTGCTACACTAGGGTGAACACTAACTACTTTGATATTTTAAGTGAGAGATCACCCTAATAAAAGGTGACTACGGCGCAATCAAGAAGGGTGCATCAAAAGGGATAAACATCTCAGGCAATTCATAATTAGCATGATATGGTATAGCCCTTTCTGACGGAGAAGTCTTTCATTTCTTCGTCTTCGGCATTCGCGTCGGTGTTCACCTTCGCGAAGATTGCTATCACCTTATCGATGCACCAGATAATATTGCTATCTCCATAGCGGATAAAATTAAATGCATTACTTAAGGTTGACACGAAGGTCATTAAAGTGCAATCATATGGCTCCAGCCATCATGCCGAATCATGACACGCAGCTCATGTTAATTACATCATATAGTCATCTCATACAAAATCAAATTGAATATGAGACTTGCTATACCACATCACATGCAAACCATCCTGCAAAACCAAGTTAGATGCCTCTAATCGGTTTATGCAAAATTTTATTTTACGTGGCTTCTAAGGTTTTGACTTAAACCGCAGCTACCAACGTTTATCATCAAGTATGATTATTCAAGTCGCTAGATTAACTTTTCAGGGTGTATGAAACATGAGATAATAAAATCTCGAGCCCCATACTAAACTTCGTCATACGTATGACCCCCGTGCAGATCATATCTGCATTGCCCTTTCATCTGTGAAATTTCATCTTTCCTTTAACTATGGTGGAACCCAAAGAACTGATAGCACTTCGTTGATCAATCAGGATCGCGGATTGCCAGAACTTTGTAAAATTCCACCATGCCGTTTCAGGATCAGAAATACGTAAATTCCAGAGAAGCAACAAGAACATCGGGTAACAGATTTCATCTGCTACCCGCATAAATAATTTTCAGCAATAGATCTCATCTACTCCAAAATTATATTATGCAATACACATACATCTCCATGTATTCTAGATCATAACCTGCATCTACGCATAGCACGGCTCTTGATGCCACTGTAGGGGAACGCGACAGAAAATAAAAAAATTTGGTATAGCGAGCACGCCCAGGACCACTATGGAGACTGCATACAAGGTTTGATCTGTTCCGTACCGACTCGAAGCGCAGCGGAAGAAGAGTCGGTGGAGATCGTTGGTGCAGATCCCCGCAGCTAGGATTTACAACCTCCCAACCGCGAGAATGTACTCCCTCGTCGGACAGCCCTCCGGGAGGCGGTCGGACAGTCCCCCGGACGATGTCGAGGACAGCCCTCCGGGAGGACCCTCGAAACCCGAACGGAGACTCGGACAGCCCTTCGGGAGGACACTCGAACAGCCCCTCGGGCAAAAAGGACCGAAACTACGACCTCTCTATGGGGTTGCACACATACAGTGTCAACTATCCGGCAGGGCTTCACCGTCCAGAACTAGTTCCTGCCGGAACCCAGATAGCCTTTCGGCTCTACGAAAAACTCTTTTCGTGGGAGGGAGAGAGAGAGCTAGCAAAGCATAGCATGTGTATGGGAACCAAGGATGAGGAGAATGGCAGCCACTTCTCCTCCTTTTATAGGCCAAGGCAAGGGGTGGGGTGGTGGAGGAAATACCAAAATACCCATGCTACATGTCCCACATGGAAGGGTAAAGAGGTAACTCAAGTGGGGCACCAAGGGGACACCAAGGAGGCACCCCTTGGCCGGCCACAACCTTGCCCCCTCCCATGGGGGGGGGGCAACAAGCCACCAACATGTCTCCCTTGAAACAAGGGTGCTCCCTAGACAAAAAGCCACCGAACAAGCAACCCCCGATTCGTGGGATCTTGTCCCCTTGCGCTGAGACAAGATGTTTTCCACGAATATTTTTCTGAAAAAATTCCGGAAGGTCCCAGAACATTTCCGGCACCCTCTAAAATTATTCTGGGCATGTTCCGAAACATTTTCGGTATGGTAGTTTTTATCAGCGAAAAGCAACAACAGCGGTTACGGCAGTTACGGAACATTTCCGGTTTTTTTTCTCCGAAAATTTCCAGAAGTTCCCAGACCAATTCTGGCACCTTCTAAAAATTTCCATGCGGTGCCGAAACCCTTTTTGACCTAATAATATATTCCGAAACAACTTTTCGGTTTTACCGAAACTCTTTCGGTGTTCTCTCTCTCCGGAACTCTTCCGTTGTCTCCGAAACTTTTTCGGTGACTTTCTCTCAGACTCCCTGTCTAGTATTCAGCAGATAGATGACCCTTAAGCGTGTGACCCTATAGGTTCGGTGAAGTATAGACATGACCCGGAACCCCTTCCGATCAATGATCAACATCGGAGCCGTGGACACCCATATTGACCCCTATACCCACACGAATGAATATTCGAGTGAACCTCCAGTTGCCGTGAGCTATTCCTGTTGCTTCGCGATATGTCACAAACACCCGAGGTGAGATTTATTGCATCCCCGTGGATCAACAATTTGTCCACTACGCAAGTTACCTCGTTACCAGTTTTGTTCTCTTTTCTCGTTTCCGTGTTCCGGCATCCCAGTGATCAAATCACAATGTGCCTGGCCAGACGATGATGGATACCGTAACACCGAGAGGGCCCGAGAATATCTCTCCATCGCCGGAGGAGCAAATCCCAATCTTGAGCTATCTCGTTACTTGCCATACTTTTCCGTGAACCCGTAAGCCGCCGTAATAGCCACCCAGTTACGGATGACGTTTAACAAACCCCAAAGTTCACGAAGGAACTCGATACTCTCATGGTCTAAGGAATTATGCAAACATTAACTATCTCTTTGTTATAAAGCATAAACTTGTGACGAACATATCTCATAGCATAACATCAATCTGGGTCGATTCAACACAAGTGTTCTACTAACATTGTGCCCTCAAAATTGCTGGAATAGACATGCCCATGATCAGGAAAACATAATCATCATGCAACACTTGAGCTAGTCTTAGAGGCATGACTAGGAATACTTTTCACCGTTTATTATCCCACACGTGCACATGGGTTTTCCTCAGAGCCTTTATGGATATACGGGCTCGGGAGCCACAGCAGTTATAGCATGGAACATAAACATTCATTACAAACCAGGAGATACAAAATAACTGTTATTACTGCCTCTAGGGCATATCTCCTACAGGTTTTACAGGTTATGGGGGTGGAGGAGCTGCTATAGATTTGTGCACACAATTCTCAGCTACAAAGTCACATATACTACTGTGTGGAAAGATCGAAGGAAAAAAAAAACACTTCCAAACCAGATTCTTGTCTTGTAGGTAGTTATCTTTTCATAGTAGCTACAACACTTTTTTTGCTACATGGACATCTGTTCTTCTGCATTATGTGTGAATAAGATTCTCTATGTGCACTCTCCTATTTTTTGCACATTTTCTGCGTTTTGTTGCACACATGCTGTAAAAGTTGGCTTGTCCCATGATGTAGTTGCATGAAAATCAGTTAAAAAAGCACAAGTACCAGATCTCCCCATTTTAATGTCTGTTTATGCTATCTTCAACAACTATGGAGAAGCTATTTTTGCAAAGAGAAATTTGGTGAGGGAGAAAGGGAAAGGCAAGGAGGAAGGACCTGAACAGGAGGAGAAAGGATCACCTCTTTTTTCACCCTTGCTGGTGCCTACTGCCTGGTACGTTCTGATCTATCATCCCTCTCTCTTCTTTTTTTGCACCAAATTGTTCCAGATCCGCTGTTATTTACCTTTGATTCATCTGCCATGGCAGCTCTAGCAATGGAGATCCAGACATGGAAACCCCTTTGTTTCATGGATAAGAAGGTGGGGCTGGTAGGGGCGTGGGGAAAAAGAAGTTGGTGGCCAGAGGGGCGTGAGAGCTTCAGGAGGGGAGGGAAGGGCATGTGATGGCCTGGGGACCACGTCCAATGTGTGGTTTGTTGGGTTGACGCGCCTTTGTTGCTACCGGGGGATGGCTTTCCTTTTCTGGGATGGGGGCCAGAATCTTTCCTTTCCTGGCGGCCTCTGGGGAACGCTAGGGAGCAGCCGGCCACTCCCTAGACGCTCCCACTTTGCCTCTTACCATGGCGCGTGATGTTTCGGAAACTGTTCGGTATGTTTGGGTATCTTCTATCTTTTGATACAAGAGAATCCGAATTTGAGTGACGACTGATGACTGACGACTCAGAGTGCGAAAATGATCATCTCGCTGTCGGTGAAACTGACATAGGGGGGATAACCAGCAACCATTTCGTTTTAGTTCTATTAAGCTGCTGCAGCTATATGATCCTATGGGTACCGGTTTTCTTCAAAACTTGTTCCGTAAGAAGTTTGAGACTTCGAGCTTTGGCACTGCAAAGGAGTTGCTCATGACAGCTTTGGCAGTCCAGGTACTACCACTAGTATTTCTGAAACTGGTACTACGTACAGTCTGAAGCGCCTTATCATCCATAGTTCCGCAGTTCTAGGAAGGCATAGGAAAGACCGTGCAGACAATTTTTGAAGCAATAAGCCTCTCTAGTGCCTCTACACCCTTCTGCTTTGCACATTGAAAGTGCCATGCATAAACCCTGGCATGTCAATTCTCTGATTTCGCTGAAATGAAGTGGAAATTTGAGTACAGTTCTCATCAAATTGAAAATCTGAGTCAATATCTACCTGCCCTTTGTTCATTCCCATTGCTTACAAGAGCTGCAGAAAAAACATCAACATGACTCGATCTCTCCTCCTTTACATCCAAGTTGCCATGCAGGCCAAACGGAATTAAACGAAAGTAAACCCGAATTGATATCTAGTATCCCTAGCCAACTCTCTTTTGCTTCATCGATACAAGTGACCCATACGCATAGTCTCATTTATTTTCAAAAAGAGAAGGGCCCCGGGCTCTGCATCATGCACTACTAGAAAAACGATCTGGACACTAATGGCGCACTGTACACGTGGTGCGCCATTACAAAATAGTAATGGCGCACCATGTGTAGATGCGCCATTAGTAACCTAAACAGTAATGGCGCACCAGGAGAAAAGTGCGCCATTATTATGTTTGACCAAGGTTTGACCCAATCCTGGACATAGTAATGGCGCACTTTGTATAGGTGCGCTATTAGTAAGTTGACATAGTAATGGCGCACTTTGTAAAGGTGCGTCATTACTAACTTTTTGAGGTGGTCAAAAAATTCACCAAATGCACCCCCCGGACCGCCTTTTCAGTTTCAAAAAAAATAAAAGAAAATGATAGAAATGTCAAAAAAATAAAAGAAAATAAGATTACCATGTGATATGTGGTCTAGTTGTTAGCAAAATTTACAAACATGAATTTTTGACTTTTTTGCAAAATCTCTCGAGAATTTGTAAAATGGGCATAACTTTTGCATACGAACTCCGATGAAAAAGTTTTTTATATGAAAAATCATCTACTCGAAAAGTTATATCCGAATTCAACTAGGGGGAACCCCGTTGAAGATTTTTAGAATCCTCAAAAACCTAACAGAAAAAAAAGTTACGGGGCTTTCAAGATCTGAAGAGGCAAAAAAATTAAAAAAAAAATCAAACTCAGTAATGGCGCACCTGCCCATGGTACGCCATTACTATCTTCCCGCCTTCAAAATTCAAAATAAATAAAAAAATAAAGAAAAAGATAGTAATGGCGCACCAGCCCACGGTGCGCCATTACTATGCCGTATATATGGCTGGGCGGGGTCCTCTCCTCCTTACCTCTTCATTTTTCTCCTCCACTCCATCTCTCCTCCACTCCATCTCCTCCTCTCCTCCACTCCATCTCCCCTCCTCTCCTCCACCATACTCCCCTCCTCCTCTCCGGCGACCTCCTCCTCCTCCTCTCCGGTGACCTCCTCCCACTCCTCTCCGGCGACCTCCTCCTCCTCTCCGGCGACCTCCTCCTTCCCTCCTCTCCTCCCCTCCCCTCAGGTTTCTCCTCCCTCCTCTCCGGTGAGCTCCTCCTCCTCCTCTCGGTGATCTCCTCCTCCCTCCTCTCCGGTGAGCTCCTCCTCCCTCCTCTCCTCCTCTCCCCTCACGGTTTCTCCTCCCTCCTCTCTGGTGAACTCCTCTCCGGCGACCTCCTCCTCCTCTCCGGCGATGTAGGCGAGCTCCTCTCCGGTGACCTCCTCCTCCTCCTCTCCGACGATGTAGGTGAGCTCCTCTCCGGTGACCTCCTCCTCCTCCCTCCTCTCCTCCTCACGGTCTCTCCTCGGCCCTCCTCTCCGGCGAACTCCTCTCCGGCAAAAGAACGTACAAGATCCAAAAACGAGAACAAAATTTGAAAAAATATCATGCAAAAAAATGCGCAAAAAAAGGGCAAAAAAATCGCGATCCAGATCCAGATTCAAAATTCAAAATAGTAATGACGCACCGTGGGGGTTAGAATGTGCGCCATTACTATTTTCCCGCTTCCAAATTAAAAAAAAAATTGATAAAAAATAATAAAAAAGTTACCAATGGCGCACCTGAAAAGGTAGTAATGGCGCACATGTGGTGCGCCATTACTACCTGAGATAGTAATGGCGCACCAGGTGGTGCGCCACTGTTATGTAGATTAACAGTGGCGCACAAGGCGTGTGCCATTACTATTTATTAGTAGTGGCGTGATAATAGTGGCGCACCTATAGTGCGCCATTAGTAGCCAAAATAGGTGCGCCACTAACAGCCTTTTTTTCTAGTAGTGATGTGATTAACACAACCAATATATGCATAGTCCCATAGAACTGTCAGGTCATCAGATCGAGGGAGCACCTCCACCGCCTCCTCGGCTGTCTAACAAGGATGACCATGATGAGAATAGGGAAAAGTATAATTTTGCATCCGTCAATTCTTTGAAACTATAGAAATGATCCCTCGACTTCACAATCAACAAAACTTAGTCACTCAACTTCTGAACCCGGATAAATTTAGTCTCTCATACCATCTTGGGTGGTTTTCGAAATCTTGACACATGTGATTGGGTCCCACTTGCTAGCAAGGAGAAAGAAAATGCCAAATGGAAAATAGAGTCTCTTTTGCTTCATCGATACAAGTGACCCATATGCATGGTCTCAATTTTTTTTTCAAAAAGAGGAAAGCCCTGGGCTCTGCATCATGTGATGCACACAACCAATATATGCATAGTCCCATGGAGTTTTCAGGTCATCAGGTCGAGGGAGTACCTCCACCTCCTCCTCGGCTGTCTAACAAGGATGATGATGATGAGAATAGGAAAAAGTATAATTTTTGTCCCTCAATTCTTTTGAAACTATAAATGAGGGAATAGTCACTCGACTTCTAAAACCGGATAACTTTAGTCACTCGTACCATTTTGGGTGGTTTCATCTAATGTTTGGACATGGTTTTGACCAAACCTTGACACATGTGATTGGGTCCACTTGCCAATAGGGAGAAAGAAATGCCAAAATGGAAAATAAAATAGCGGGCGAGAAGACAGTTCGACCCTAAGACCTCCTGCTCACATTTTTCTGTATGCACGCGAGCTAAGGGCATCTCCAAAGAAGACCCTCGAAGTTCTTCTATATGTCTGGATTGTGGTGTCTGGACCATTTTTGTCAACTTTTGCCATCCAATGCGGACCCCTATCAGTCTGTAGTGCTGTCCGGACATCCGTTTTCCGCAAAAGGATGCAACTTGGGAGGGGGGAGGGGGTGGCGATGCGGGAGTTCAGACATCAACTTGACCAACAAAAAGCAACCACATGATCCTCCTCTTTTTTCTCTCTCTCCTCTCTCTTCTCCCAACCGCACACCAACACATACATATCCAACCAAAAGCAACCACATGCATGGTTTCCCTCCCCTCCCAACCGGACAAATGAGGATTACTTTGTGAATAAGCGTTGGACTGCTCCCTCCCGTATCATGTCCACGGACCACGTCCGAATCGGCCCAAGGACATTTGCGGTGTCCGTTTTGGAGGTTTGCATTTGAGATTCCCTCAGAAACCCAACAATTCACTTTGTGTCTAAACTGGAGCTAGATAATTTTTTATCTTGAACCATTGAGGATGACCCATGACGGCAATGGTAAGCTCTGCAGCCATCTCACCATGTGACTGCACGGGTATGGCCGCACACTGCATCACCCTATGGCATCCTGGTGGTAGAAGCCATTGCTAGACACCGGCTATGACACGTCGCGTGCGCCGTCGCACCGCCAAGGACGGCCCGACCATCCGCAACTTCGTCCGCAACTTTGCGGCCTCCGCTATCGCTACCATTCACTCTTGGTTGTGCTAGAAGGATGCAGCACCGGCGCCACGATTCGGAAGTTGAGTTTGTCTCACACCTCGCTGTGTTCGCCTGCTTGCTTGCGTCCTCTAATTGCGCGAAACAAAGCTCATGTAGGCCACAACCTCGGTACCGGGCACAGTGGGCATGGCGGCGCAGAGGCCGTAGAACCGATAGTTCACCTTGTGGCGGTGCTGCCGCTCGACCTCCATGTCCGGGCAGAGAACGGCGCCGCAAGCCACATGTACACCACGTCCTTGTTCCGGTAGGCCATGCCGATCTCGCAGGTCAGCAGTTGCTCGGGGACCTCCAAGGAGGAGAAATCGAGGAACTGGTGGTGGTGCTCGAGCTCGACATGGGAGAACTGGCCCGACGACGAAGAGACCGGGAAGAAGCACAAGAAGAGCAGCTCGCCGTCCATGGCCAGCACGTGACACGAGGGACCCGACTGTGAAAGGTGCTGCGACGAGTTCCTATAGGAGCGGTGGCTCGACGACGACGGCTGCAGCGAGTTCGTGGATAGTAATGTGGCGGTCAAACCATATGGCATGTTGGTCAAACATGTACGACGTGTCTGGTTTTAGTCAAGACCATGTCCACATTGGCAATAATAAAACACCTAAAGCGGCACGATGGACTAAACATATCGGAACATATAAAAGATGAGCGAGTGCGCCCTTTCCCCTCGCTCACTTCCTCCTCCCTCGGCACCTCAGCCGCCTCCTCTCCCTCTCCACCCACGGCCTCCGCCTTCTCCCTCTCGCCCAGAGCAGGGCGGCCGGCGCCCCCCCCTCTTCTCCCCACCCGACGCTGGTGAGAGGGAGGGGGAAGATGCGTGAGGAGGAGGAGGAGGACCAGGCGGTGGCGCGCCCCCGGGTGGTGCGTGTGGATCGGCAGGCCCGGACTCGGCAGGAGGAGCTCGGGTGCGTGTGGATCGGCAGTCCCGGACTCGGCAGGAGGAGCTCGGCCTCGATCCGGACTCGGCAGGAGGACCGGAGCAGCAGCCGCAGGAGGACGGAAGCAGCAGCCGCACCAGGCTGCGCGCCTCGTCCGTGGCGCATGGTGGCCGAGGTGTGGCCACCCGCGCTGCCACACGCGCAGTGCCGGCGCCCGTCTCGCCCATCTCATCGTCTTCATCGACGGGAGGCGCCTCTACATCGGGGCACGCCTCTCCGTGATTTAATTCTTGCCGCTTTCGCAGGAATCCTCGCCGTCGAGGGAGGAGAGCGACGGAGAGGACAGGGGCGAGGAAGAGGAGACCGATGCGGACAAGGGGAGGCGCCTCCTTCGTCTCCTCCCTTCCTTCACCTTGGTCGCCCAGGGAGCAGAGGAGGACGGCTAGAAGGTTGCAGCGGTGCTGCTCAGCCTGCCCTGGGACAGGGATAGGCTTTGGTGGTAGCAGATGTCTGTAGGGCACGGGGTTAAAATAGAGGAAGTTAGCACAACGGAGGGTTATCAACCAAGCGGCATGCCTCATGTCATCCGAGCGGGTTTGGTGGCAGTGCTCACGGAGTACGAGAAGCCTGCAAGTACCCCTTCTCTATGCCTGCCCACTCCTCCATCTATCTTCAATTTTCCTTTCATTTCTCTAAGATTTTTCTAAATCTGATGTGTGCAGGTCTGAGAAAGAAAAGTAGTGGAATAAGCTATGGTAAGATTTTGGTGAAGAACTCTTTTTCATTGGCTTGTGAACATTGTTGTCGTCCCATTTTTGATTTCATGATTTGTGGTTAATACATGCTTTTGATATTTGGTCCCTTACCAATATTACTACCTGATACTTGAATAACTTAATTCGTTTTACTCATCCAAGCTAGCTGTATATCAAAATTTCAGTATGCACACAGGTGACCTTCCAGATTCGCTACATGTAGTGATTCATTAGAAAAAAGAGTTACATGTGCATATTTAATTTGTATATCGAACTATCTTTAGTTTATTGAGGTACTTTTCCTAATATTTTGGTGTAATTGCAGGTTTAGCCATTCATTATAGTAGGGTATTTCACAGAATGAATATTTGGCATTGATGTGTTGATGATTTAACTAACCTCAGCAGACACTATTCCCCTTGCGGGTTTTTGCATACCATTGGTGTGCTCCGCCCCAAGTGTCCTGTCTTGAGACCAATTGGAAGGTAAGATGTCTGCTCTTCGATTATGAGATCGATTCGCTTTCCTGTATATTAGAAAATTTGAACTTGAATTCTCTTATGTTGTGTTTCAGGCCAGCTTTGACATTCCCTGAATTAGGTAATGCACCGGGGATATCATATGGGTTAGAGATACCAGATGGATCAAGGTTTCCCCTTTTTTTCACATTTTGATAGTAGAAGGTTGATTGTATCTATTATTAATATACATGGCAATATGCTACAAAGATTCATAAGAAACTCTCGTGAGAGGTTTATTATTAGGGATATTTCCATATGTTTACTTTAATTCATTAGCATATCCTCTGTTTTTTTTAATTCATTGCTGCCTCATGTTTTTTGTTTATGTTAGCTTTCTGATGCTTTTCGTGTATGGGTAAAGCAGGTCTGTGTAGAGTGGTGAATTGCATTTCACATGGCAAGATAGACAGAGAGTACAAAAGAACACATGGTATTCTCTAACACAAGAGCATGATACCTTGGGTCCATCCGTGCAGACCAAGAACAAAAAACTACTTATGTTGCAATAGTTTCGGTGGAAGTATAATCAAGTATTTTACTCTTTTAGCTAATTAATGAAATATATGTGCAATTCAGCTCGTTAAATATGAGAGAGATGGACATGATTTCTACTATTAGTATTTTGAGACCATGCCTATTATTGCACACATGTGGACTCCTCTCTCCTCTCTGCTACGGATCCAATGTGAGGATAAATAGTTGGACTGTAGGTACTGTCAAGATTTGCGAGCATCATTACTGGTTCTGTTTTACTTCGTGTTCGTGTTCTAACGAGGGGAGAAGGGCAAATGCTGGAGCACATGGATGTGCAGTGGGACTATGTTGTGCTTTGACCAGGTTGAACGAAGCAAATGCAGTGGAACTTTCTCGGATTTTTGTTTTTGCTCTTCTCAGATTTTAGGCTGGGTGTATAAACATATATGTCGCACACTGAATTCAGATTTCTGTGTGAGATTAAAATAGGGGATAAATCATTGTGCCATGTTCAAATTCAGAACTAAAGAGAAAAAGGGAAATGATTGAATAGCAAATTGTATAGAGTAACTAGCATAACATTTGTTTGTGACTGCATGATGTGAATCGCGCATCTCTAAAAATATGTTAGGCTCTTGCTCTTGGAAGATTAGCTGACGTGATGTTGCTTTGTAAATAAATGACATGCTAACTTGCTGGTTTAATTTAGATGTGTAGGAAGAAGAAAATTTATCATAATCTCGGGTTTAGGCATGCACATGGCCACTGATCTCAAAATAAGTTAGGAACAAGTGTAGTGTTGTGATTTTCTGCAAGAGAAAGAGAAGTACAGTTAACTGTTCAGATTTTAAGCTGCACTTGAGCCTTGTCCTAATAATTAGAACTACTGTGATGTTGCTCTGTTATAAGTGCCTTGCTTTAATGGTCGTGATTTTCACCAAGAGAAAGAGAAGTACAGTTAAGGTAATGTCAAGATTTGCAAGCATCATTACTGCTTCTATTTTTCTTCGTGTTCATGTTCTAACGAGGGGAGAAAGGCAAATGCTGGAGCACATGGATGTGCAGTGGGACTATATTCTACTTTGACTAAGTTGAACGAAGCAAATGCAGTGGAACTTTCTCAGATTTTTGTTTTTGCTCTTCTCAGATTTTTGGCTGGGTGTATAAACATATGTCGCACTCTGGATTTAGATTTCAGTGTATGATTAAAATAGGGGATAAATCATTGTGCCATGTTCAAATTCAGAACTAGAGAGAAGGGAAATGATTGAATAGCAGATTGTCTAGAGTTACTAGCATAGCATTTGTCAGTGACTGCATGATGTGAACTGCGCATCTCTGAAAATATGTTAGGCTCTTGCTCTTGGAATATTGGCTGATGTGATGTTGCTTTGTAAATAAATGACATGCTAGCTTGCTGGTTTAATTTAGGTGTGTAGGAAGAAGCTACAAATTAATCATAGCCTCGGGTTTAGGCATGCACATGGCCACTGGTCTCAAAATAAATTAGGAACAAGTGCAGTATTGTGATTTTCTGCAACAGAAAGAGAAGTACATTCATGATAAGCACCTCCATTTAACTTCTCTTACCGCAGAGCAAGAGGCTGCTGTGATTGAGGTATGTTTCTTCCTTCTTCCTTTGAATATTACTATTCTAGGAATCCACACAACTACCAAAATTTATTAAAGCAAGTAGATTGATTATATTGCAAATTGAATTAGAGGTGTTAATGGAACAAGGAGGCGTGGATGCAGTAGGGCATTTACGTAGGTACTCAATACTGTATTATACCAATCATCTGGTCTTGCATTATTGAGCAAGTACCAAGTACTAGCCATGCTTAAAACAAAGCGTTACGAAAATGAGATGTAGGTGCGAATCCACATGGCTACCATGTTGCTCTGTTATAAGTGCCTTGCTTAAATGGTTGTGATTTTCAGCAAGAGAAAGAGAAGTACAGTTAACTGTTCAGATTTTAAGCTACACTTGAGCCTTGTCCTAATAACTAGAACTGCGGTGATGTTGCTTTGTTATAAGAGTCGAGTGTACAGAAAAGAAAGGCTAGCTGAACCATGCTAACTCTAGGAAGAAGCAGGTGCTATACACATGATAAGTTGCCAACTAAATAACTGACGATTGTGGACCTGAGTCTAACCAGAACTAAAAGTCAGTGTACTGATTCTGCCACTTCTTGATCAGTGTGTATGACCTGCTTTGATGCTTGCAAAGGGGTTTGTCATCTCTCTATTTTCTCCCTTTAGTGATACTTGAACATGTTTTTATCGTGTCGTTTGGTGTTCTGCCTTGGGTGGCCTCTGTCCTGGTATTGTCTTGGTTTAGTTTTTGCTTTTGTCCTATTTTTACTTCCTACCGTGGCCTCTGGTTTGTTTTGTTCGTCTGCTGTTTCCTTTGGTGATGCTTCCAGATTATGTCTAATTTGTAGAAACAGGGCCACACCTCAGTCGAGTAGAAAAGTTTCTTTTCTTGCAACAGTTTGTTTTTTGTCTACATTGCCAAGGTTTGTCCAGTTCGTCACCAGTGGTGGTATTTCTATTTCACTGTGTTGCGTGATTCTTGCCAATGGCCCTGACATGACTTACGTCCTACCAGTAGCGCCATGCCTTGCTGGTCTTGAATATATATTTTTAACTAAATTTTCTGTGCTATGGTTCTTTGCATTACCTCATTCAAGTCGTGGGATCCGAGAAATTATGCATTCAGGTTGCAGAATCTGAAAATAGATTAGTGAGCTTTTGCCCCACACTAGAGAACCTATATTAAATACATGTATCCTCTTCTCTCCTTGGTTCAGATCAAATGTGGAGATCATTTTTTTCCGCTATAACTATTATTTTCACCTTGGTGACAGTCTCACAAATGCTCTTTCCTTTCTTTTGTTCATGTCTTACGTCCTTTGTACTGATAGAGGCATAGAACAGATGCATGTCTTGGATGAGAGAAATATGGTTGTCCGTGTATTTTGTATCTTTCATTTACCTCTTGCGAGTAGTTTCCCTAAATAGAAAAGATATGGTTTTCAGTCATATTGTTTTATCGTCCTGCGTCCTTTGTACTGATAGAGGCATAGAACAGATGCATGTCTTGGATGAGAGAAATATGGTTGTCCGTGTATTTTGTATCTTTCATTTACCTCTTGCGAGTAGTTTCTCTAATGCTCACTACTTTATTGGCACATGTTCAAACAGGTGCGTGTGTGGACCTCTTACAAATGAACACACATATCTTGCCTCCCTCGAAGCTGAGTGTTGAGAGTGGCGGCTCATTGTTTCTGTATTCAAATAATGATGAATCAACACCTCCACAAGATATGTAAGTTCGGTCGTCATCTCTGACTCTGTGATGTGTAATTCTTTTTATTCAGCAGTCCAACTGCATCTCTTCAGCAAAAAATATATCATAAGGTTCTTTATTTCTCAAACCACCGTTTGGCCTGCATAATATTTTCTTCCTCTGTTTGGGTCAGTCAGATTGATAGGATAACATATGGTCATGCTTTGTACGGAGCTGAGCTACATGTAACGTCATAGCCTTCACACAGCCTTGCTACACTTGACCCTTTAATTTCCTAGAAATTTTCATCTTTGCCTGTGCAGATTCAGATTTTTCTCCTTCCTCGCCTGAACGACATGCTCTGCATCGTCAGCTTGCAGGCTGTGGCCTTTCACTTCTACTCTTGTTGGCTTACTCTCTGGATAAGCCAGGGAAGGTATGCCTCGATCACTTGGCTCCTCAAGGTATTGTGCATATTGCCTCTGATTTGCTTATTTGAGTGTACTTTTATACAGAAAATTTCATATGCTTATTTTCACTTCTTTAGGGATATGAGAGGAGAGCTCTATTGTTGGCAGTGGCTGCATCATTTCGACAAGTGAATGGTTGATCTTTGCTATGTGGACCGATGGCATGATTTGTATCTAAGGTTGGAGATTCTGAATTAGGTACGAAAAAGATGACAGTCACTTCGTTTTCACTATATCAGTTTACTGAATATTTCTAAGGTTGGAACTGCATGATCAGTGACAATATAACCAGACACCTGAATTTAGCTTGATACATATCCTATGATCCCTTGGAAGCCTATATTGTAAAATTTGAGCAGTTCCCATAACATAATCTTATATTGAAACTTACCTTCTGTTTCCAAATGCCCATATATTTTGTTGCTCTATAATTCAACTTATACGCATTTAGCAGCATATCTTTATCATGTTAATCCAGTTCTTACCATACCATGTGGTAGCTAAATGTGCTGATCTACCCCTGTAGAATTAGTACTGTTTTTCAGCTATATGAAATTAGTCAGCTACTTCCATTTTTTTATGATTAATTTTTAAATGAAGGTTCAGAGAATGGCTTCGATTGCCTTCCAGGCCACCTGGTAAAGGATGAATAGGTGTTTGTGCATGAATTGGTTGATTCTCCTTTCTCTTGTAGAGTGTCTTATTTATCTAAGGTGGATTCTTATCTTCTTATCCACATGCTTACTAAATGCACATTTTCCTTTCATTTTAGCTGGAAAGTAAGCAACCTTATACGATTAAGATATATTTTATAAGAACTTCCTTATGCCACCAATATGCTATGAATATGAAATGGCACACATTGTTACTTCAGTGAGAAATTCCTGAACATACTCTATTTCTCTGGACTTGGTTGAAAGGGTTTCTTCTGTTATCCAGTCTCTCACTAGGCTTGTTACCTTTGTTGTTGAATTTTGCCCACAGTATATAAAATAGACTCACATGACTATCTTTAGTTGTTTATACTTGGGTAGGAAATTAACAATAATCCTCCAATGCCATATATAACATCTAGCCTTCGGTAGGTTGCACCAAACAAATTACATTTTGCTGCAGGGTATGACATGTTTCTGCTGAATAAAAACACAGATGCTTTACTACTGTAATACTATCATGACTGCAGATAGCTCAGAAGCTTTATGAAGTGCTCAACCTTTCATCGGAAAAAAGCAATGGGGTTAAAAACATACCTCAGCATATTTAGCCTATACGTGCAGAATTTCAATGCGTAACCCATGCAATTTTGCAACATTTAAGCTATTGTTTCCTGAATATGTGTTGTAGTTAACAAGTTTCTACTACCCAGTATGGTAAGGAAATTGCAAAAGAGTCGAGGTAGTATTGAAATTAAATCTAGGACTTGGCTCCTTCAGGTATTTCAAGGGAAAAACAGAATCTGTTTAACTAATTTTCTATTTTGCTTATTTATCCATCTGTGAAGATAGCTTTCCACTTTAGCTCATATATAAATTGGATGGCAAAATAGACTTTGCCCATTTCATACCTATGTCGTCTTATTAGGAAAATAGAGTTTGTTTTATAGCTGATGCTCAATATGTTTTATCGATTGGTGAATGCTCAACTTTAGTTCATAAATTGGATGGCAAAAGCTCATTCTTATGGGGCTTTTGCCACTTTTTGTTTTATGGCTGTCTACACAGCTGATGGCATGCTTCTTTCTTGCTAATTGTCAATTCTTTTGTACAAGGTCTCTCAGCTACTTATGCTATGCTAGGCAATGAGAGTGTACATAGCATGTATGGGTTTTACATTGTTTTGCACAGGTTGAGATACATCACATGTTCTTTTTCGCTTGACATTGATGGGTATATTGCAGAGTCCTTTTCTTTTGCCACAAGGGGCAGTAGCTGTGCCATTCGACTCAAAGGACAAAGTGTTGATCACAAGGGGGTAGCATTTAGGATATGTACACAAAAGAGTATATAACCAAATTATATGATGTAATTGACTACTATTTCTATCAACTCCTCGTGTACACAATGTTCATGAGTTCATGTATTAAGTACTACATTGTATTGTCACCTTTGTTTAGCTCTTTTTTTAATGCAAGTTTACAGCTACTCGGACTTCCTGGACTTCCTAATTGCAGGCTATCTTGACCTACCAATCTAATTTGTGGCATTATTACCTTAAGAAAATATTTGCATTTAATTTTCTTTATATATAGGTGTATAAGTTCTTACCAAATGTACTTGCTCAGATATAAGAAGTTACTGACAAAATGCAAATATTTTCAACGCGAACATGGTTTTAAACAGGTCTTTGCGCCATTTGGCGCAACGGGTCATCTAGTATGGATAAAGGAAGCATGGTCGGGAAGAGATTGATAGCTTTTGGACCCCCATAAATACTGAACGTTCTGATTTTAAGCATGTCATCCCGAACGTTTTTTGATGGCAACTTTAGTTGACGCGAGGTGGCAACTTTAGTTGTTAACACATGGCAACTTTGTCCTAGTTTGTTTTTTCGACAGAAAATTGCCATGCTTGTCAACCTCGCGTGAACTAAAGTTGTCATGAAAAACGTTCGGATTGCCATGCTTAAAATCCGAAAGTTCAGGATTTATCATTTTCATAGTTTTTTAGGAAGAGATTGATAGTTGCATGGACTCGTGAGAGAGATTATGTGAAGGGATAGCTGTATGGAGTCTGGACTCTTGAGAGATCACGGTAAAGGAAGCTGCCTTGGCTGTTTATCTTTGGATCTAATGGTGGACAATAGTTTGCATGTGAGAATTAATGATGCCTCCAATTAGATCTCGAATTTTTATCTTTTGATCTAACGGTGAATCATAGTTTGACCGTGAGAATTAATATGGCGGCTCGGATGGTGCTCCCAACTAGTATATACTAGTAAATTGTACGTGCTTTGCACGCCAGTTAAATATATATAAAAAGCGTGTGAAAATAATTTTGAATATGTATTTTCTTTTATAGAATCGTATTGGACAAGATTCAACTTGGTTCTTAGTTCTTTAGAATCTAGATTGTTCTAGTTGCTTTTTATTAGAGTATCAGATAAGCGTGTGAATAGATGCTTCTATAACACATGAGATTGTAGAGTTGAGGGTTCAATTAGAAGGCCACGTGGCAGGATCCTATGAGTTGAAAACTATATCCAACGGATGATAATGTTCGGATTTGCTATCTCCTGACCGTTGGATGGTCATATCCAACGACTAATATTTGAAGTTATTGCCACACTATATAGTGGTATAGATATAGATAGCAAATATGTCCGTGCGTTGCAATGGGAAAAAAAAATTCACGCCTAATACACACACTTGACGACATCAACAAATCCCTTGAAATCTTTCATGATGCCATGCAATAAGCAACATGATAAGTGGTGTTGCGCAAAAACATAAAGGTGTGATGATTTTTGAAGTATACTCAAGGTGTTTACAATTCATTATACAACACAAATATCTACCTAGTTGCCAGTATATGTTTACGCATTTGCTGTTGTTTCTCGGTGACGCCAAAAAAATATTGCATTAGAATGAAAATAGCAAAGTACATTTTAGTATTTAATGATAGCATGTGCAGAAGAGCATTATTTTTATCATATAACTTGTCCCTCGAATGGATGTACCTAGCACTAACTTGGTGCTAGATACATCCATTTGAGGGACAAACTTGGGACAAGCTTTTTCGGACGGAGGGAGTATGTGTTTGCATATATAAATATATATATATGTGTGTTTGCAATCATAATTCAGTTCAAGACTTAATTTGGTTGCAAACATATAGGAGCTCCATAAAAAACAACCAATCTATAAGGACATATGTAATAGGCATTTCTAAAATATCTCATCATATAAAGAAGGTGTTATTTAAGTTTGCACCCTGAACATAATTTCAAAAATTAATGATAATAGCATATTTAGAATCTACACATTTTTCTGATGAACTTTCATATATGACATATCAGATTTGGAGTTAGGGTTGCAAACATATTTAGAAGAGCATTATTTTTATCATATAACTTGTCCCTCGAATGGATGTACCTAGCACTAACTTGGTGCTAGATACATCCATTTGAGGGACAAACTTGGGACAAGCTTTTTCGGACGGAGGGAGTATGTGTTTGCATATATAAATATATATATATGTGTGTTTGCAATCATAATTCAGTTCAAGACTTAATTTGGTTGCAAACATATAGGAGCTCCATAAAAAACAACCAATCTATAAGGACATATGTAATAGGCATTTCTAAAATATCTCATCATATAAAGAAGGTGTTATTTAAGTTTGCACCCTGAACATAATTTCAAAAATTAATGATAATAGCATATTTAGAATCTACACATTTTTCTGATGAACTTTCATATATGACATATCAGATTTGGAGTTAGGGTTTCAAAGATATGAAAATTTCAAAAAGTATTTGAAAAAGGGAGGGTGTGGGAATCGAACCCACAACCTCCAGCACGGTAGGTCAAGGAACCAACCAGTGCGCTGCACACTTGGTTGTTGTACACGAGGGGATCTCCTCTTATTGAGCTATGGGCGAGCGCAGACAAAAAAAAAACCAAACGTTTTTCTCACTTACTGGTGGCATTGGTGGGTAATTTTGAGCAACTTTAAGGGCAGTTTTAATGACGGACGGCAGAAGCGATAGCCGCTTTATTAGTAGGTAAAGATATATATACTGGTAGAAATCGGATCCCTACCAGAGCGTGCTCTCAGGTTGTAGGGGTGGAAGGAGGGATGGCGTGGAGAAAGGCGTGGTCGCCGGCGCTGGGGCGCCGTCGTTGCGTGCGCGCGCGCGCGCGAGAGAGAGAGAGAGAGAGAGAGCGCAGGGGCGGCGGCTAGGGTTAGGTCTCCCGGCTCCCTAAGGGAGCCGAGTGTCGTGGTACTAAGTCTGACAGTAAGAGTAGGGGGTACGTATGAGAAGGCAAGGTCCTAACTACGGCGAGGTTGTACACATGAGTTTACGAGTTCAGGCCCCTCTCGGAGGAGGTAAAAGCCCTACGTCTCAGTGCCCTGAGGCGGTCGACTGGAATATGAGTGTGTGTGTTACAGGGGGTGCGAACCCTTGTGCCAGTGGAGGGGGGTGGCTTATATAGAGTGCGCCAGGACCCCAGCCGTCCCACATTACACAAGGTTCAATGTTCATTAAGACAGGGCGTTACTGGTAACGCCAGCTATAAAGAGCTATAAATGATCTTAAACACTACAGAGTAAACGCCCGACCGTTGCCATCCTAAGTGACTCTAGGTCTTCTGTACTCCGAGTGGTTTCTTGTATTGTCGAGTGACTTCGTCTTGGTCGAGTGGAATTGGGTTATCTGAGTGAGGTAGGAGGTCGAGTGGATTGCCCTCCTAGATGAACTCAGTCGGCTTCTTCTGTTGCATTTTGAATGTCTTTGACTCTAGGGTAGTGTCCTTGGGTAGGGTGTCTAGGTCAGGCCTGTGACCCTACCCTAGGTACATGTCGTCGTCATTAGCCCCCGAATGGATTGAGGTCCGAGTGAAGAAAGAGTTGAAGTTGACTCCGACTCGATTCCATACTTCGGAGGTATTTCATCTGAATCTGCGGATCATGTTGAAACTTCAATCTGGTTTCAGTCGCCTTGGTCCATTCAGAGGCCGTCGTCGAGTGAACTATACTGACAATCTCCGAGTGACAATATGGAACGAAATCTCCGGCGCGATTGGTTGCTCTGCGGTCCCCGGATCTCACGGGATTCAAAATTTCGGGGAAGCGCGCGGGACGGAGCGTGCCGCAGTAATTGGAGTGGTTAGATAAGGACGTCTCGATTTTCATGCCGCCTTTTTCGCCATGTATCGGGCGTGCGACTGTTGCGGGATTTGACAGGATCGCCCGGGCCCACGAGTCAGTCACTCGGAAATTGGTACATATAAGGCCGTCGAGGCCGATGCGCTTGCACAATGCGCCTCGTTCTCTCTCTTCTTCCTCTGCTTCTCCACTGCATCCTTCTCCACCCTCGACGCCGACGTTCTGTCCGCACGCCGTCTTCCACGATGGGAAAGGAGAAGACGGCGGCCCTGGAGCGCGCTAAGAAGGCGATGGCGACGGCAAAGGGCAAGAAGACGAGTCGAGGATCGTCGTCGAGGTCTGGTCTGCCACCTGGTTGGATCCAGGGAGACTGGATCCGATCTACGATCCAGAAGGAGGATTTGGAGGACCTGGCCGCCATGGGCTTGATTGCCCATGGATCTTGGAGGTTGCCGGGGAACGAAACCGAGCCTCAGCTGCAGGAGGGTGAGTGCGTCCTCCTCGCAACTCATGTTGACCGCGGTTTCACTCTGCCTCCGCATCCTTTTTCCCGGGGTTTCTTGAACTTTTTTGGTGCCCAACTTCATCATTTCTCTCCCAACACAATCACATATCTCACTGCGTATGTCTCTCTGTGTGAAAACTTCTTGGGCTGTCGACCGCATTGGGGTTTATTCAAACACATCTTTACTTGCCGTTCCCAAACTATGAACAAAGCAAATCCGACTGACGCAAAGACGCATGTGATCCAAATGTGCGGGGGTTTAGGGATTCAGACGAGGGGTAGGAGTACTTTCCCTCCTATGACCCTTCCTGAATCGGTTAGGGGGTGGCAGTCGACCTGGTTCTATTGCCAAGATGTTCCGACTCCTGGTCAGTCGACTGGTTGTAACACCCCCTTGTAATGACCACAGTGATCAACTGCTAATAATGCCATGTCATCATCATTTGCTTTGCCTAGTCACTTGGGTTAATAATCCAATTCAAATTCAAATCTGAAAATCAAATTAAATTCCAAAGTGTAAATTGAAGTTGATCAAACTCTGCTGGAGAAATGTTATTTAATTAGCAAATAATCCAGTGGTCATGGCAAAATCATAATCATTATTTTTGGAGTTAGCTAAGTGAGTGAAACAACCTGAAACAGCACTCAAAACAGACTATTTGCATCTATTAAATTAATATCAAATTCAAATGGAATCCAAATATGTTCAAACCACTTTTTGGTGAGAGCTAATATTGCATCACAATATTGGGACCAACTCCCATAATTTTTCAAAAGTGCACAAGTGGCCTAAACATTTTGAAACAGAAAAGGGATTAAAAGAAAAAGGAAACAGAAAGTAGAAAATGTAAAAGCGAGGCACTGTGCACTGGGCCTTAGTGCACAGTGCCCCGACCGCGGCCCGCCTGGCCCAGCTCGCTATAGTCGTCGTCCTTCTCCGTCGCCGTGTCGCCTCGTCCATGGACGCGCGCGCTCGCTCCGGTCGCTGCTCGACAGCGCGACGCTGCGGGCGCCGCGAGAGGATAAGGGCAGGCCCGTGCCTTCCCCCTGATCATTTGCCTCATCCCCATCTCTCTCCCTCGCCGCTCTGTCTCTTCCCCTTCCTCCAGATCCGAGCACAGGACGCCGCCGTCGCCGCGTCTTGGCACCGCCGTGGCCACCAGCCTTCCCGCGTCGTCTGGAGGTGCTAGGACGGATCGCCGCGGACGTCTGCATCCTCGGGAACAACCAGACGGAGTGAAGGAGCCCCGCATCGCCCGCGCGCGAGTCGTCTTCCACCTCGGGTCGCCGCCGATTCCTTCGTCTCCGGCGACCACTGCTGCTACAAATCTGTCAGGGGCCTTTCTTGAGCCGCGCGGTGAGCTCCTCCACCTCACACTCTTCTCCATTTACTTCTCCGCACGCCGTAGCTAGCCAACGTCGAGGCCGAGCTTTGTTCGCCGCCGTTCGCGTCGCCGCCGTGGCCATAGCCACTGTCGTGGTTATCTGAGCACGGCACTGAGCTCCTGATGCTCCCAGGAGCCCGGTGAGCTCAAGCCCGAGCCCTTCCGTGCCTCCTAACGCCGTTCCCTCGATTTCCCGAATGCCACCGCCGCCAAATCTCGTCGCCGGCCCAGCTCCGGTCATCTCCTGGTCCGGCGAGTGCCTCAGCTAGATGCGCGAGGACGCCAGCTATCGAACGCGCCCAAGCGCGCCCCGAAACGAGCTCTGTAGCGTGATTCTGGCGAGCTCCGGCGACGCGCCGCCGTGCGATTTGGTCGCCGGCGACCAGCCGCCGGCCCCGCTGACGTGGCACAGGCGGGGCCCACCCCTGGGTCACTGACCCGTGGGTCCCAGGGGCCCGGCCGGCCAGTTGACCAGTCAGCCTTGCTGACTGGACCGGCCCAGCCGCTGACACGTGGGCCCCACCTCCCTGATTAATTAATTAAAACATTTTAGAAATAAAAATAAACTAATTAACCTAATGTCTCACTGACATGTGGGGTCCACCCCCCTAATTAATCCTGGTAATTAAACTAATTCACTGGATAAAGAAACAGAGGCTGACATGTGGGTCCCACTGGACCCACATGTCAGGTTTGACCGGTACAGCCGGCTGCTGACTTGCTGATGTCAGCATGACATCATGCTGACGTCATAATTCATTTTCTGTTAAATAAAATAATTCCAGAAATTCAAATAATCTTTAAAAATTTAATAACTTTTAAACCGTAGCTCGGATCGAAAAAGTTAAAACATGAAAGTTGCTCAGAACGACGAGACGAGTCTGATCGTGCCGTCTGTTTCTCCATCGGAACCTCCTACGTAGAAGAACTCGTAACTCCGGACCCGAATCCGGCAGATGAATAGTGCACACACGTCGGATATTAAATCTCAGAATAATTCTAAAAATAACTAAAATGACTTAGATGCATAATTAGGCAACCCTGCACTGCATCATAGCATCACACGCACCGTATTGCATCTGTTTGCATTATGTTTACCTGTTTCTTCCCCCTCTTCTCTCTCGGTAGACCCCGACGTTGACGTAGCTTCCGAGGCAGACGCCGCACAGGAGTACGACTACGTCCCCGACGATACTACTGAAGACCTTGCCCTTGCCCCCGAGCAAACAGGCAAGCACCCCCATTTTGAGCATGCCTATGTCGCCTACTCTTTTCTCTCTTATGCTTGCATTAGAACTGCTACTGCTACTGTTTTCCTATATCTGCTGCATAGCCTGATTATTGTACCCTACTTTGTTACCTTACCGATTATCCTAGACTGCTTAGTATAAGGTGGGTAGAGACACGACAGAGACCCCCACTTGATCCCGACTGCCCTGCTGGACATCAGAAGACCCGATCATCGGGATTGAAGACTAGACCATGGCACCGCACATCACTTCCCCTTAGTTGCCGACACTGCTGGGTTATCATCGAGTGCCGAGGGTGATACCTCGTCAGCACTTCTGATGTTAACCTTGTAGGTTAGTTACTCGGTCGTGGTAAGCGAGGGTGATTCCTTCTACACCACCCCCGATCACGACGTCGTCGCGCAACTCCTCAAGGTGGACCTCGAGGGTGATTCCTCCTTCGTTCACCTTGATGATAACATCGAGCGGGAATTCCGTCGAGGGTGATTCCTCAGGGTTCCCTTCGGTGTCAGACACACAGTTACCTTGGATATTATGACTTGCACTAAACTATGATACTAAAGACGGGTCGGCCCTGAGGGGTACCCGCGCGAGCTTAACGCGAAGTGATGTGGAGACGGGTTGACCTGGATGGTGCCCGCGAGATAACTACGAGGCGTGGCCGGGCATTCTTAGCCCTTGCCGCAAGTCCTCGAGACGGGGCGACGGGGTCACATCGATCGTGAGTCTCTGCTCATTTCCGCGCGGTCCTAATCCACTACGGTTTGGATATTTGATCCGAGGGGCCTCTGGCCCGATAGCACTAACCATCACGTGGGCATAGTATGGGCGTTCTGCGTCGTACACATCAGCCGAAGCTTGTTTGACGTCAGTAAGGAGCGGCGCACGCCGAGTTGGACTGGTAACGCAACCGCGCTTGTATAAGGGGTTGCTAGGTCTGCTCTCGGTGGCCCCGTAACGTGCAGGAGTTCCCGGGGCGATGGCCCAAGACCCCTGGGGGCATAGGTTTAGTCCGGCGTGCTGACCTCTCTTATAAGCCTAGGTCGGGTTGCGGCGTGTTGTTTGGCCAAGGCCGGGCATGACCCAGTAAAGTGTGTCCGGCCGGAGTTAAGCAAGCGTGGTGGGTAACTTGGTGCACCCCTGCAGGGAAGAAACTTCTATCGATAGCCTGTCCTACGGTAACGGACACTCGGAGTTGTATCCCGATCGGTACAACTAGAACATGTGATGAGAATTGGATAGTACGGCTCTGGGATTGCTTTCTCGCAGGGAGTCGAGAAAGGATCTCAGGTCGAGGTTGATGATATTACTACTACTACTTTACATTATGTTCATCTGCTCTCTCCTGATGCTGCAAGACTGTCGAAGATTGTTGAAGATGCTAGTCTTCGATAGGACTAGGCTTTCCCCCTCTACTCTGGCATTTCTGCAGCCCAGTCCACATATACAGCCATTCCTTTGACAATGATGCATATGTAGTGTAGATCCTTACTTGCTGAGTACTTCGGATGAGTACTCACGTTTGCTTTATTTTCTTTTTCCCCCATTTTTCCATTTGATGCCACCAGACGACGGAGCCCCTGAGCCAGAAGCCCCAGCCGACGACCAGTACTACTATCCGCCTGGCGAGTACTACTACTACGAGGAGCCGTTCGACGACCAGGAGTAGGATCGGAGGGTCCAGGGCAGGAGGCCTACGCCTTTCGATCGTAGTTTTTATTTTTACCCCGCCTCTGTGAAGGCTTATCTCTCTCTCTGTAATATATCTGTACTCAGATATCTAATGCTTCCGCTGACGCTTGTATGCCATCGAGCTTGTATTCGAGCCCTCGAGGCCCTGGCTTGTAATATTAAGCTTGTATGACTTTATTTTATGTTTTAGAGTTGTGTTGTGATATCTTCAAGTGAGTCCTTAGGCTTGATCGTGCGCATTTGCGTGTATGATTAGTGCACGATTAAGCCGGGGTCGTCACAGGTTGGTATCAGAGCCGACTGCCTCTAGTTATCCCCCTATCCAATTCCTTGGCCGAAGTTGAGTCTAGTGGTCAAAAACTATTTTACTAACTTGGCTGTGTGGCTTACGGGCCCACGTCGCCAACTTGGTGGTATTAGGATCTTTTATTCCTCGTCTTTACTCTGGGATTCTAATCTCTCATCTATTCGGGTTTAAAAAAATTTACTAACACTGACATTTAGGTTCTCGTTAATTCTATCCACCCGGAGAGCTGGATTCAGTGCGATTTCCCTGACGTTGATCTGATTAGTCTGATAATCATTTTCCTTTCCATTGTTTTGTTTAACCTTTCCTTCCGAGATTGGTTATATTTCTCATTGTCTTATGACAACCCTGAACCTTTCTGTTTCAGATGGATCGGCTATTTCCACCGCGGCCTACGACCCAGCTTGTGCTTCGCACTTGGGCTCGTGATGCCCCTGGATTTCCAGCTGTTCTGATCGCCCTCCTGAGTAGACTGGGTTACCGCTGGTATCCAGAGTACATGGTCTATGAGGTTTATCGCGAATTCAACCAGGAACAGTACTATGCTGAAGTTCGGATTTATGATCAGCAGAACAACTCAGACACCGAGCTACACCTTTTTCATGGATTAGGCGTGACGATTGAGATGGCAGTACATGATGCCGCCTACTCTGCTGTCGCACGTCTCCGAGGAGAGCACAGTGCTAACTTGGATGATACTGTGTTTCGGTACATTCCGTATGCACCTGTTGGAGATGCTACTGGATTTTACACAGCTATCTGTGCCCCGTACGAGTCTCGACGCTACGACCCGCAGGTTCTGATTCAGTGCACTCAGGCTTTGGATCGCACTGTTCGTGCACTTGCTGTTGAGTTGTTTGCCACTCGAGCACGCTACTACGAGGCTATGACACAGTTGCTACCAGCTGTTCGTGCAGGGATGCATCCGGAGTACATTCTTTACCCGAGCAGGACTGAGATGCCATCAGGGATTGTCTGGCCTGCTGTGGGAGGTCACACGCCTGCACGTGGACCTCTTCTTTCTTCTCGAGACCGGGTTCTGCATCAGAGTGCCCATGGAGCGCAGGATCCTTCTGCGACGAACGTCCATCGTCCGCACTTGCAGTTACCCCGTTTCAGTGGTTTTCTCCGACGCTGATGTAGCCTTTGCTATGTCCCGTTGTGTACTTCCTTACCGCGTGCCTGCGCGCCGCCTAGCATGTCTAGCTTTTCAATTTGCGCCGTTATGCTGCCCGAATGTAACCGACTATGTATGGATCTGTACGTCTTAATGACTACTTCTAGCATCTATTGCACTCTTTCAATAATGTCGAGTTACCTCATGTTTATTGTTAAACACTTGCATAAGCTATCGCTGAAATACCCCTGTTGGAATAGCAGGATGGCTGACAACAACCCGCCACCGCCGCCACCACCTGATTACATGGCAGCGATGATGCAACAGTTTGAACTCAACCGCCAGTTTATGACAGGAATTATGCAGCAGTTCCCTCGTCCTGATGCTAATCAGCAGCCTTTCTCCATCACTTTGCCAGAATTTATGCGGCTCAGCCCATCCTTCTTCCGCAACACAGTCAACCCATTGGATGCCGATGACTGGCTGCGTGACATCTCCCATGAGATGGAGTCTGCTGGTGTCGCCCAAGTCAACTATGTCACCTTCGCGACATACCTTCTGAAGGGTCCCGCTTCCCAATGGTGGGCCACTTACCGACAGACCCTGCCACCTGGTACTGTCGTCACTTGGGCAGAATTCAAGATTGCATTCCGTGCCCGCTACATTCCTCAAGCTGTCATAGCTCGGAAGAAGGCCGAGTTCCGTAATCTTGTTCAGGGCAACAAGACTGTGGAAGTCTATCAGCGCGAGTTTCTAGACTTATCTCGTTACGCTGAAGAGGACATTCCTACTGATGAACGCAGACAGGAGAAGTTTCGTGAAGGACTGCACCATGACATTCAGTTAGCCCTTCTTGTTCAAGATTATCCTGATTTCGCCACCTTGGTGAATAAGGCCATCATGGTTGAAACTGGACTTAAGAAGCACAAGGAAGCGTCCAGACGCACCCGTGAGTCGGGCTCGTCTTCCCAGAAGCGACGCATCTGGTTCCCCAAAGGCATGTTCCGTTCAGCAGCTCCTGCGAACAGACCTTCTTATGCTGCACCACGTCTGCCACCTCCACCACCGAGACAGCCCCTGCCAGCTCCAGCACCTCGAGCTCCAGCACCTCGTCCTGACAGCGGACTATGCTTCAAGTGTGGCAAGCCAGGTCACCGTGCTAGAGACTGTTCTCAGAATCAGAATCAACTAGCTCTCCCTTCTGCTGGACGTGGAATTGGCCGTGGTATTCCTCAGCAGCGCAACAATAATGCCAGACCTTCTTATGGTCGTGGGCAGTACTACCACGTCAACATGTCTGAAGCTCCAGATCAACCAGATACTGTGATGGGTACACTTCTCGTTAATTCAGTACCAGCATCTGTTTTATTTGATTCAGGAGCATCGCATTCCTTCATGTCAGAACATTTTGCACGCATGCATGACATTAAATGCGAATACATGAACACACACTTATTGGTACACACCCCCGCGGGTGGTTGCCGAACCTTTGCAGTTAGCTATAATGTTCCCGTTGAAATCGAAGAGTTGGAGTTCAGTGCGTCTCCCATTATTCTGAAATCGTCCAAGATTGACCTTATTCTGGGAATGGATTGGTTGAAGGCCCACTATGCCTCAATCAATTGTGCCACCAAAGTTGTTCACCTCTTGCACCCCTCGAATGAGATGGTGAATTACCATGCTCATATCACTCAGAACGCCGAGGCTCAAATTTATGCCTTGAATGCGTTGAATGCTTCTCCGCTTGATGGGATTGAGACTATCCCAGTTGTCTGTGACTTCCCGGATGTTTTTCCAGAAGAACTTCCAGGAATACCCCCTGCTAGAGCTGTCGAGTTCGTCATCGACTTGAAGCCTGGCACCACTCCTATTGCGAAGCGTCCTTACAAGATGCCTCCGCACCACCTCATCGAGCTTAAGGAGGAAATTGATAAATCTTTAAGGAAGGGTTTCATTCGCCCCAGTTCCTCTGCATGGGAAGCACCGTCTCTTTTCGTCAAGAAGAAAGATGGAACGAATAGGTTGGTCCAAGATTATCGTCCTATCAACCAGGCAACCATTCAGAATAAATATCCACTTCCCCGGATCAACGATTTATATGATCAACTCGCTGGATCTTCGGTGTTTTCTAAACTCGACTTGAGGTTGGGTTATCACCAGATCCGTGTTCGCGAAGAGGATATTCCGAAGACTGCATTCGTTACTCGTTATGGCTCTTACGAGTACACAGTCATGTCGTTTGGTTTAACAAACGCTCCAGCTACATTCTCCCGCCTAATGAATTACATATTCATGGATTACCTCGACAAATTCGTCGTGGTATATCTGGATGATATTCTGGTTTATTCGAAGAACAAAGAAGAACATGCTGAGCACCTTCGACTAGTTCTGGAGAGACTTCGAGAGCACCAATTATATGCCAAGTTCTCTAAATGCGAATTCTGGCTTCCTGAAGTGACCTACCTTGGACATGTGATTTCCAAGGACGGTATTGCCGTTAACCCGGAGCGTGTTTAGGCTATCCTTGACTGGACTCCTCCGAAGAATGCCAAGCAGGTCCGAAGCTTTCTCGGTCTAGCCAGCTATTGTCGCCGATTCGTCGAGAACTTCTCCAAGATCGCCAAGCCCCTGACTAATCTGCTCCACAAAGGCGTTAAGTTTGAGTGGACAGACAAGTGTCAGGAAAGTTTCCAAACCCTCAAGGACAAGCTCACTTCTGCTCCAGTGCTTGCTCCTCCTGATTCTCGCAAGGACTTTGTCATATATTGCGACGCCTCTCGTCAGGGATTAGGCTGCGTCCTAATGCAAGAGCGGAGAGTAATTGCATATGCTTCACGTCAATTGCGTCCACATGAAGAGAATTATCCAGTGCATGATCTTGAACTTGCAGCAGTGATGTATGCATTGAAGTTATGGCGACACTACCTTCTGGGTAATCGGTGTGAAATTTATACCGATCACCAAAGTATGAAATACTTATTCACTCAACCGGATCTTAATCTCCGACAACAACGATGGTTAGAAGCTATTGCGGATTATGACTGCGGTATTTCTTATACCCCGGGCAAAGCTAATGTAATGGCCGATGCCCTGAGTCGCAAGTCTTATTGCAACAACCTCATGGTTAGGCAAGCTCAACCTCGTCTTCACGCAGAACTGACTCAGCTGAATCTGCGAATTCTTCCCCAGGGTTCTCTTAATAACCTTGTCGTACAGCCAGACCTTCTGAAGGCTGTTAAAGAAGCGCAAGCCAAAGATGCTGAAATTGACTTGTTGAAGAAGGAGCTTCACCTTGCTAAGTATCGGGATTTCTCAGTTGCTGAAGATGGTACATTATATTTCAGAGACCGCATCGTAGTACCTCGCTTCGAGCTGATGACTGACAAAGTCATGAAGGAGGCCCATGATACACCGCTGTCTATCCATCCGGGTAGTACCAAAATGTATCGAGATCTTCGTCAAAGGTACTGGTGGTCTAGAATGAAGCAGGATATTGCTCGTTATGTTGCCGAGTGTGACGTTTGTCGTCGCGTGAAGGCAGAACATCAAAAACCTGCTGGAATTCTGCAACCGCTCCCTATTCCTCTATGGAAGTGGGATAAAGTGCAATTGGACTTCATCACTGGTCTTCCCAAGTCTCAGAAGGGTCACGATGCTATTCTTGTCGTCGTTGACCAACTCTCCAAGGTTGCTCATTTCCTACCTGTTAAGGAGACTATCACCGCTAGCCAGCTAGCAGAACTGTACATTGCCAGAATTGTTTCTCTCCATGGTATTCCGAAGGAGATTAGTTCAGACCGTGGTGTTCTTTTCACTTCCAAGTTCTGGGAAAGTTTCCAAGAAGCCATGGGAACTCATATTACCTGGAGTTCCGCATATCATCCTCAGTCCCAAGGCCAAGTTGAGCGTGTTAATCAAGTGCTTGAAGACATGCTTCGAGCTTGTGTTATATCCTTCGGTAAGAAATGGGAGGAATCTCTCCCGTATGCCGAGTTCTCTTATAACAACAGTTATCAAGCCAGCTTAAAAATGGCCCCATTTGAGGTTCTTTATGGTCGTAAATGTCGAACCCCTCTGAATTGGTCAGAAACCGGGGAACGACCTCTTGTTGGACCGGACATTATTCAGCATGCCGAAGAACAAGTCCGAATTGTACGGGAGAATCTCAAAGCAGCTCAAGACCGTCAGAAGAGTAATTATGATCGCAAGCGATGGGGTGTGATCTATCAACCTGGTGATCAAGCCTATCTTCGTGTCACTCCGATGAAGGGCACACGACGTTTCGGAATCAAGGGCAAGCTAGCTCCTCGCTATATTGGTCCTTTCCGTATCATGGCTAGACGTGGACATGTGGCATATAAATTGGAGTTGCCGCCACAGTTCTCTCATATTCATGATGTCTTCCACGTGTCGCAACTCCGTAAGTGCTTCAAGGAATCCCCGCACCGTGCAGTGGATCATGAGATGCTCGAGCTACAAGATGATCTTTCCTATAAGGAGCATCCGATCCGCATCCTCGACGAAGCTGAGCGTCGTACTCGTCAGAAGACGACCAAGTTCCTGAAAGTGCAATGGTCGAATCATACTGAAGATGAAGCCACTTGGGAACGCGAGGATCATCTTCGGGAAGAATATCCCGAACTCTTTCCTTCTACCTCCTAAATTCTCGGGACGAGAATTTCTTTTAGTGGAGGAGAATTTGTAACACCCCCTTGTAATGACCACAGTGATCAACTGCTAATAATGCCATGTCATCATCATTTGCTTTGCCTAGTCACTTGGGTTAATAATCCAATTCAAATTCAAATCTGAAAATCAAATTAAATTCCAAAGTGTAAATTGAAGTTGATCAAACTCTGCTGGAGAAATGTTATTTAATTAGCAAATAATCCAGTGGTCATGGCAAAATCATAATCATTATTTTTGGAGTTAGCTAAGTGAGTGAAACAACCTGAAACAGCACTCAAAACAGACTATTTGCATCTATTAAATTAATATCAAATTCAAATGGAATCCAAATATGTTCAAACCACTTTTTGGTGAGAGCTAATATTGCATCACAATATTGGGACCAACTCCCATAATTTTTCAAAAGTGCACAAGTGGCCTAAACATTTTGAAACAGAAAAGGGATTAAAAGAAAAAGGAAACAGAAAGTAGAAAATGTAAAAGCGAGGCACTGTGCACTGGGCCTTAGTGCACAGTGCCCCGACCGCGGCCCGCCTGGCCCAGCTCGCTACAGTCGTCGTCCTTCTCCGTCGCCGTGTCGCCTCGTCCATGGACGCGCGCGCTCGCTCCGGTCGCTGCTCGACAGCGCGACGCCGCGGGCGCTGCGAGAGGATAAGGGCAGGCCCGTGCCTTCCCCCTGATCATTTGCCTCATCCCCATCTCTCTCCCTCGCCGCTCTGTCTCTTCCCCTTCCTCCAGATCCGAGCACAGGACGCCGCCGTCGCCGCGTCTTGGCACCGCCGTGGCCACCAGCCTTCCCGCGTCGTCTGGAGGTGCTAGGACGGATCGCCGCGGACGTCTGCATCCTCGGGAACAACCAGACGGAGTGAAGGAGCCCCGCATCGCCCGCGCGCGAGTCGTCTTCCACCTCGGGTCGCCGCCGATTCCTTCGTCTCCGGCGACCACTGCTGCTACAAATCTGTCAGGGGCCTTTCTTGAGCCGCGCGGTGAGCTCCTCCACCTCACACTCTTCTCCATTTACTTCTCCGCACGCCGTAGCTAGCCGACGTCGAGGCCGAGCTTTGTTCGCTGCCGTTCGCGTCGCCGCCGTGGCCATAGCCACTGTCGTGCTTATCTGAGCACGGCACTGAGCTCCTGATGCTCCCAGGAGCCCGGTGAGCTCAAGCCCGAGCCCTTCCGTGCCTCCTAACGCCGTTCCCTCGATCTCCCGAATGCCACCGCCGCCAAATCTCGTCGCCGGCCCAGCGGAGGTCATCTCCTGGTCCGGCGAGTGCCTCAGCTAGATGCGCGAGGACGCCAGCTATCGAACGCGCCCAAGCGCGCCCCGAAACGAGCTCTGTAGCGTGATTCCGGCGAGCTCCGGCGACGCGCCGCCGTGCGATTTGGTCGCCGGCGACCAGCCGCCGGCCCCGCTGACGTGGCACAGGCGGGGCCCACCCCTGGGTCACTGACCCGTGGGTCCCAGGGGCCCGGCCGGCCAGTTGACCAGTCAGCCTTGCTGACTGGACCGGCCCAGCCGCTGACACGTGGGCCCCACCTCCCTGATTAATTAATTAAAACATTTTAGAAATAAAAATAAACTAATTAACCTAATGTCTCACTGACATGTGGGGTCCACCCCCCTAATTAATCCTGGTAATTAAACTAATTCACTGGATAAAGAAACAGAGGCTGACATGTGGGTCCCACTGGACCCACATGTCAGGTTTGACCGGTACAGCCGGCTGCTGACTTGCTGATGTCAGCATGACATCATGCTGACGTCATAATTCATTTTCTGTTAAATAAAATAATTCCAGAAATTCAAATAATCTTTAAAAATTTAATAACTTTTAAACCGTAGCTCGGATCGAAAAAGTTAAAACATGAAAGTTGCTCAGAACGACGAGACGAGTCTGATCATGCCGTCTGTTTCTCCATCGGAACCTCCTACGTAGAAGAACTCGTAACTCCGGACCCGAATCCGGCAGATGAATAGTGCACACACGTCGGATATTAAATCTCAGAATAATTCTAAAAATAACTAAAATGACTTAGATGCATAATTAGGCAACCCTGCACTGCATCATAGCATCACACGCACCGTATTGCATCTGTTTGCATTATGTTTACCTGTTTCTTCCCCCTCTTCTCTCTCGGTAGACCCCGACGTTGACATAGCTCCCGAGGCAGACGCCGCACAGGAGTACGACTACGTCCCCGACGATACTACTGAAGACCTTGCCCTTGCCCCCGAGCAAACAGGCAAGCACCCCCATTTTGAGCATGCCTATGTCGCCTACTCTTTTCTCTCTTATGCTTGCATTAGAACTGCTACTGCTACTGTTTTCCTATATCTGCTGCATAGCCTGATTATTGTACCCTGCTTTGTTACCTTACCGATTATCCTAGACTGCTTAGTATAAGGTGGGTAGAGACACGACAGAGACCCCCACTTGATCCCGACTGCCCTGCTGGACATCAGAAGACCCGATCATCGGGATTGAAGACTAGACCATGGCACCGCACATCACTTCCCCTTAGTTGCCGACACTGCTGGGTTATCATCGAGTGCCGAGGGTGATACCTCGTCAGCACTTCTGATGTTAACCTTGTAGGTTAGTTACTCGGTCGTGGTAAGCGAGGGTGATTCCTTCTACACCACCCCCGATCACGACGTCGTCGCGCAACTCCTCAAGGTGGACCTCGAGGGTGATTCCTCCTTCGTTCACCTTGATGATAACATCGAGCGGGAATTCCATCGAGGGTGATTCCTCAGGGTTCCCTTCGGTGTCAGACACACAGTTACCTTGGATATTATGACTTGCACTAAACTATGATACTAAAGACGGGTCGGCCCTGAGGGGTACCCGCGCGAGCTTAACGCGAAGTGATGTGGAATCGGGTTGACCTGGATGGTGCCCGCGAGATAACTACGAGGCGTGGCCGGGCATTCTTAGCCCTTGCCGCAAGTCCTCGAGACGGGGCGACGGGGTCACATCGATCGTGAGTCTCTGCTCGTTTCCGCGCGCTCCTAATCCACTACGGTTTGGATATTTGATCCGAGGGGCCTCTGGCCCGATAGCACTAACCATCACGTGGGCATAGTATGGGCGTTCTGCGTCGTACACATCAGCCGAAGCTTGTTTGACGTCAGTAAGGAGCGGCGCACGCCGAGTTGGACTGGTAATGCAACCGCGCTTGTATAAGGGGTTGCTAGGTCTGCTCTCGGTGGCCCCGTAACGTGCAGGAGTTCCCGGGGCGATGGCCCAAGACCCCTGGGGGCATAGGTTTAGTCCGGCGTGCTGACCTCTCTTATAAGCCTAGGTCGGGTTGCGGCGTGTTGCTTAGCCGAGGCCGGGCATGACCCAGAAAAGTGTGTCTGGCCAGAGTTAAGTGAGCGTGGTGGGTAAGTTGGTGCACCCCTGCAGGGAAGAAACTTCTATCGATAGCCTGTCCTACGGTAACGGACACTCGGAGTTGTATCCCGATCGGTACAACTAGAACATGTGGTGAGAACTGGATAGTACGGCTCTGGGATTGCTTTCTCGCAGGGAGTCGAGAAAGGATCTCAGGTCGAGGTTGATGATATTACTACTACTACTTTACATTATGTTCATCTGCTCTCTCCTGATGCTGCAAGACTGTCGAAGATTGTTGAAGATGCTAGTCTTCGATAGGACTAGGCTTTCCCCCTCTACTCTGGCATTTCTGCAGCCCAGTCCACATATACAGCCATTCCTTTGACAATGATGCATATGTAGTGTAGATCCTTGCTTGCTGAGTACTTCAGATGAGTACTCACGTTTGCTTTATTTTCTTTTTCCCCCATTTTCCATTTGATGCCACCAGACGACGGAGCCCCTGAGCCAGAAGCCCCAGCCGACGACCAGTACTACTATCCGCCTGGCGAGTACTACTACTACGAGGAGCCGTTCGACGACCAGGAGTAGGATCGGAGGGTCCAGGGCAGGAGGCCTACGCCTTTCGATCGTAGTTTTTATTTTTACCCCGCCTCTGTGAAGGCTTATCTCTCTCTCTGTAATATATCTGTACTCAGATATCTAATGCTTCCGCTGACGCTTGTATGCCATCGAGCTTGTATTCGAGCCCTCGAGGCCCTGGCTTGTAATATTAAGCTTGTATGACTTTATTTTATGTTTTAGAGTTGTGTTGTGATATCTTCAAGTGAGTCCTTAGGCTTGATCGTGCGCATTTGCGTGTATGATTAGTGCACGATTAAGCCGGGGTCGTCACACTGGTCTTCCCCCCTTCTCCCTGGATCGAGTCTGCCAACCCTCTTCATTGACCGTGACCCCAGCAGAGAAAGGAGAGGTGTCGTTATTAGTCGACCGGGTAGTTCAATTAGTCCGCGACGGTGTGACTGGCTTGGATTTGTTGGAGGTGTTTCTCAGTCGACGCATCCAACCTCTCCAAGCCCGGGATCATCCGATGTGGATGTACTCGGGCCCTAGCGACACCGCTCGAGTCCACCCAGAGGAGGTCACCGAGGAGACGGTGGCACAGTGGCTGCGGAGCATTACTGGAAACAAAGACAACCCCAAAGGGTCCAGAAGAGTTGCACCACTCGACGCCGACAATAAGCCGGACAAGGTCTGACCTTTGTTACCGAGTGCTTTTCTATTCTGATTTGCAACTGTCCTTGAATTTGATGGACGCTCGTTTAACTCCCTGCCTTGCAGATTTATACTGAGATATACTCGATGCCAAACGGGGAGCAAGTCCAGGAGGGGACGGAGAGCGCAGACGAGAGTGGTGACTGGCAATCTCCTGACGACAATGAAGATGACAGTGATGACTCGGACGACAACGAGGAAATCGACTCACCACCTCGCTTGGAACGCCGAACCAAACAGTCTCAAGATCCTGCAAGCGGTCGTGGCAAGGCAGCTCCTCCAAGCACACAAACGCAAAAACGGACCCGGACTTCGACTCCGGAACCGTCTGAAAAGGCCGCCAAGCATCCCAAGGTCATCACCTCAAAGCCTCGGAAGGCTTTGCCCAAGATCAAGGTGGATGTTCCCGTTACTTCTGCGTAAGTGTTTTGCTTTCCCTCTTCGCTTTGCTTGGGAACTTCTACGTTATTGTCGACTCGTTCTCCTGCGTGAACGAGTGAATTCTGAAACTTTCAACGCTGCTACTTCTGGGACCTCCATGGACATTTGCAAGGATCAAGATGACGAGGAAACCGAAGACGCGGCCACTTCCAAAGCGGGTACAATTCTACAATCTTGTCCTCACTTTATCAACCGTACTGTTGGTCGACTGAACTCTTACGGTCGGGTTTTTTGCAGCGCCACCAAATATCATTGAACTTCCAGACGACGATGAAGATGTGCCTCAGAAGATCACAGGAAGAAAGGGCAGGACTTTGAGCAGGAGGACGCCTGATAGCAAGGTGCCTCAGTCGACATCAGCGCCAGAACTAGTGACCCAGCAATCCGGAGATCCAATTCGGGCTTCTGTTTCTTTTGCTGATCCTGTGTCGACCGATCGTCCTTTGGCGTCGACCGCCCAAGTCCTTGTTTCGTCCGTGCAACTCCATGCTTCAGATCCCTTGGCTGCTTCACCTGTTCCACCAACTCCGCTCTTTGTCACCCATCATGTCCCAGAGGACCAAGTGAGCGCTGCTAAGGAAGCTATACGCCAAGCGGGTCTTATGATGGAGCAAATGAAGGTGGTGCACGAGGCTAGCAAGGCTGCTTACGATGCCAGCTCTGCCTTCAAACCAATGTCCAGGTGAGTTGATTTCCGACTGATCTTTTCAGCTTGATCTTTGCTCTGTTAGGAAATGGTACTTGAAAACTGCTGCTTTATTATTCGTAAGATGTCCGTGGATGAGCGCTTTGAAACCTTTAATGTGCATCTATCGTGAGTCTACACCTTGCATCCGTTCACCCACTGGGTGCCTTAACTTTTGCTGAATAATTTCTCCACTTGAGTCGACTAGGTCGTGTCGAGTGTATCCGTGAATCAGTGGGGGCACGCAAAGTGCACCCACTGGGTGTAGTCCTCGAGACCGCCGTCGAATGTTTTATTCGGCGGGGGTCTTTGTCAAATGTCTCTTTATAGTTCTTCCACTCGGTCCAGACAAGCTGTGCCGAGTGGGATCCGGACCAGTGGGGGCACGCCAAGTGCACCCACTGGGTGTAGTCCCCGAGACTACTGTCGAATGTTTGATTCGGCAGTGGTCTTAGAACTCTTTTTGCCATGATGACTTGAACTTGTCTTATTCGTTGATTGCAAAAATCTTGTGAGTTCGGGGCCTAGTTTGCTGAATTGCAGAAGAAACAAATCCAGCTCAATCTCGACATGGAGCTGGCCAAGGAGAACTTGCAGAAGGCTAAGGATGAAGCGACTGCCATGGGAGGTAATAACTTGTCGACTGTTTGCCTTGCCGTCTTTTCTTTCCATCTTTTAAACCGAGTGAATCCACTCGAGCAGATGTGCGTAGTGAAAACCGACAACTCCAAGCTCGTCTGAAGAATGTTATTTCTTTAGACAAAATGAAGCAGGCTCTGGAGCAGAAGGACCTCGACCTTGCAGCAGCGCAGAAGACGGCGCGGGAGAAAACTGAACTTGCCGACAAGAAGCTGGCTTCAGTCGGCAAGTTAGAAGAAGAAAACGCCAAGCTGAAGACTGCCATAGATGAAGCCAACAAAGAAGTCGTGCAGCTGAAGAAGGACAAGGTGGCCCTGACCGACAAAGTCGGAGATCTCACTCGAAGGAGGGACGAACTGGAGGCTTATCTGGGAGGACTCGCCAAGAAGATGTTCCTTATGCTCGAAGGTACTTTCCTTTGTCTGACTGATTTGCAACTGCCGACTCATCATATAACTGTCGACTCACCATTTTTCTGTGTGTGCAGAATTCTGTCAAAACTTCGAGGAAGAGACCGGGCGGATTGAGACTAGTCCGGTTTAAAAGTCAAGGGACTAAAGTTTGCTGGTTTTGAAGTTTGATGGATATTTCTGTAATTTCGAAAGAGTTGAGAAATAAAAAATATACTTTTCCCATTAGTAGATAAAATAATCTATATACCTATATATATAGTAATAATAATAATAATAAAGACGCTATTTGTTTCTGGCGGTACGTCACGAAAATTACCCTTGAAGTTCACCAGTATTACCCACCATTGCTATCCTTAAATGACAAAAACGATTCGTTTTTCCTTGAGTCACCGCGCGCCGCTTTTGGTTCATATAAAGCCTATGCTCTTTCATGTCACGTGTACGTAACTACTCGACTGGCTAAAGCATCACTTAGGCGCCGAGGAGAGCTGAGTTCGATCCCAGCAAAAACCACCAGTTGTCCGCTTAGCAAATTCGGCCCAGGTTTTTAAAAATATATTCGTATCTTTCAAACTGTAACTCCAAATTTAATATGTCATATACGAAAATCGCTCAGAAAAATATGTAGATTCTAAATATGATATTATCTTGCATTGTTAATTATTTTTAAAATTAAGTTTTTGTTGCATCCTTAATTAATACTTTTCTTTGTATGTGGTATTTAAAAAATGCCTATTATATATGTTTCGTACTCATTTAATTGAGTAGATATGATAGTATGATGCTCTCACAAAAGCAATTATTGTGAACATAGGGGATTTTCATTCCTATCAGCTACCATATGCTAAAGGTTACAACATGCACATATCATCCTATCTATTTCACGAAGTGCAAAATAACCAAATTATATATGATGATGTTACACTAAATTGTTAACGCGAGCTGTAAACTAATGGCTTAATACTGATTTTCATATTATTTGAAACTATGCCCATAAAGATTTCTTTTAAGAATATTAATGTTGATATCCAACCTTGAACATTCGTTATGCATGTCCTTATGGATTGATTGTTTTCGGTGAAGATGTATAATACGTTGCAACCAAATTAAACTTGACTTGGATTATAGTTGCAAACACATATATCAACAAAAAAATAATGCTCTTATGCACATGCTATCATTGAGTATTAAAAATTACTTTCTTATTTTCTGCCTAATGCACTATTTGTTGGGCATCACTGAGTAGGAATGCCAACAAAGGCGTGAATTGATATCGGCAACTAGGTAGATATTTATGTTGCCTAATAAACTGAACACAACTTCAGTACACATACAAAATCGTCCTACTTTTTTTTTGCGCAACACCATTTATCATGTTTTTGTCGTATGGCATCATGAAAGATTTCAAGGGATTTATTGACCTTGCTGAGTGTGTGTATGAGTGGCGATTTTATTTTCTCCCGTTACGACGTACGGGCATGTTTGTTAGTATAAGAAGCAAAGGACGATGGCCGCACCAGAAAACGGCCAAACAATGATCTAATTTGGAGTTTAAATTGGCCTGGTCTAATTTGGGGTTTTGGACTGTC
This sequence comes from Thinopyrum elongatum, assembly GCA_011799875.1. Taxonomy (NCBI): domain Eukaryota; kingdom Viridiplantae; phylum Streptophyta; class Magnoliopsida; order Poales; family Poaceae; genus Thinopyrum; species Thinopyrum elongatum. Next base: position 93,457,654 of record CM022303.1, on the reverse strand, counting down.
GCATTGGAAGTGTTTGGATGTCAAATCCATATAGCGTCCGTATTTTTTCTTCTAGGGACTATATAGCTTCTGTGTTGGAGTTTTGGACACTGACGCTGCAAACACCATCGTGAGTCGCTGCTGTCATCGTCGTTGAAATGGAAGAATCATGACCGCGACGAGCTCGACCAGGAAGGGAGGAAGCGGCCTAAGGCCTCAGTGGAGCCACCTCTGATGAACGATGAAAGGCCAAGGTGAGAGTGCAGGAGGTTTGAGGACATTGATGCGTATGATGATGTCAGGGGTAAGGGGACATGGGTCGTCTTGTGAACACAAGAAGTTGTAGTCAGGTGCTAATAGAGATTCACACACAACGCTTAATGTAAGTATCTTGTATTGTTTTCTTACAAAACATTTGTCGAGCATGATGCCCGCCATGGACGGCGTCGGCAGGGGCGAAGGATACTTGGGCGGCAAGCGGATGTGGCGGCCTTGAGGGAGAGGCAGCTGGATGGAGCGACAGAGGTCGGGCAAAGCCTGGGCGGGGTCTGGAGGGTTGCACCAACAGTGGCGACTCCAAGCGTGGAGGAGGAGCGGAGTGTGAAAATGGAAGGAGAGAAGAATCCGAACGAGGTTTTGGGTTGGTCTAGACTGTCGGAGTCCGACATGGCCGACATCCAGACTCCTCTAGAGGTTGTCCGATTTATGGTCGTGCTATGAGATTTTGAACGTCTGGATCTATCCGTCTCACTTTAGACGGATGCATTTTTGAAGGACTAAAAATCTGCGGATTGTGAAATCCAAACGTACATGGAAGGTTTAGGGGGCTCACGCGTCAGAGAGGCCCTTGCAATTTGCAAATATACAATCGAATATGTCTTTAGTTTGGATTTGTGGTCCGGATCGGTTTGGAATCCAAACTATACCAAAGTTTGAGTCCGTCTCCAAAATAGTCCTCATCCCCCACGCAAACGCCCCACGCGCTAACCACCGCGGCGCCCCAATCTCCGGCGACCTGCTCCCATCCGCCCGTCTGAACTCAGCGCCAGGCCTAACCCCATCCATGGATCGCGACCGCGACCGCGATGAGGACCGCCACATCACCAACCACAGCGGCGGGGACCGCCACCGACGCCGCCGCCACGACAGCGACGGACATCACCACCACCACAAGGCTCGGGATTCCGTGGAGCGCCGCGATTCGGCCGACCGCGAGCCGCTGCCGCCGCCGTCACGGAAACGAAAGGACCACGACAGCGGCCGGGAAGTGGGGAAGCGGCCTAGGGCCTCACTGGATCCGCCTCCGCGGAAGGAGGAAAGGTCACGGCGAGGGCGCAAGAAGCTAGAGTCAGGTGCTAATGGAGATCCACAGCGCGCCGCAGCGCCTAATGTAAGTATCTTGTACTGTTTGTTTTCTTGTACTGTTCATACTTCATAGCGATGTGATTTATGTTTCTGAAGTTTGCGCAAGTGATTCCTGATATGCTTGAGTACCAGTTTGATTTGATGAGCTCATAATCATACAGTTAGAGATATACCTGTCCTACTACTTTCTGTTTGTAAAAACTGTGAGGAAGGGGTTGCTGTTTCATCTGCGTAGTTCATAGTGCACAATGCTGCTGAAGATGATATTAACATTGCTGGTGAATATGATGCTTATTTGGTGAAATATATGAGGGTCTACAGTTCGTTTTCTATTTAAAACGTTGATGTCAGGCTCATCATTAATTGATTCCATTCATATGCTGACTTTGCATCTTATATTTTGCAGGGTGGTGTTCGGCAGCTGCTCAATTCTGCACCTGCTGTTGCAGTGCCATCTGCTGATCCCGTTCCTTCGAAGGTATATCCGATTACTACCACCAATGAAAATGGGGGAGTTAGTATTAGATCTGACGAAGTTACTGGAAAATCTAGTGCAGATGGAAATGCAAATTCATCCGCGAGCAGACGTGGCAACTTAAGTCTTGATGCTTTAGCGAAAGCTAAAAAAGCTTTGCAACTGAAGGAGTTGTCAGAAAAACTCAAGAGATTACCTGTGGTAAGACATTACACCTATTACTAGTCCTTTGCTTCAATGTTCTTGTTATTATACTTCTGTAACCATTCTAAACTCATGTTTCCTCATGCAGCATAATAAACTTGGCACTACTATTCCTGCTGCACAAATTCTCAATTCTGATGCTGTGAAGCGAGCACAAGAGCTTGCTGCTGTTCCTCAGAGACCTGCCAAGGCCCTTGTTCTCCGTCTTGATGCTCAAGGTAGGGAAATTGATGAGCATGGAAATGTTATCAGCATGACCAAGCCAAGAAACCTGAGTATGCTGAAGGTAAACTTCTGTGACTTGAACATATATCTCAGGATGATATATGGTTCTGTACATTGACTTACTACTTTGGTTTATCCTTTGCTAGGTCAACATTAACAAGCAGAAGAAGGATGCATTCCAGATTATCAAACCAAGCTTGGAGTCGCTTGCAAAATCTACCGTTCATTTTGATGAAAGGATGGGCATCAACCCAACCAAGCTCCTTCGTCCTAAAAGGCCAGGATTCCAGTTTATTGAGGAAGGCAAACTTTCGAGGCAGGCTGAATTGCAGAGGATTAAGGTCTGTAAGGATTAAACTTTTTTTGGATATATTAATTGCAGTCCTGTTTTAGTTCATTGTACCTTTGGTACCTAAACTTAATAGTTCGATTTGATTGTGCAGAATCAATTTGGTGAAGCACAAGCTAAAGAGCTTAAAGTAAAGCAAGGTCAACTTGCCAAGGCAAAGGTCGAAGCTGACATGAATCCAAACCTAATTGAAATAGCTCCTGGGGGAAGGCCTCCAAAGCAGAAGCAGAAGGAAGAGAGTCCTGACATTGAGCCATGGTTTGCTGCTACCTCACTCTTGTTGATTGTTAGCCCTCCTTTATAGTATACAGCTACTTACTATGCCTATTTTGTTTCTTTCCAGGGACTCAAAAATCCTGATATCTGCCACGTACGAGGACATCTCCTTGGAAAAGCTTAATATGGATAAGATCACCATCTACGTGCAACATCCAGAGCCATTGGAACCACCGGCTAAGCCCATGACACCACCACCTCAGCCACTTAAGCTTACTAACAATGAGCAGAAGAAGTATAGAACACAGAGGCGCCTCGCTACGGAAAAAGATTGGCAAGAAATGATTAGGCAAGGCCTCTTGGAACCACCAAAGCCCAAGGTCAAGATGAGCAACCTTATGAAAGTACTTGGTGCACAAGCTACACAGGACCCGACATGCATGGAGATGGAAATACGAATGGCTGCTGCAGAGCGCGAGCAGGCTCACGTGGACCGCAACATTGCCCGCAAACTCACGCCATCTGAGCGCCGTGAGAAGAAGGAGAGGAAGCTTTTTGATGATCTTGACACATTAGACTATTTTACTGTTTGTGTGTACAGAGTCAGAGACCTGTCACACAGTCAGACACGCTTTAAAGTGGACGTGAATGCCCGAGACAACCGGTTGACTGGAGCTGCAGTTACCACGGATGGTATAAGTGTTGTGGTTGTGGAAGGAGGGGTGAAGTCGATCAAGAGGTACAATAACCTGATGCTGAACAGGATTGACTGGGCTGCTGCAGTTGGTGGCGAGGATGCCGCCGCCGAGGAGCCGGTGAATAGCTGTGCATTAGTATGGCGAGGTAGTGTGGTGAAGCCTGCCTTTTCCAGGTGGTTCGGTGTGCGTAAGTGCGTGAGTGAGGCAGCTGCCAAGAAGGTGTTTCTAGATGCTAAAGTTCCACACTACTGGAACCTGGCTGTCAACTTCCTGGAGGATTCGTCTTGAGCTCAAACTTCTGTTCTTCAAGACAATGAGAGCGATTGTTGTGGATCACTCTATACTTTGTATTGTCATGAACATGTCATTTTCAGACTGTAGATGAACTGAACGCATGAAAGAGCTGTAGGGTTTTTGCAATATGCTTTCAAATAAATCCAGTACGCCTTATCAGTTTAAGACTGTGCAGGCCTTGAATATTTGTATGTTGAGAATTATAATTTATGGACGTTACGTAAGATGCCAGCTCGATAAAGTTGCTATGCTATTTTTGATGGATGTTGTTACGAACTAAACTTTTACGTCACTGAATTATATTATGCATTAAACAAGAGTTAGTAGCAAAATACCCCAAAGTTTTGCAGCTCGGGTTCCACAAAATACAGTAACATGTTTGAATTTTCTTTTTACAAGACCATATGTTGTCTAATCTTTCACAACGGGCACAAAATCAACCTAAGTTAGCGGCTTTGGCAGCAGGTGGTTTTGTGCTAATTTTGCCAAGCTTATTTCCCCTTTTGCCCTTGTTCATGCTGGTGATCTCATTAACGAACACTGGCTGATGACTTGGCTTCTGTCCTTCAGCTCGCCTCCCACAATGCCCATAGCCTCTCCCTCTCCCTCCTTGCCTCTCCTGAAAGCACATGCCTTCCACAAATGGAGTTACTTGTGTGGGGTACAATTGCGGCCGCCTGCCATGGAAGCCCACAACACTGATTGTTCCTCAGGGAGAGAAGAGCAAGGATGTGCGATGACAGTGTCAATTATTTCATAGCAGTTCATTGTCTGTGACCAAAGAAAAAAGAAAGCGGCAGAATCTCACCGGACTTGGAAAAGCCGGCTCAAAATCCAGCATTGGGGGTGGTTAGAACATAAAGATCCACTATATAATGTACCACCGCCATATAGTCTTCATCTCATAGCCCGACAAGTCATTGGCGCAACACTATCTCCTTCTTTGGCAATACTACATCTCATGTTCAGCTTTACGAGCTCTACAACGACGGTGGGTCCACCCCATCTATTTGGTCGTTTTGCCCTTGTGCAACAACAGCGAGATATCCTCTCGTGCGGTCATGCATTTCGTTGCTCTTTCCCTACACTGCCTCTGTGATTTGCTAGATCGGCTCCCTCCGATAGTAAGGCTGGCCATAGTGGGGGTATCTTAACCGGTATCATGCACTTGGGAATAAAAAACATGATGATGTGGTAGAGAATTAAAAAAAAAGAGGGTTAGAGTAATATAGGTAGATACCGTAACATAATATGTTATACTACTTTGTGTCATACATGGTCATAAATAAGATCATATATGATACTACTCTATGATACTATGCATTATGAAGATAGTATCGTACACTAGTATTATATGCATGATACTACTATATGATACTTCCCACTATGAGTAGACTAAGAAACCACAGCCTCATTGAAACCATAGTTTACGATTTCGACGTGGCAAAAATTTCGCTCACCGTCGAAATGTACGAAATTTTCGAAATTTCGAAAATTGTTTCGGACAAATCACCGAAATTTTTGTTTGAATTCGATTTTTTTTAAATTTAAACATCTAGATAAAGGTAAGTGTAGTACAAAGTGAAACAAAGTGCATATGTAACCTGGTGGTTCGCCCAATGGTCAGCAAATAGTTGGCCGCGGATCGAATCTCTTCTAGGACATATTTTTGCCAAAAATATTTATTCGGCGCAAAATTAAAAATAAGTGGGTGCATGATGAATCGAACTCCATACCTAGTGACCGGAAGAAAACTGCCCGACCACTGCGCTACTAGAAACCCTGTTGACACAAATTGATCCATGTTTATTTTTACGTAAAAATTGAAACGAACCGAATTTTTTTGAACGAAAGGCAAAAAATTCGCCACCCCTCGAAATTGTCAAAATTTCGGAAATTTCAACGAAATTTTAAACTATGATTGAAACCAGTACATGGACTAAACCCAACTGAAATATGTTAAGGAGGTATGAGAAGATCAAACCTCCCACAAAATTTAACCATATGGCTAAATTGCCGCCGCGAACTTGAGAAAAATGCCTAATTTTTATTTCTGGACCGTGACTGAAAATCAATTATTATTGGTCTACCAAAAAAATCCTTTATGCATGCACTACTGGAATCGAGTTATACGCCGAGTGCCACGGACACTAGGCAAAGGGCCCAAACCCGCCGGTAAAGCCTTTGCCGAGTGCTGTACTCGGCAAAGGCCACCCGGGGTACACCTCTCCGGCAAACAGGAATTTGCCGAGAGCCAAAACACGGGCACTCGGCAAAGACTTTGCCGAGAGCCAAACAGTACCACCCGGTAATATAAAGTGACTCTCACGTCGGCTGGTTCCGTCATCTCTTTGCCGAGAGTGGCTCTCGGCAAAGATGCCACAGCCAACTGCCAACGTGCCACTTTGCCGAGAGCTGCTCTTGGCAAATATCCGTTTCCAGACAACTTTTTACTGCTTTCCCCTGGATCCCTGCCGCAAAAATATATATACAACACACAAACATGTATTTCAAGTCTCAATGTCTAACAACAAACTCACATAACCATTACATAAAATAGTTCACACAAACTTCTTTTGAGATCACAAGGTAGCTCTTTAGTACAAATGCCTACTTACTAAACAATAAAGTGGTCAATGCATTTCTACATGCGAGCACAAGATAAAAGAAACACCACAATTATCACAAACTAAAGAAGAATTATCAAGTTCTTCCATCCACTGAACCCGATAAGCCGTTTCTGGCTAGCACATCCAGTCAACCCATCCACTGAACGCACTAATTCAGATTTTCTCTTCTGCTTAAGCACATACTGATTGTAATGATACTCTACCTTCTCTCTGCTATTGAACGAGTCATGGGAGCTGCCTTCATAGTAAATCACTTGTTCATTGCATTCGGACCATGAATCGTAGACTCCTGGACATCTATCTCTGTACACCGCATACCACTTCATCTACAAAGATAGAGAAAAAAAGGCAGAGAAATAATGCAAGGTTAAAAATAGCACATCATACATAATACACGTAAGCGTTCATCACTCATACAATCAAAAGCATCGCAAGTGGCAATCTAAGAAGTCCATATCAGCACCTATATGACTATATCACTAAATCAACGCCAAACTATCTAGGTGGACTACTCAGAGGTGTAGTCGGTGAAACCGGTGATCATGGAGTCAGAGCACGTCGGGGCATCCCCCACGGTGGAGGACCAAGCGTCGTCGAGAATGTACGTTGGTGGACTCAATGGCATCGAGTCGTCACACTCCTTGCGTGGTGTGGTCTTCTTCTTCTTAGCTGGGGGATTCTTCTTGGCCAGATCCTCAAAATACTTTATCAGGATCAGCTGCGGGTGCTTCTCAATGAGCGCCGCCAAGCGGTCCGCGGCGAGCTTCTCCTTGACCGTGGAGTCGACCCTAATGGAAGATGCATCGTCGGAGGAAGCCATAGCCACGAAATCGATCGGTGCTAACACCTTTCATCACACAATGAAAAATAGCATAAGAATCAAACATCAAAGATTACTTCTAAGCACAATGAAAAATTAATCATGATGGACACTATCTCACGGATATTTCGACTTTCGGTGATGGTCGAGCTAGGCGAGTCCATCGTGCGTGAAAAATGTATATCACAGGACGAACTCGCACAGATCGACCGCCATCGTCAAAAGTCGAATTTCTTTCTCCAAGAACAACTCTCATCTCTCTCATGTATATATGGTGGAACTCTCTCTGGTGGTGGTATATATGGTGGACACTATCTCACGGATATTTCGACTTTCGGTGATGGTCAAGTTGGGCGAGTCCATCGTGCGTGACAAATGTATATCACATGAAGAACTCGCCCAGATTGACCTACCATCGTACGATTTTTCGAGTATTTCAATGGTTGCATCAGGAATGACACCGAGGTACTTTCGGTAACCTGGTGGCAGGGCATGCCCCTCCCCCATCCGCTCAAGGCCTAGGCATGCCACAAGGACATCACAAATGATTCCCCATGCCGCTACCCGGCATGATTTCATGTGCCGCCTTGCTGATATGCATTTCCCGGTGATGAAACCTTAGCAGAGCAATAAATTTGTCGAATATTGCACGCATGCCCGAAAAATGCGAGGCCGTGGCACGTGCCATGTGGTTGCACCCTCTTAGAGCACGAGAAGTTTCAAGGCCAACGGAGAAACAGGACCAGCACTTCCTGCACAAACCGGACACGTTCCCTCTCGATACCCAGATGCTAGCTCGGAGACAGTGCGGTTTACACGCAGTCTCAGGGGAGGCTTACTCGAAACGCGTCCAAACTTTTACCACACCCTACAGATGCCCTGTGATGACACCGTGCCAGATCCTGAGCAAACCATCGTACAATTTTCCGAGGATTTCAACGGTTGCATCAGGAATGACACGAGGTACTTTCGGTAACCCGGTGGCAGGGCATGCCCCTCCCTCGTCCGCTCAAGGCCAAGGTATGCCACAAGGACATCACAACTGATTCCCTATGCCGCTACCCGGCATGATTTCATGTGCCGCCTTGCTGATCTGCAATTCCCGGCGATGAAACCCTAGCAGAGCAATAAATTTGTCGAATATTGCACGCGTGCCCGAAAAATGCGAGGCCGTGGCACGTGCCATGCGGTTGCCCCCTCTTAGAGCACGAGAAGTTTCGAGGCCAACGGAGAAACAGGACCAACACTTCCTGCACAAACCGGACACGTTCCCTCTCGATACCCAGATGTTAGCTCGGAGACAGTGCGGTTTCCACGCGGCCTCAGGGGAGGCTTACTCGAAACCCATCCAAACTTTTACCACACCCTACAGAGGCCCTGTGATGACACCGTGCCAAATCCCGAGCAATCCTACCATCGTACGATTTTTCGAGGATTTCAACGATTGCATCAGGAATGACACCGAGGTACTTTCGGTAACCCGGTGGCAGGGCATGCCCCTCCCTCCTCCACTCAAGGCCTAGGCATACCACAAGGACATCACAAATGATTCCACATGCCGCTACCGGGCATGATTTCATGTGCCGCCTTGCCGATCTGCAATTCCCGGCGATGAAACCCTAGCAGAGCAATAAATTTGTCGAATATTGCACGCGTGCCCGAAAAATGTGAGGCCGTGGCACGTGCCATGCGGTTGCCCCTCTTAGAGCACGAGAAGTTTCGAGGCCAATGGAGAAACATGACCAGCACTTCCTGCACAAACCGGACACGTTCCCTCTCGATACCAAGATGTTAGCTCGGAGACAGTGCGGTTTACACGCGGCCTCAGGGAGGCTTACTCGAAATGCGTCTAAACTTTTACCACAACCTACAGAGGCCCTGTGATGACACCGTGCCAGATCCCGAGCAATTCAACCATCGTACGATTTTCCAAGGATTTCAACGGTTGCATCAGGAATGACACGAGGTACTTTCGGTAACCCGGTGGCAGGGCATGCCCCTCCCTCGTCCTCTCAAAGCCTAGGCATGCAACAAGGACATCACAAATGATTCCCCATGCCGCTACCCGACATGATTTCATGTGCCGCCTTGCTGATCTGCAATTCCCGGCGATGAAACCCTAGCAGAGCAATAAATTTGTCGAATATTGCACGCGTGCCCGAAAAGTGCGAGGCCGTGGCACGTGCCATGCGGTTGCCCCCTCTTAGAGCACGAGAAGTTTCGAGGCCAACGGAGAAACAGGACCAGCACTTGCTGCACAAACGGGACACGTTCCCTCCCGATACCCAGATGTTAGCTCGGAGACTTACAAGGCCCTGTGATGACACCATTAATTAAAAAAGACGCCGGCATCCACCACTAAGAAGATGGCCTATCACTTTGAATGTTCTCTGCTCGAGACAGGTGAACATTCAAAGTGATAGTCCATCTCCTTAACAAGAGTGTAATGAATACCGAAGTTTACTGCATCTGGACTATCCCACTATATAAACATGTTTTGTTGCTTGTCTCTAGGCGAGGTGGGACTAACTTTGATGGTGGCCTTAATATTACCGAGAGGCACTCTCGGTAACTTCTCCCTTGCCGAGAGCCCCTCTCGGTAACGGTGTGGATCATAAATTTGAAAAGACGCCGGCATCCATTTTTAGAATACGACAGGCGGTTGGACTATTGAACTATTTAAACAGGTATTTTTGCTAGTCGGTAGGCGAGGTGGGACTAAATCTTTGCCGAGAGCCACTTTCGGCAAAGAGTTACAACCATCACCGTGCCGTTAGTCGCCGCCGAATGCGCCACGTGGCAATACTTTGCCGAGTGTGACCAGATGGCCCTCGGCAAATAGTGCCTTTGCCGAGTGTACCCTGTTTGCCGAGCAATACTGTCGGCAGCATCATGTATTTGCCGATTTACTTCCTTTACCGAGTGGAGCTCTCGGCGTTCTTTACTTTGCCGAGTGCCCGTGTTTTGGCTCTCGGCGAAGACGCCGACACCCGGCGTATACGAAAATTCCAGTAGTGATGTGTCATTTTCGTTAATGCCATATATGGTGATATTAACTAGTTTCTCGTGACATGTGTTTTCCGACCGAAAGAAAAAACTTTCCCGTTAGTTATCTCAAGTTTACGCCCGATTTCTCGCACCATGTTTTTTCCACCCTGAAATTTCCTCCTAATTTCTTATGCCTTGTGATTCCCGTGTGATATCCTCAACATGAAAGTTTCTCGCCTAATTTCTCGCGCCATGTGTTTCGAGCTCAATTTCTGACAGCGTGTTTTTCCGGCCCAATTTCTCGTTCCGTACCGTGTGTTTCCCGCACAATTTTTTTGCATCGGGTGTCTCTCGCCTAATTGCCTTTTTTTTTAGTGATCGAGCAAGACCTAGCTACTAGGTCCACTCCAGCACGAGCTAACAAAACCTACTTGGACTCTATAATCAAAACGAAACCAACCCGGACACAAAACGACTAGGAGTTCAGCACGCGAACCGTCTCATAAAAAAACTGGTGTTGGGCTAAGAAACATCTACAGCCTCCCGCAAAAAAAAGAAAGAAAAAAGAAACATCTACAGCAAACCGACGGAGGAAGAGATAAGACGTTTTCCGATCATAGTTGGTCTCGGATGCTACTAATTCCCCTTTCCGTTTACAAATCTGGTCGATCTCTTCTACAATACGACCCGAGCTGCGCCCGCCGTCAAGCTCGACCGCCCCGTACCGGACTCGGCCGTCCATCGCCGTTCACAGCGCCGCCACCGCTCCTTTCCCGAGCTGGAGACAAGCAGCAGCATCGATGAATATGAATGGAGGGGTCGAGAAACAGTCAAGCAGCAGCGCAGTATTCAGCCCCAAGGAAGCTGCTATAGGCAGACGCAGATCATCCTACAGGGAGATGCTGGCGGACGAGGAAACAGACGTGGTTACGTACCGTACAAACTGGGAACACGTTTGGGCCCCCACGTGTGGCTCCTTCCATGACCACAGTCAGCAATAGTCTACTTATATAATTCATGCTCTTCTTTTCTTCTTACTCTCTATGATGTCTTAAGCCGATTACTTTGTTCCTTACCTGTAGGCTGTAGCTGCTTGTGCCTAGATTGATTTTTTGTCTTCTACTTTTTTCGAAAAGGGGTGTTTTATTACTTAAAAGACTTAAGTATTACACCCGGATTCTGCATAGCTAAGATGCACATAGCTAAGTACCACCCCATTCAACTTCTTTCGATATAATTCATGGACAGTTTCATGATCATGAAGGATAACAACTCCATCTAGGATGTGTCTACCTTGCATAAAAGCTGTCTGTGAAGGACGAACCATTTGTTCAGCAACCGAATTCAGCCTAATAGTCGCAACCTTCGTGAATATTTTAAAACTAACGTTACGGAGGCAAATAGGTCTATATTGTATATCCTTTCCATACTAAGGGCATCTTCCTCATCCAGACTTGACCTGTTTCTGTAGACACAGCGCCAAGCTGAGAAGCTTTTCTGCTGCCTGCATATGGGTGGAGAGGGGATGGGTGGTCGGTTGTTAAGTCCGGTTTCATTCTCATAGTCAAATACATTAATGTTTATGGAATAAATACATTTTATTTTAACAGTGTAAGAAAAAAAAAGGGTGCCGATTCTCTGTAGCAGGATCGATTGTTAACCATGAAATACCGAAGTGAATTGCCTATTCTGCATCCTCTAACTATTAAAGTGTGGGCACACATAACCGCAGGGCTGAATCCACCCCAGTTTTATTGAAGGCGGTGGCGCTTGTGTTGCTGAGACATGGACACATGTATCTAGTTAGTATTAAGCCGTTTTAGGTGACGTCTGGAGACGCCAAATGTCAGTCGGGCATGGACAGTAATGTCCAATCCAAAAACATTGTCTAATTGTGAAAAGAAACTGACTTTAGGGTGGTCGACAACTATTTGGATATGGTCCACTGACTTATAACAAATGATGCTTGCAGGATCTATTTTTGCAGTTGACTGGCCCTTGTACGCCCAATTCTGTTGTCGGACCCTATTGACATTGAAATTCAACTAAAAGTGAAGGGCACAACAGAGTCTGAAGATGAAACATTGATGGATCGATGGTTTCAAAATGGACACTGTGAGGGACCCTATGGTGAACTTGCCTGTCGTCGCTGGAAGGGTAATTTTTGCACATTAGAGGTCAACTCTCTGCTGATTGGCAGCACGTTTGCAGCAACCATCATCTGTGCTGATATTATAGAAGGGTCATGGCCTGATGATTCTAGAGGTCGCGTGGTTTCCCGCATTGCTCCCTTTGATAAGGAACTTGTGCTGCTTGACTCTGGAGAAGGACCATTGCAAGTGGATCCAGTTGGTCGTATTATCCTTCAAAGGGGTGTTGTAAGTGTGGAATGCGAGGGAATGCTCACGGTTTCGGTGGAAGCCTACTCGAAGTCAGGTATTCATGCAGACTGCATTGAATTCAGGTCCAGAGTCTCTCTCACAAGTAAAGGTACTTGCAACCTTGGATTCTGCAGGGTGAAGTTTAGGGCCTCTTTGATTCGTAGGATTTTGAAAATGCAGGAATAGGAAAAGTATAGGATTGGAGTGATGCCCACTTGAATCCTATACGATTAGCAAGGAGTGTTTGATTTCACAGGAAAAGTAAAGGAATTGTAAAAAGAGGTTGGGGTGGATGTTAGATTTCCTATGAAATGTAGTACGTACAAAAAATTCCATTGGAAAAATTCCTATGGGATTCAATCCTATGAATCAAAGGACAAACGTAGGAAAAATTCCAAAGGTTAATCCTCCAAAAATCCTATAGAATTCCTTTGAATCAAAGGAGGCCTTATTGTTGGTTGGTCCTATATGCCAACAAAGGATAATCTGATGTACAGTGGCAACTGAGCTAAACTTCATCAATATATTATGCGGTGGTGTAACAAGTGTGCAAACTTTTTCAGAGGTCATGTTATGTCAAAGTGTCCAGACTATTCATATCCAATGTTTTATTGATCTAATATAAATTAGATATAATTCAAAAATAAAGATACATATCTTAGAATAAAAAAGTAAAATACAAATATGATTCGGAAACTTGTACCAACATTTGAATTTCCTTGCGAGTACACAACTGGGAGTAATGGTCCGTTTCGTGTTCACGTTGTATTTATTTCAGAAAGATCCCAAGCATGGCGATCGCATCATGAGTATGTACGCACCTTTGTTGAATCAAATTAATTAAGGACGATTTTCCATGAGCAGGAGGCAGTAATCCTTCCTCATGTCTTTGGGAAGTGCCAAAAGTAACCTGAACTTCAACTGGCTCCCATCACACGAAAGAACGCTATACGTTCTCAGCATGTCATCAGGCGTCAGGTCACCAATCTCCCGAAGGGTCGCCAACATCTCCCCAGGAGAAGCCATGGCCGATAAGTTGAGTTTAACTGTTGTAGCCGATGCCGTCGGTACTTGTTCACGGTGTTTTGCCGGAGGACGGCTGCGAGCGAAGTACTGGGAGATCACGCAGGGGATGAAATGGGGGGAAGTGCAGAAGTCGCCGTAACAGGAAACGGACCGCAGCTCCATGCGCTTCGTGTCCACCTCGATCAGCCGTATCGTATGGTCGCCATCAACGTCCTCCATATGGTATGGGAGTTTGTGCACCATGAAGCAGAGGACATCAGGGTCGTCCAGGCTGACGATGGGGTACTGTGGCCTGATGTGCGGCACGCCGCCGTAGCCGGGGAGCGACCAGAGCTCGTCGGAGTCGACCATGCCGACCTTGTCCCACGTGGTCATGTCGTCCACCCTCAGCGTCCACGTGGTTATGTTGAAGGCGTAGCGGGAGCGGGAGCAGAAGGTGGCGCCCGGGCAGCCGCAGCAGCAGCGGGGAAAGACCTGCACGAATCTCACCGCTCCCCCGCCGTCCGTGGTGCACACGCGGCGGTTGCTCGAGCCGCCGCTGTGGTGCGACCGGCGTTCCAGCCGCGGCTCCACGGGGAGAGACACGTATCGCAGCTGGGGCGTCTCCTCCCACACGTCCGAGAAGATGACGCCGCAGCAGTAGTCCACCCAGTACAAGAACCGGTCGCCGACGGGGATGACCGCGTCGGTCTGCCAGAAGGACACCTCCTGCCGCTTGCCGTCACCGTGGAGGACCGGAAGACGCTTGAGCTCACAGTCCCACTGACCGGATCTGAGCAGGCAGAGCTCGGCCTCGAGCTGCGCCTCTCCTTCCGTACCCCAGAGAGTCAGCTGCGCCACAAGCAGGTCCTCGTCGCCGCGGCGCAGGAGGGCAGTGGATTCGGCAGGCATATATCGCTTCCGCTCGGGTGCCCCCTCGCGCCAAGGGGGTAGCAGCGACAGCGACGGAGGGCGGGGTGGGTCGGCGGCGGCGTCGCCGGCATTATAGACGAAGTAATCTGACGAGTCGCGTTCGTCAATACTCCACGACAGGCCGGGTCTGCTGGTCTTTATCTCCATAAGGACCGAGTCCCCGTGGGCCGCGATGATCTGCGCGTGGATCTGGGTGCCCTCCGGCAGGCCGGGGCTGTCGACGCGCAGGCGTGACACTGCCGGTGGCGCCGCGAAGCGGAAGGAGACGCGGACAAGACGCCCTCCGGAGGCCAGAGCTTCCGCCACGGTCTCGGCGTCGGGATCCTCGCTCGGTGTTGCTATGGCGTCGGGATCCTCGCAGAGCATGTCGTCGGGGTCATCGCGGAGGTTGCCCCGGCGCTCGAGCAACACCCAGCGAGGTCGCCCCGGCGAAGGATCGCCGGATGGTTGTTGGTGATCCGTTCGGGTCTCCATGTCGATCGCGCGGATTTGCTGGAGATCTATCAATCGGCTGCAAGAGAAGCGCACGCGGAAGTTTTTATTATCTGCAAAGAGTTTTTTTTCTTTTAGCAAAATCTGCAAAGAATTGAGCAAAACCGACTTGTACTCTTTTCTTTTTTTAGGGCCACCGACTTTTACATGGGCTGTACGACGACTTCCCATTGCTCCGGCCCACCGCCATCCAATCTGCTTTAGATATAGGGCATTTTTGTAACTGCCCAAAAGGAAATCCAAATGATAGGTGTCATGTGTGTAGCACGAAGTAATACCGCCCTAAAGTTTATACAACTAAAATTGTCATCGAAATAAAAAACGAAACCCCAAAAAAGTTGAAACTTGCTATCCAAACAGAAATTGACATGCTTCACAATTAAAGTTGCCATCCCCGGGTAACTAGAGTTGCCATAAAAAAACATCAGAGTCAAATTGCTTCGTGCCATATGTGTGGCACTTATCAGAATCCCTTCTGATTGGGATCCTTATTCGTCGCTTGGTGCGAAGGGGGGCATCTTGTTGGGAAACGTTGCATGAAAAACAAAAAAATTTCTACGCACACGCAATGATATATCCATGGAGATGCATAACAACGAGTGGGAGAGTGTGTCTACGTACCCTCGTAGACCGTAAGCGGAAGCGTTTGACAACGCGGTTGATGTAGTCAAACTTCTTCTAGCTCTGATCGATCAAGTACCGAATGTACGGCACCTCCGAGTTCTGCACACGTTCAGCTTGGTGACGTCCCTCGCCTTCTTGATCCAGCAAGACGTCGAGGTAGTAGATGAGTTCCGTCAGCACGACGGCGTGGTGACGGTGATGATGAAGTGATCCTCGCAGGGCTTCGCCTAAGCACTGTGAGAATATGACCGGGGGTGTAAACTGTGGAGGGGGACGCCGCACACGTCTAACAATTGATGTTGTGTGTCCTAGGCGCCCTCCCTCCCACATATATATAGTTGGGGGGGAGGAGGGAGCAGCCAGGGGGCGCCCCAAGTAGGATCCGAATCCTACTTGGGGTTTCCCCAAGTGGCGCCCCCTGCCTTATTTCACCGGAGAAGAAAGGAAAGGGGGAAGAGAGAAAGGAAAGGGGGGCCGAACCCACTTTTTCCTTCTCCCAATTCGGCCTCCTGCCATAGGGGGGGCGCGCCACCCCTTGTGGGCTGGTGTGCTCCCCTCTCATGGCCCATATGGCCCATATATTTCCCCCGGGGGTTCCGGTAATCCCTCCCGTACTCCGATAAATACCCGATACACTTCGGAATACTTCCGGTGTCCGAATACTATCGTCCTATTTATCAATCTTTACCTCTCGACCATTTCAAAACTCCTCGTCATGTCCGTGATCTCATCCGGGACTCCGAACAACATTCGGTCACCAAATCACATAACTCATATAATACTATATCGTCAACGAACGTTAAGCGTGCGGACCCTACGGGTTCGAGAACTATGTAGACATGACCGAGACACCTCTCCGGTCAATAACCAATAGAGGAACTTGGATGCCCATATTGGCTCCTACATATTCTACGAAGATATTTATCGGTCGAACCGTTATGACAACATACGTAATTCCCTTTGTCCATCGGTATGTTACTTGCCCGAGATTCGATCGTCGGTATCTTCATACCTAGTTCAATCTCGTTACCGGCAAGTCTCTTTACTCGTTCCGTAATACATCACCTCGTGACTAACTCCTTAGTCGTTTGCTTGCAAGCTTATGATGTGTATTGCCGAGAGGGCCCAGAGATACCTCCCCGATACTCGGAGTGACAAATCCTAATCTCGATCTATGCCAACTCAACAAACACCTTCGGAGATACCTGTAGAGCATCTTTATGATCACCCAGTTACGTTGTGACATTTGATAGCACACAAGGCATTCCTCCGGTATCAGGGAGTTGCATAATCTCATAGCCGAAGGAATGTGTATTTGACATGAAGAAAGCAATAGCAATAAAACTTAACGATCATTATGCTAAGCTAACGGATGGGTCTTGTCCATCACATCATTCTCCTAATGATGTGATCTCGTTATCAAATGACAACTCATGTCCATGGTTAGGAAACCTTAACCATATTTGATCAATGAGCTAGTCTAGTAGAGGCTCACTAGGGACACGTTGTTTGTTTGTTTATGTATTCACACATGTATTAAGGTTTCCGATCAATACAATTCTAGCATGAATAATAAACTTTTATCATGAATAAGAAAATATAAATTAACAATTTTATTATTGCCTCTAGGGCATATTTCCTTCAGTCTCACTTGCACCAGAGTCAATAATCTAGTTCACATCACCATGTGATTTAACACCCATAGTTCACATCGCCATGTGACCAACACCCAAAGAGTTTACTAGAGTCAATAATCTAGTTCACATCGCCATGTGATTAACACCCAAAGAGTACTAAGGTGTGATCATATTTTGCTTGTGAGAGAAGTTTAGTCAACGGGTCTGCCACATTCAGATCCGTATGTATTTTGCAAATTTATATGTCTACAATGCTCTGCATGGAGCTACTCTAGCTAATTGCTCTCACTTTAATATGTATCCAGATCGAGACTCAGAGTCATCTGGATTAGTGTCAAAGCTTGCATCGACGTAACCCTTTAAGACGAACTCTTTATCACCTCCATAACCGAGAAACATTTCCTTATTTCTCTAAGGATAATTTTGACTGCTATCCTATGATTCACTCCTGGATCACTCTTGTACCTCCTTACCAAACCCATGGCAAGGCACACAATAGGTCTGGTACACAGCATGACATACTTTATAGAACCTATGACTGAGGCATAGGGAATGACTTTCATTCTCTCTCTATATTCTGCCATGGTCGGGTTTTGAGTCTAACTCAACTTGACACCTTGTAACACAGGCAAGAACCCTTTCTTTGACTGATCCATTTTAAACTCGTTCAAAACTTTATCAATGTATGTGTTTTGTGAAAGTCCTATCAAGCGTCTTGATCTATCTCTATACATCTTGATGCCCAATATATAAGCAACTTCACCGAGATTTTTCATTGAAAAATTCTTATTCAAGTATCCTTTTATGCTATCTAGAAATTCTATATCATTCCCGATCAACAATAAGTCATCCACATATAATATCAGAAATACTACAGAGCTTCCACTCACTTTCTTGTAAATACAGGCTTCACCGCTGTATAAAATCATATGCTTTGATCACCTCATCAAAGCGTATATTCCAACTCCGAGATGCTTGCACCAGTCCATAGATGGATCGCTGGAGCTTGCACACTTTGTCAGCACCTTTAGGATCGACAAAACCTTCTGGTTGCATCATATACAACTCTTCTTTAAGATATCCATTAAGGAATGTAGTTTTGACGTCCATTTGCCAGATTTAATAATCATAAAATGTGGCAATTTCTATCATGATTCGGACAGACTTAAGCATCGCTACGGGTGAGAAAGTCTCATCGTAGTCAACTCCTTGAACTTGTCGAAAACCTTTTGCGACAAGTCGAGCTTTGTAGATAGTGACATTACTATCAGCGTCAGTCTTGTTCTTGAAGATCCATTTATTCTCAATGGTTTGCCGATCATCGGGCAAGTCCACCAAAGTCCACACTTTGTTCTCATACATGGATCATATCTCAGATTTCATGGCCTTAAGCCATCTGTCGGAATCTGGGCTCATCATAGCTTCTTCATAGTTCATAGGTTCGCCATGATCTAGTAACATGACTTTCAGAACAGGATTACCATACCACTCTGGTGCGGAACGTGCTCTGTTCGATCTACGAGGTCCAGTAGTGACTTGATCTGAAGTTTCATGATCATCATCATTAGCTTCCTCTCTAGTTGGTGTAGGCATCATGGGAACGGATTTCTCTGATGAGCTACTTTCCAAAATTGAGAGAAGGTACAATTACCTCATCAAGTTCTACTTTCCTCCCACTCACTTCTTTCGAGAGAAACTCGTTCTCTAGAAAGGTTCCATTCTTGGCAACAAAGATCTTGCCTTCGGATCTGTGATAGAAGGTGTACCCAATTGTTTCCTTAGGATATCCTATGAAGACGCACTTCTCCGATTTGGGTTCGAGCTTATCAGGCTGAAGCCTTTTGACATAAGTTTCGTAACCCCAAACTTTAAGAAACGACAGCTTAGGTTTCTTGCCAAACCACAGTTCATACGGTGTCATCTCAATGGATTTAGACGGTGCCCTATTTAACGTGAATGCAGGTGTCTCTAATGCATAACCCCAAAATGATAGTGGTAAATCGGTAAGAGACATCATAGATCGCACCATATCTAATAAAGTACGGTTACGACGTTCGGACACACCATTACGCTGTGGTGTTCCAGGTGGCGTGAGTTGTGAAACTATTCCACATTGTTTTAAATGAAGGCCAAAATCGTAACTCAAATATTCACCTCCACGATCAGATCGTAGAAACTTTATTTTCTTATTACGATGATTCTCCACTTCACGCTGAAATTCTTTGAACTTTTCAAATGTTTTAGACTTGTGTTTCATTAAGTAGATATACCCATATCTGCTCAAATCATCTGTGAAGGTCAGAAAATAACGATACCCACCGTGTGCCTCAACACTCATTGGACCGCATACATCGGTATGTATTATTTTTAATAAGTCATTGGCTCGCTCCATTGTTCCGGAGAACGGAGTTTTAGTCATTTTGCCCATGAGGCATGGTTCGCAAGTATCAAATGATTCATAATTAAGTGATTCCAAAAGCCCATCTGCATGGAGTTTCTTCATGCGCTTTACACCAATAAGACCTAAACGGCAGTGCCACAAATATGTTGCACTATCATTATCAACTTTGCATCTTTTGGCATCAATATTATGAATGTGTGTATCACTATGATCGAGATTCAATAAACCATTCACAATGGGTGTACGACCATAGAAGGTTTTATTCATGTAAACAGAACAATAATTATTATCTGACTTAAATGAATAAACGTATTGCAATAAACATGATCTAATCATATTCATACTTAACGCAAACACCAAATAACATTTATTTAGTTTCAACACTAATCCCGAAGGTAGAGGGAGTGTGCGATGGTGATCATATCAACCTTGGAATCATTTCCAACACACATCATCACCTCGCTTTTAACTAGTCTCTGCAACTCCTGTTTCGAGTTACTAATCTTAGCAACTGAACCGGTATCAAATACCTAGGGATTACTACGAACACTAGTAAAATACACATCAATAACATGTATATAAAATATACCTTTGTTTACTTTGCCATCCTTCTTATCTGCCAAGTATTTGGGGCAGTTCCACTTCCAGTGACCATTTCCTTCGCAGTAGAAGCACTCAGTTTCAGGCTCGGGTCCAGATTTGGGCTTCTTTACGGGAGTGGCAACTTTGCTTGCCATTCTTCTTGAAGTTTCCTTTCTTTCCCTTGCCCTTTTTCTTGAAACTAGTGGTCTTGTTAACCATCAACACTTGATGCCCTTTCTTGATTTCTACCTTCGCCGATTTCAGCATCGCGAAGAGCTTGGGAATGGTTATTGTCATCCCTTGCAAATTATAGTTCATCACGAAGTTTTAGTAGCTTGGTGATAGTGACTAGAGAACTCTGTCAATCACTGTCTTACCTGAAAGATTAACTCCCACTTGATTCAAACGATTGTAGTATCCAGACATTCTGAGTACATGCTCACTGGCTGAGCTATTCTCCTTCATCTTGTAGGCAAAGTACTTGTCAGAGGTCTCATACCTCTTGACACGGGCATGAATCTGATATACCAATTTCAGCTCTTGGAACATCTCATATGCTCCGTTGCGTTCAAAACGCTTTTGAAGTCCCGGTTCTAAGCCGTAAAACATGGTGCACTAAACTATTAAGTAGTCATCACATCGAGCTTGCTAAACGTTCATAACGTCTACATCTGCTCCTGCAATAGGTCTGTCACCTAGTGGTGCATGAAGGACATAATTCTTCTGTGCAGTAATGAGGATAATCCTCAGATCACGGACCCAGTCCGCATCATTGCTACTATCATCTTTCAACTTATTTTTCTCTAGAAACATATCAAAAACATAGGGGAGCTACAACGCGAGCTTTTGATCTACAACATAATTTGCAAATACTATCAGGACTAAGTTCATGATAAATTAAAGTTTAATTAATCAAATTACTTAAGAACTCCCACTTAAATAGACATCCCTCAAGTCATCTAAGTAATACGTGATCCAAATCAACTAACCCATGTCCGATCATCACGTGAGATGGGGTAGTCATCAATGGTGAACATCTCTATGTTGATCATGTCTACTATATGATTCACGTTCGACCTTTCGGTCTCCAGTGTTCCGAGGCCATGTCTGTACATGCTAGGCTCGTCAAGTTTAACCCAAGTATTCCGCATGTGCAAAACTGTCTTGCACCCGTTGTATGTGAACGTAGAGTCTATCACACCCGATCATCACGTGGTGTCTCAACACGACGAACTGTAGCAACGGTGCATACTCAGGGAGAACACTTTTACCTTAAAATTTAGTTAAGGAATCATCGTATAATGTTACCGCCGTACTAAGCAAAATAAGATGTATAAAAGATAAACATCACATGCAATCAAAATATGTGACATGATATGACCATCATCATCTTGTGCTTTTGATCTCCATCTCCAAAGCATCGTCACCGTCTCGACACCTTGATCTCCATCGTTGCATCGTGGTCGTCTCGCCAACTATTGCTTTTACAACTATCGCTAACGCATAGTGATAAAGTAAAGCAATTACATGGCGTTTGCATTTCATACAATAAAGAGACAACCATAAGGCTCCTGCCGGTTGCCGATAAATTTTACAAAACATGATCATCTCATACAATAACGTATATCACATCATGTCTTGACCATATCACATCACAACATGCCCTGCAAAAACAAGTTAGACGTCCTCTACTTTGTTGTTGCAAGTTTTACGTGGCTGCTACGGGCTTCTAGCAAGAACCGTTCTTACCTACGCATCAAACCACAACGGTGTTTCGTCAAGTTTGCTGTTTTAACCTTCTTCAAGGACCGACCGTAGTCAAATTCGATTCAACTAAAGTAGGAGAAACAGACACTCGCCAGCCACCTTTATGCAAAACTAGTTGCATGTCTGTCGGTGGAACCGGTCTCATGTGCGTGGACATGTAAGGTTGGTCCGGGCCGCTTCATCCCACAATACCGCCGAATCAAAATAAGACGTTGGTGGTAAGCAGTATGACTATCACCGCCCATAACTCTTTGTGTTCTACTCGTGCATATCATCTACGCATAGACCTGGCTCATGATGCCACTGTTGGGGAACGTTGCATGGAAAACTAAAAAATTTCTACGCACACGCAATGATCTATCCATGGAGATGCATAGCAACGAAGGGGAGAGTGTGTCTACGTATCCTCATAGACCGTAAGCGGAAGCGTTTGACAACGCGGTTGATGTAGTCGAACTTCTTCTAGCTCCGACCGATCAAGTACCGAACGTACGACACCTCCGAGTTCTGCACACGTTCACCTTGGTGACGTCCCTCGCCTTCTTGATCCAGCAAGACGTCGAGGTAGTAGATGAGTTCTGTCAGCATGAAGGCGTGGTGACGGTGATGATGAAGTGATCCTTGCAGGGCTTTGCCTAAGCACTGTGAGAATATGACCGGGGTTGTAAACTGTGGAGGGGGGCGCCGCACACGGCTAACAATTGATGTTGTGTGTCCTAAGCGCCCCCTCCCACATATATATAGGTGGCGGGGGAGGAGGGAGCAGCCAGAGGGCGCCCCAAGTAGGATCCGAATCCTACTTGGGATTTCCCCAAGTGGCGCCCCTCTGCCTTATTTCACCAGAGAAGAAAGGGGGAAGAGAGAAAGGAAAGGGGGGCTGAACTCCCTTTTTCCTTCTCCCAATTCGGCCTCCTGCCATGGGGGGGGGGGGGGGGGGGGGGGGGGGCGCCACCCCTTGTGGGCTGCTGTGCTCCCCTCTCATGGCCCATATATTCTCCCCGGGGGTTCCGGTAATCCCTCACGTACTCCGATAAATACTCGATGCACTTCGGAACACTTCCGGTGTCCGAATACTATCGTCCTATATATCAATCTTTACCTCTCGACCATTTCGAGACTCCTCGTTATGTCCGTGATCTCATCCGAGACTCCGAACAATATTCGGTCACCAAATCACATAACTCATATAATACTATATCGTCAACGAACGTTAAGCGTGCGGACCCTACGGGTTCGATAACTATGTAGACATGACCGAGACACCTCTCCGGTCAATAATCAATAGTGGAACCTGGATGCCCATATTGGCTCCTACATATTCTACGAAGATATTTATCGGTCGAACCGTTATGACAACATACGTAATTCCCTTTGTCCATCGGTATGTTACTTGCCCGAGATTCGATCGTCGTTATCTTCATACCTAGTTCAATCTTGTTACCGGCAAGCCTCTTTACTCGTTCCGTAATACATCACCTCGTGACTAACTCCTTAGTCGTTTGCTTGCAAGCTCATGATGTGTATTACCGAGAGGGCCCAGAGATACCTCTCCGATACTCGGAGTGACAAATCCTAATCTCGATCTATGCCAACTCAACAAACACCTTCGGAGATACCTGTAGAGCATCTTTATGATCACCCAGTTACGTTGTGACGTTTGGTAGCACACAAGGCATTTCTCCGGTATCCGGAAGTTGCATAATCTCATAGCCAAAGGAATGTGTTTTTGACATGAAGAAAGCAATAGCAATAAAACTTAACGATCATTATGCTAAGTTAACGGATGGGTCTTGTCCATCACATCATTCTCCTAATGATGTGATCCCGTTATCAAATGACAACTCATGTCCATGGTTAGGAAACATTAACGATATTTGATTAACGAGCTAGTCTAGTAAAGGCTCACTAGGGACACGTTGTTTGTTTATGTATTCACACATGTATTAAGGTTTCCGATCAATACAATTCTAGCATGAATAATAAACTTTTATCATGAATAAAGAAATATAAAATAACAACTTTATTATTGGCTCTAGGGCATATTTCCTTCACATCTAATGAAGGGGAGTAACTAACTGGATGGCCACCTAAAATAACTAACTGGATGGTGTCCCAACATTTGTTCGAGAGTTGCGATATTATCTTCGAAGGGCGTGAGAACGACTCAAGCACTCATAGTTTAGCAAAGTACTTTGTTTCGCTTGGCGAGGATCGCCATCTGTGGCTAGGTGTTCCGCACGATCCTTTTTTTTTATCTCTTTGAACATTATTCTTTAATAAAGCTTAGCCTTACCCCTAAACAAGACTAGAGGTTACCCCATGCGCGGATCTATGATGGCGCGGGGGGGGGGGGGGGGGGGGGGGGGGGGGGCGCAGGAGGACGGCAGCCCCAGGCCCCCAAAATCCAGGTGGGCCTCCCCAGGTATGCAGGTAGGCTATGGCCCAACATATATTCAGTGATAAAAAAAATATGGGTTGGACGGCTGTGCCTCATGCAGTATGCTGGAAAACACTCGTACATGCACTCAGCGAAGGTAGGAAGCCAGCGACCAATTCGTTCCTACGTTAGTACGTTCACGTCAAAAAAAAGAACTGATTGATACCTTCCTATTCCATCATGCACACATTCAACATAGCGATTCCCAATTTCCCAGCGGCCGCCGACGCTTCGTCTCTTCTCTACTGCGCGCTCAGCCTGGCGCTACTTTTCCCTTTTCATGCTAATTTAGAACTTCCGCCAATTTCAATTCTCCGGAGGCCCATTGCAACCTCGCTTTGCTTTCCGTCCATCAGCGATTCGACCATCCGACTATCTAGGTATATCTTCTATTCAAATTGCTGTGCCTAGATGAATAGCCGGCATAGAGGGACTGTTCAATCTTTTTGTTTATCTCCAGCATTGTTTCTTATCATGTCGTCGAAGAAACTATCTATCTAGTAGCGATGAAAGGAAAAGTAAGAAAGTTGTTGATGACTTCAACAATCACAGCGCGTCGATATTCATAAAGTTTTGAAGATTAATACTGGTGCTTCTAGTACTTCGATAAACCTAGATGATGAGTTGGCGATAGTTGCCATAGAGAAAGAGCAACCAAGTAATGGGAATTCGGAATCTAATCAACAAGAAGAAAATGTTGACCCCAACATCGCTGATAACATTGTAAGTGGCTCTGAGAATGTAGGTAGTTCATCGAATCCACATGCACAGTCCGCTAGTGTTTGTTGAACTACCACTTTATATGGTTGATATTTATGATCCAAGAAATTGGGGTAATCTTGATAATAAAGCAAGAGACATCATAGTTGAGAAAGGGCCTATGAGAGAGGAAAAATTGTTTTGAATACCATATAGACATGTAGGAAGGCATTGTTCATATGCTCATTATCATAGGAAATTAAGCAATGGAGGGGAACATGATAGAAAATGGCCAATTTATTAAAAAATTGTAAACCAAAGTTTTTTTTTTGCTTCTGCTTTAAGATCTTCAAGTCTAGCATTAGCCTAAACCAAAGTTCCTTAGCATATGATGGATTAGGACATTGGAGGCATATTAGTGAGAAGCTTAAAGAACAAGAAAATAGCGACGACCATATTAATAACATACTGATTTTTGATGCATTTTAGTGTTATTGGTAATCTTTCATATATACGTATATTCATTTTACGATGTCTATATTAAGGACCTCAAGTTTTAATCTCGCCCTGGGCCCCCAAAATCTCAGGATCGACCCTGGGCGAGGAAAAACAATTAGGCTTTCACGAGAAACAAATATTTGCTTCCATGAGAAGCACAACTTGTGCTTCTCGGGGGAAAATTGTGCTTCTAGGAGAAGCACATATTTGCTCCGTGCTTTTTGGAAAAAAAAATTGTGGTTCCCCGTGAAGCAGAGATTTGCTTCTCGTGGAAGCACAGATTTGCTTCCGCGAGAATCACACTATATGTGCTTCCATGAGAAGCACATATTTGCTTCTCATGGAAGCAGCCTTGTGCTTCCGCGAGAAGGACATGTTGCTTCTCCTGAAAAAAAGGAAAAGCACGACATGAGCTTAAAAAAAGGTGAAAACCGCAATTGTGTTTCCGGGCTACGGTTTTTCTCTTCCCTTTTTGGTATTCACTTTTTTGTGTAAACCGGGCTTTTGGTTTTCTTTTTTATCTTTTTTTGCGGTATTCTTTTTTTCAGTTTTTATTTTTTGGTTTTTTCTTGAAAAATAATTTCATCGAAACCTATTAACATGTGAACTAAATAGACGAGTAGGCATCAACGTGAAACTCTGGGAAGCTTCCAGGGCTAGTTTTGAGAAACTTTTGGAAGCTTCCAGTCGGTGTTTTCTTTATTTGGGTTTTTGCTTTTATGGACCGCTTTTTTTTGGGGGGGGGTTTGGTTTTTCATTTTCCTTTTTAAAAATCTGTGGAAATTTTTTGAACTCGCAATTTTTTTCAAATTCACGAACATTTTCTAATTCTGTGACCTTTCTTCCATAAATTAATGAACTTTTTTCTAAATTCACGGACTTTTTTCCATTTTTTGTGAACTTTTCCCTCAAATACGCGGACCTGGCACCTCTTGTCCTCCACAAAGTGAATCCACGACGCCTTGCTGCCCGATCGGTTCAGGAAGCTTTGATGGACAACCGATGGGTGGCTGACATTGCAGGCGGCCTGTCCACCTTAGGTCTGGTCCAATATGTTCATCTTTGGGACGCCGTCATGGCCGAGCAACTTCATCCCCGATGAGCCTGATCAGCCTCTCTGGCCTTGGAATGCAGAGGGATCCTACTCCGCTTTCTCCACCAATCGCATGTTGTGGGAGGGCGTCGTCCGCTCGCCCTGTGCTAAGCATCTCTGGAACAGCTGGGCTGTTCTGAATTGCAAAATTTTCATCTGGCTAGCTCTCAAATATCGCATTTGGACATCGGATCGGCTAGCAAGACGGGGCCTGCAGGACGTGGTGGACGTCTGCTACTTCTGCGACCAAGCTGAAAATACAACCGACCACATCTTGATGGGATATGCTTGTCAGGTTTGGCACTGCTGCCTTACTCTTCTGAAAATTGCTCTGGATATTACACTGGAGAATTGGTGGCTGCCTTTGCGCGATAGAGAACCAATCAATAGGAGGAAGGGATTTGACTCTCTTGTCATGCTGATCTGCTGGAGTCTCTGGAAGCAATGCAATGCACGCGTCTTTGGCAACAGGCCATTACAGAAGAACGTAGCCTAGCTCCCTGTGTTGATCATTTAGGAGCTGAAGTTGTGGAAACTTGCTGGTTGTAAAGGAGTCGACGACATGTGTGAGTAGTTCTTCTGGCTAGTGTAGGAGTGGAGTTGCTGTGATATTACCATCGACAACGTCTTGTATAGAGGAGTACGCCTTTTTCCCTCGAGTCGCCCCCGCGCGGCGACCGGGGGGAATCCTAGCCAGCCGCCGCTGGTCCCCTGCCTCCCGTCCCCCCTCTCCCGCCGTCGCCACAGGGATCGGCTGGGCAAAGCCCGACCGGATCCAGCGGCGGCGGGGCCTTTCTCGTTCCCCGCGAGTGGAGGCCGGCGCGGCGGGGCTTCCTCTGGTCGGGGCGTGGCGCGAGCGCCGGGCGGCGCGGTCTGGCGGCAAGCGGGTGTTGGAGGGCGCCGGCGTGCTTTGCTAGGCTTCAGGCGGCGTGGGTGGTGTCGGCTGCGCATGCGGGGGTGCTGTGGCGGCGGGGGGCTTCGGCCAGATCTGCTGGGCGGCCGCCTCTCGCGACGAGGGCCGCGGCGGTGCGGGTCGGCATCTGCTGCTGCGTTCCGGCGTGGTAGGAACTCCGATGAGGTGGTGCCGGCTCGTGGGTGCTCGATCTGTCGGGTTCGGGTGTCTACGGGCGGCCTGGGTGGTGCACTCGCCGGCGTGGCGACCACGGCGGCTGCGACGGTGGCCAGTGACGTACGGCGGCGGGGTGCGGGTGGTGGTGGCTCCTCCCTTCTCCTGGGTTCGGGCCAAAGGCGCGGGCTTTCGCGCGGAGAGGGTCAGGACCCGGGGCTCGTGCTCGGGCGGACCAATTCGAGGCCCGAGACGAGTCGGTGCTTCCGCTCCGGGTAGGTGATGGTGGGCACGGTCCGGGGAGTGCTCGTTGGTGGTGGTCGGACTTGCGGTGCGTTGGTTCACGGATCGATGCCGGTGGCTATGGACATGGCGTCGTGTGAACTCGCCTGGTCAGGGGCTGGTTTGCCGGCGGCCGTCGGTAGTCTTGGAGTCGTGTCCCCCCTAGTCCACCTAGCACTGGCTGGGGACGCAGGTGTGGGTGCCTCCTACTTTGGAGGCGCCTACCCAGACACCGGGACTGATGCCGGGCTAGGAGCTGATGGACTGTCGTCGCTCCTCCTACCGTGGTTGTGTGCATTTTGACGTGGGCGGTGCACGGTATCTCGCGACAGGGACACCGGGGCGGCGGCCCCGGATGGCGGGCCACATGGTTGCTCTCCGGCGGGCATCATTGTGGTGGTGGTGGCTCCTCTCCTGGGTTGTGTGGACAACGGGAGGGGTGGCAATGGGTAGCTCGGACGTGCCCTTTCTCCGGTGGGGTGGCGTCCTGATCCGGATCTGGGGTGCTGGCTTCGCCACGCTCCTCTTGGCGGCCTCTTGGGGGCATGAGTGAGTTGCCGGGCGAAAGCTCCGTGCCATGATGGCGCCAACATCGACGACACCCGTGGGTGCCGTTCTCTTCTTGAAGACGTTGTTGTGGTTCTTCTCACCGTGGCCGGGCTCCGGGTGAAGACCTTTGTCCGTTTGGACTTGGCAGCGGCGACGCTCTGCGCCGTCTTCCCTCTTGGGGGCATTGTCGTGGAGCTTAGGTGTGTTAGGTTGTAGCGTGGGGGTGTTTGGTGCTTCCGGTGCTTGTAGCTGGTAGCATTGTCGCGTGGGTCTGTGTCTGCCGGATATCTTAGGATCGGCTTTGTAAGAGGGCTACCTCACCATCTTGTATCGTTCGGCCGTGTACTTCTGTGGTTGGTGCTTTATATATAAAGCGGGGCGAAAGCCTGTTTCGAGAGACAACGTCTTGTATATTACCCTTGCTTTGTTCTATAAAAATATAGTACGCCTTTGGCGTACTCTTGAGAAAAAACTATTTTTTGTGCCTGTCTTTATTGATGAGTCGTGTCATGGTGCTCTATACGGTAACGTAGTGAAAGTACATGTCAGACAAAAAAAGCATAGTGACGATCTTATCAACAAGTTGTTTTCTTGGATTTGTGCTGCATCGCTGGCTCGTGGAAACAAAATACAGAAACCACGGAGGAGGTAACGAGCCGTCGGCCACGTCCAGCTACTTGCATCGGCGGTGGCAATGTTACCTTCTTTGACAACCACTTCCTTTGAGCCTTTGCGAGCTGCGTCGCTGGCTTGATCTGGCGATAATAGGGTGGCTGGTTGTCTAGATCAGGGTGACCTCCCATCGATTTGATTGGCGCATCGTACATGGCAATCCAACGAGATTTGTGTACTTCTTTTTTTTTTTTGCGGGGAAAAGAGATTAAATTAAACTGGGGTATGAGTACAATCAGCACAAATCGCCACAGCGATTTCTGGAGGGTAGTTTCTAAGCCAAACGGCTGTTCTGCCTTGTACTCTACCTAGTCTAGCCAGCTCATGACTTGCCTTGTTAGCATCACGGCTGATTTGGACTACCTGAATATCTCTTTCCCTGATGAGCTCCTAAATCACACTAATCCTTGAGGCATAGATGGACGCATTTGGACTTCTCACATCCAATAGCTTGATGGCCTCTGCACAGTCTGATTCTAGAGTGAAGGCATCCGGAGTCCAGTGCAGCGCGAGGGCGAGGCCCTCCTCCATCGCTGCAAGCTCCGAGTCGAGTGCATCGATGCCAACATGTATCTGTCGGCTTGCCGCGAAGATCACGGCTCCCGTATAGTCGCGGAGAATCATACCTGCGCCTGCTGTTCCATCATTTGCATATGCCCCATCAACATTCAACTTCATCCTCCCTTCCTCAGGCGGCTGCCACTTCTTCCTGATTTTCTTTCGGCCATCTCTCATATGCTTGTCCTGGTTACTCACTGATATGTATGACACTGTTTCCTTTCCTTTCACTACGTCTGCTGTTGGATGTTGCTTTATATACATCAGCGTGTCCATATAACTACACAGAAATCTGTGGGAGCTCTCAGCTGGCGGAGCCGGCTTATTATGCGTAAGTTCATTGTGGACATGCCAAATCCTCCACAAAAGCATTAGCAGCAGCGAATGTTGGGTCTCAGTTTGTCTCGCGAGGATCTGCAGTAGCCATTCATGTCCATCCGGCCGCAACATGTCGTCGCTCGGCAGGTCCCAAACTTCACGCATCACCTGCTGGAGCAGCCGCGCGTGGGTGCAACGGACTAGCGCATGGAAAGTATCTTCATCTTCCCTCCCACAGATGCGACATGTTGCATCATGTGTCATATGCCGTGTTTTCATGTTCACTTCTGTTGCCAGAATATTTGAGGCTACCTTCCATGCAAAGACGCCTACCTTTGGGGGTACTTGACACTGCCATATCAAACGCCATCCAGGCCGCTCACCATTTGGTTGGCTGCTAGTAGCTCCAACCCCTTGCTGGTTCATTTGTAGCTGGAGCGCGAGGCGATAGGCGCTGCGGACAGAGAAAATTCCCAGTTTATCTGGCTGCCAGGCCAGAAAATCTTGTTCATTCCTCAGTGATGGTCTGATCTTTATTATCTCCGCAACATCCATTGAAAGGAAATATTGGTTTAGCAGTTGCATATTCCAATTCCCACTGGCTTCTAGAAAGTCAGCTACCCATCTCAATCTGCATCGTCGCTGCTGTGTTACAGGTCTCATACTCCATGCTCTTGGTATCCAAGGGTCTCACCACACTCGGATACTTGCTCCGTTGCCTACATGCCAAATGATTCCCTGTTTCAGCAGTTGCAACCCATACTCAATGGCATGCCAGGTCGATGATGCGTTGCCTGTAAAGACAGTATCAATCAAATTGCCATTAGGGTAATATTTTGCTTTTAGTACATGTGCACAAAGGGAATCAGGGTACTGGAGGAGGCGCCAAGCTTGTCGCGCCAGGAGAGCTTGGTTGAACAAACGCATATCTTTAAAGCCCATGCCCCCTTGGTCTTTCGGTCATGTTAGTCTATCCCACGCCATCCAATGAGTTTTCCTTTTGCCATCCTTTGCACCCCACCAATAATTTCGGATCAATTTCTCTACGTCATCACATAGACCAAATGGTAGCTTAAAAACTCCCATGACATATACCGGCAAGGCTTGAGCCACTGATTTATCTTTACCTCCCTTCCAGCTGTAGATAGGTCATTATCACCCCCTTGCATTAACCTCTTTGTTGTCGTTGATTGTAGATTTTGAAATTTATCCTTAGTCATTCTGCCCTCAGGAGTTGGCAGCCCCAGATACTTGGGCTCAAACACCTCATTTGTTACGTGCAAGGTATGCTTTACTTCCTCTCTAGTTTCTTGGTCACAAGAATCTCCAAAAAATATTGAGCATTTTCCTGGGTTAATAAGTTGTCCTGTACTAGTAGCAAATGTATGTAGTACATCTCGGATCCGGGTGGCCTGCTCAACATTAGCTTTGAAGAACAATAGACTATCATCCGCAAAGAGCAAGTGTGAAATGCCCGGCGCTCTTCTGCATATTTTAACTGGTTCAATATTTTCATTCTGCACCTCACGTTGTAGTAGAGCCGAGAGGCCGTCGGCGACAAAGAGGAAAAGAAAGGGGGACAGAGGGCAACCTTGCCGGAGTCCACGGGAAGGCGAGAACGAATCCAGAAGAGCTCCATTAAATTTTACTGTATACCTCACTGTGGTCACACATGACATAATCCATCCGACCCACCGGTGAGCAAAGCCCATTCTTTGCATCGTTCTCCTTAAAAACTCTCAGTCCACCCTGTCATAAGCCTTAGATAGGTCCAGCTTATATGCACAGAAATTCTTATCCTCATTTGTATTATGCTCGATGAAGTGCACACACTCGAAGGCAATCAAAGCATTATCAGTAATTAAGCGTCCAGGCACAAATGCACTTTGTTTCTCAGATATCAGTTCACCCAGGATTGGTCTATGTCTATTTACCAGACA
The DNA here is from genome assembly GCA_011799875.1 of Thinopyrum elongatum. NCBI lineage: Eukaryota > Viridiplantae > Streptophyta > Magnoliopsida > Poales > Poaceae > Thinopyrum > Thinopyrum elongatum. The sequence goes on along the minus strand of CM022303.1, from coordinate 93,425,477 downwards.
CTTTGCCACTACCTTGTAGAGCACAGTGCAAAGACTTATAGGTCTGAAGTCCTTGAGGCATTCTGGTTGCTCAACTTTGGGTATAAGCACAATGGCCGTGTCGTTAACGCCCTCTGGCATCCTCCCTGTCGCAAAGAATAATTTAACTGCATTAGTTACCTCAGCTTGTAAAGTAGCCCAATTTCGTTGAAAAAAATGAGCTGGGAATCCATCAACCCCCGGCGCCTTCAGAGGTCCGATTTGAAATAAGGCATCACCAATTTCCTCCTCTGTGAAGTCCTTACATAACATGTCATTCATGTCAGCCGTCACCAATTCTTGAAAGAGGGGTACCAAATTATCAACATTTACATTGGGGTCGCGGGTGAATAGCTCCTTAAAGAAGGATGTCGCCATTTGCTCCATGTCCGATGGTGTATCCTTCCAAATTCCTTCAGCATCTTTTAGCCTTTTTATCCTGTTTTTTTCGTGCACGCCACACAGCTCTTTGGTGGAAAAAATTTGTGTTGCGGTCCCCTTCTTTGAGCCAGTTTATACGGGATCTTTGCAGCCATAACATCTCTTCCCGATAGAGCAACTCATTCATGTAATCTGTGACACGTCGTACCTCTCGTTGATCTGCACCTTCTTTGTGTAACCTTTCCAACTCAGCTCTTGTTCTTTCTAGTTCTTTGAGAACGTTGCCAAACCTCCTTTTACTCCATCCTTGGAGGACATTCATGACCTTGTCCAGGCCCATGTGTATTGCTCCCAGGTCGTTTTTCCGGCCAGCCTCTGTCCATGCATTAGCTACCAGCTCCGGTAACTCCCCTGCTCGCTCCCATAGTATTTCGTAATGTCGGCTAGGTGCGCGGCACCTCTGAATATGCTCATGTTTTTCTTGTGCCAACCGTACAAGCAGAGGACAATGGTCTGAACATGGCGACACCAAGTGCACAACCCGTGCTTCTGTACAAATATTTCGCCATCTGTCGTCCGCTACTGCCCTATCGAGACGTACTTTAACATTGCGCTGCCCTCTCTGCTTATTGTCAAAGGTGAATGGCAAGCCAGAGAAGCCAATATCCCTCAGCTCACAAACAGCAAGTGCCTCTCTGAAAGCAACCATCTGATTCTCTGGGCGAGGAGTTGTCGAGAAGTGCTCGAACTGCCACAAAGCTTCATTAAAGTCTCCAACTATCAACCAAGGTAAGTTTGATTTTTGTTTTAACTCCTGCAGCTTGCTCCACATATGATGTCTATTCTCAGTTCTTGGTTCTCCATAAACGCAAGTCAGCCGCCACAAGGGATCCTCCGGAGACACCCTCACATGGACATCAATATATCTATCACTAGTATCCTGGACTTTAACGAACAAACTGTCATCCCAGTATAGTGCAAGTCCTCCACTATTTCCATTGCTACTTACTCTGGTGAAGCCACGTAGGCCTAACCTTCGACTGTGCCGTCGCATCCTTTCTTCTCTTTGCCGCGTCTCACAGAGGAAAACAATCCGGGAATCATTAGCCTTTATCAGGCCTTCAAGATCACGAATAGTAATGGCATTCCCCCCTCCGCGACAATTCCATGACAAGCAATTTAAGTTGCTGATCTGATTTCTAGAGATATCATCTCGAGGCAATTGTGCTGATGGCGGCGGTGTGATTAATCCGCGGGTATCCCTCAATCTAGCATCAGGCGAAACCCTTGAGAGTAGCTCCTGCCCCGTTGCCTTCCCGACATGCTCGCTAGATGGCTTCGGGCGGGCGGCGTCCTCATCGGATGCCCCTTTTTCACCCCCATCGCCAACAAGGTCCGCCGGAGGATTCGCTGGGACAGTCCCTTTGTTAGTTGAGGGATTCATGGCTGCTGGACTACTTCGGACACCTTTGATCAGAACCTGTGTTGACGAAGGGCGCTGTCGAATCAGCGAAACATCCCTAGGATTCGTGGTGAGGCCTCCGGGATCAAACTGCACACCTGCCGGCTGGGATCTGATTCGTCGATTCTCGCTGCACCTCAAGACTTCGACAGGCCGGTCTTCCCTACTGGCAAGGCCGGACACAGTCGCGATGATGGGCACGGCCGCGTGGGCGAACGTGGCGGTGGCCATGGCGGACTCAGCGGAGCGGGCGGCCGTAGCCGCAAGGGCGGACTCAGCCGCAGGGGCGGACGTAGCCGCAGGGGCGGACTGAGCCGCAACATGTCCGTCCCGCGGACGGCGTCCACGTACGGAGCAAAAGCCAGCCTCGCTGGTGGTGGTGCTCCTTGGCGGCGGCGGCGGCGGCGGCCCGTCGCCCCGTTTCCGCCAAACCCTAGTCATGCTTAGGTTGACTCAACCAGCCACTAAGCGGTCGATGAGATTTGTGTACTTCAGTGGTCGTATTTCTCGATGTTGTCCATTATTGACGTGAGCTATGGTGATACAACAACGACAAGTTCAATTGCGGTTGTGGCAAGAATTTGAAAGTATATAGTTGTAGTCATAGTCTTCTGTTTGTTTGGGGTGGTTTTCGTGTTTCTGGGTTCTTATCTGATTGTATTTTCATATGTTAGAATAAAATAAGAAAAATACAAATATGACTGAGAAACTTGTACCAACATTTGAATTTCATTGCGAGTGCACAACTGATAAGGACCCGACTAGATGCGAGTCGTTCGATGGCCCGATCTTTCACGATACTGGCAGCAGCACAAGAAATTCCGATCGAGCAAAGATGCAAGACCGTAAGATCAAAAACTAGCGTCGAGTAGATTAATTCGACTCCACGCACAGCAGCAACAAAATCCCCACGGATTAGCAACGAAGATATTTGGTGTCCCCCGACATGGGACGTTTCTGTAGCTTTATTCAACTCACGACTAAAAACAAAATCTGCCCTGTTACACGGCCATAGCCTTTATTTATATGGTGCGCGCAGGCACCGGTTCTCAACCGACTCAATCCCAGCAAAATCTGAAACGGACTCTCCTATCCAAACTAAACAAGCAACTACCTAATTAATCACGCGGCCACGTTGATCACCTACCAATTACCTTGGACTCAGAAAGGACTACGTAACTACTAATAACCAGAACAAAAGACTTGGACGAGCTTTTGCATGCTACGGACCCAGATCAAATTGACAAGTACCGTTCCTACCATAATCGTGTAGCACAAGGAGTTCTGAAGGTGGGCTTGACTTCGTCCGGTGCAACCAGTTGAACAGGAAATTTTCCAAAATAAATAATCTGCTCATTGTTGACCGCTTTAGATGTGTTCATCATTCTCCCATGGTGACTACCGTCACTGATAGCCACATCATTCCCTCCCTCTTGAAACGAAGCCGTCCTCGGTTTCGTGGTAGGCTTTGGGATCTCCATCTTCTTCTTTACTAACAGAATAGTATCCTCCTTAATATCACTAGCAAACATGGGCTATAGCACACATCGTCTTCCAGCATGCCAAAAAGAATAAGTGTTCGACCTTCCATCATGTGGGGCGTGATGATCATATTGCCAAGGTCTCTCCAGCAACAAGTGACATGCATCCATCGGCAAAACATCACAAATCACTGTGTCGATATAGTCACCAACCAAAAAATTAAGACGCACCTTGTGAGTAATTTTTAGTCTGCCCGACTGATATAACCACTCGATGCAGTGTGGTTGAGGGTGCTTCCATGCAGGTAACCCCAAATCTTCCACCAATCCCTTGCTGGCCGCATTGGTGTAGCTTCCTCCATCTATGATCAACTTACAATTGGTGTTGTTGATCTTGCACTGAGTCTAAAAATTATTCCAACGCTGCCCCTTATCCTCAATGCGATCCTCTTGCACACGCTGCACCATTAAGGACGGATATGATTCAGCAGCTTCAAAACTAGCAGTCACCTTCTCAGCATCTTCAAATTTTTCACTAGAAGTGTCAGAAACTGCCTCTTCATCACTCGCGGATGCATAGCCATCTTTTGTGAGCAATAATCTCTTCTCATTAGGACATTCACGCTTCATATGTCCCCTTCCTCCACACTTGAAACACTCTATGTCACTGGAACGATTGGTCGACTGTGCACTAGAATCAACCCTCGACGGTCCTGATTTTGAAGCATTCTTTTGCACGGAACCATGAGGGCAATTTGATGTTGCCGTCCTGGAGCTAGGACCGATATCCTCACTCTGATGCTGTGAGCGTCGCCATGTGTTCAAAGTGGTACTGGGAACTGTGTTGACTTGGCGTCGTTTAATCTGTTGCTCCGCACGCACAGCTTGGTGCACAAGATCTTGTATGTTGTAGTAGAACACCATCTCAACACGATCCTGCACCTCGATATTTAGCCCGTTAAAGAAACGTGCCATGGTCGCCTCCGGATCCTCCGTTGTCCCTGTACGTATCATGAGCAATTCCATCTCCTTGTAATATTCATCAACACTCATATTACCTTGAGAGAGCCGCTGCAAGTTGTTGTACATATCTCTTTTATAGTGCTCAGGAACAAAACGTCGCCTCATGAATTCTTTCATCCCTCGCCAAGTCGTCGGGCGATGTCTTGAACGACAAATTTGATTTCACCAAATTAGCGCGTAACCGGTGAACTCAATTCCAGCAAGTTGAACTTTCTTCTCTTCGCTATAATGATGGGCATAAAAAATTTGATCAACGCGCATCTCCCACTCCAAATAAACTTCTGGTTCGCACTTTCCGGAGAATGAAGGAATAGAAATTTTTATGCGCCCAACTCCATCATCCAAAGGCACACGCACAGCTTGACCAACTCGGTCATGCACTCCACCATGAACGGAAGTTTCAGGACGAGGCTCATAGTGTCGTGGCCATGGAGCGTACCCCGCTGCCTGGTCAACGCCGTCATCAAGACCATCATCTCCAACATGAGGATGTGCCGCCAAACGGCGATCATGCACGCCGGCATGTCCATCGCGAGCCGGTGGTGCATAACGAAGTGGAGCAGCCGGAGCAGTCTGTGGTGGTGCAGAATTCGTTGCCGGCATATTGATGATGTCTGCCAAACCATCAAACCGAGTGATCAGGACATCTATCCTTTTGCCGAGCGCATCATGACATTGCTTGATGTAGTTGCATGTGTGGTCAAAACCATCCTGAATATTTTGCGGAATATCATCCGCATACACTGGACGTACTATTTCCTCAGAATCAGCAGCAACCTCATCACTCTTGTTGACCGAGGTTGACATCTTGATCAACACAGTACCGTGAACAACCTTAGCTCTGAATACCACTTGATAAGGACCCGACTAGATGCGAGTCGTTCGATGGCCTGATCTTTCACGATACTGGCAGCAGCACAAGAAATTCCGATCGAGCAAAGATGCAAGACCGTAAGATCAAAAACTAGCGTCGAGTAGATTAGTTCGACTCCACGCACAGCAGCAACAAAATCCCCATGAATTAGCAACGAAGATATTTGGTGTCCCCCGACATGGGACGTTTCTGTAGCTTTATTCAACTCACGACTAAAAACAAAATCTACCCTGTTACACGGCCATAGCCTTTATTTATATGGTGCGCGCAGGCACCGGTTCTCAACCGACTCAATCCCAGCAAAATCTGAAACGGACTCTCCTATCCAAACTAAACAAGCAACTACCTAATTAATCACGCGGCCACGTTGATCACCTACTAATTAACTTGGACTCAGAAATGACTACATAACTACTAGTAACCAGAACAAAAGACTTGGACGAGCTTTTGCATGCTACGGACCAGATCAAATTGACAAGTACCGTTCCTACCATAATCGTGTAGCACAAGAAGTTCTGAAGGTGGGCTTGACTTCGTCCGGTGCAACCAGTTGAACAGGAAATTTTCCAAAATAAATAATCTGCTCATTGTTGACCGCTTTAGATGTGTTCATCATTCTCCCATGGTGACTACCGTCACTGATAGCCACATCAACAACTGAGAATGATCCTTGTCGTGTTCACGTTGTATTTATTTCAGAGACATCACATGCATGGGCCGGCATCATATCATATGTACGCACCTCCTTTCTTAAATGAAACGAATTAAAGACGATTTTCCAAGAGGAGCAGGCAGTAACCCTTCCTCATGTCCTTGGGAAGCGCCAAAAGTAACTTGAACTTGAACTGGCTCACATCACACGCAAGAACGCTATATGTTCTCAGCATGTCATCACTCGCCAAGTCACCTATCTCCCGAAGCGTCGCCAATATGTCTCCAGGAGAAGCCATGGCCGCCTTGTTATCCGATGAGTTGAGTTTATTAATAATTGTTACCGCCGCCGTCGTCGGTGCTTGCTCATGGAACTTTGCCCGAGGCCGGCTTCTGCGAGAGGAGGCATCGAGGTACTGTTCGGCCGTCGTCATAGGCCCACTGCCGTCGGCTTAGGTCTATGCCGACGGCCCCCGTCTGCATATACCCGTCGGCGTAGATCACGTCAGCGTAGATTTGTCAGACCGTCGGCATAGGAAAGCCGTCGGCATAGGCATGCATGCCGACGGCGTCCGTACGGCCGTCGGCATATCTACACCGTCGGCAATGATTCTCACCTGACGGCAACCGACGGCGCCGTCAAACACGCTGACGAACCACGAGCTGCCACGTGGCAGAGGTATGCCGATGGCCAAGCCGTCGGCATAGATTTCCATCTATGCCGGGCCGTCGGCATATCTCTGCCACGTGGCAGCCGCTGGGCGCTCCTGGCAGTAGAGGTATACCGACGGCCAAGCCGTCGGCATAGATTTCCATCTATGCCGACGGCTTGGCCGTCAGCATATCTCTGCCACGTGGCCGCTGATGGGCGCTCCGAGGCATAGCTATGCCGACAAAGCCGTCGGCATAGATCTGTCCTGTTTTTTTTAAATTTGCTCTGTTTTCTCTGTTTCAATTCAATTTGACAGCATTTAAACCCAGAAAATATGACAATATCCACATACACACAGAAATAAGACAGATCTATAGATCATCATCAAGTTCATCATCATAGAGATACTCAAGACCATCATCATCATAAAGATACTCAAGTTCATCATCTAAAGATACTAAAGTTCATCATCTAAAGATCCTCAACATCATCATCGTCGAAACACATCAGCCAAGAAAGCCACCGCCAAGACCGCCACCGCCAAGACCAGCACCACTCTGCCAGATCGGAGTGACTGGGGTCGACGAAGCAGGAGTCGAGCCACCGGTCCCCTACATGTTTGAGAAGAGATTCTAATGGTAAATATGATATGATAGTGTTGAATGAACGAGAACTAGTTTGTCAGTAGTTAGGCAAATGTACTAACCGGAGTATCACTGCCTAGTGCCACCCATTCATCGAACGTGGGCACGTGTGGGGGTTCTCCCGCAGGTGGTGGTGGGGGTCCCATTTGTGGTGGATCCATGCGGTTACTCCAAGACGCCAACATAGCCTGGATGTTAGTTAAACAAGCAAACTAGAAGGTCAAAAGGAATGAAAGTGCAAAATTTTAGCTTGGTTTTAAGAGGGCAAAACTAACCGTCATCATTTGACGGTTGTAATCATCGTTTGCCTTCACTCGTTGCAAGTACTCCCGCACCTCGAGATTTAGGTTGTTTCTAAGTGAGCAATGCTGAAAATAAACTGAGAAAGTTAGAGAGAAAGAAGATAAAGGGGAAGTACTTACAGCATGCTGGCGGGCTAAGGGAGGCTGCGAACGCCCCGTACTCTCTAACGGGCTCGGGTTGGTAGCCCGAAGCCGTGTGTACGAGACCGAAGGAGTGATAACGCCATCGAAACACGGATACCGGCCATGGGACTTCGGCTGGATGGCCACCACCATCGTGTCGTCGATCTGAGACTGGACGATGTCAGGAGCATTCGGACCAGGATGCAACCTCTGAAACTGCTGAGTGTAAGACTCCAGGTGCTCCTCGGTCTTGCCGTAGTACTGGCTCTCGCCGGCCTTGCGATCACTCCGCTTGCGGGCCAGCTTCCACGACTCAATGTCTAAGAGCGGCCTCTTCAACTTGTCCTCCTGCAACGTCAAACAGAAGTTAGCCATACATAAGAACATGACGGTAAAAAGAAGAACAAAAATGCATCATGCATATAGATATACCTTCATGGCCTTGAAGCCCCAGTGGTTCCTGTTTCCTTGGCCGTGTGTCCCGTCTTTTCCATGGTTAGCCCGGGCCTTGCTGCTCTTGGCAACAAACTCTGCATCCACGCCGAGCCACCTATCCACCAAACACTCCCATCCATCATCCTTTCCAAAGCACCAAGGAGGAATAACCTAAATAATGGAAGCATGACATGTGAGCACGAAACGATGATATTGACTGCTTATACATTGGAATGAAAAGTCTCTAATATTACCTTCATGTACTGCTCCCTGTTCAAGGTAAGTCCTTGCTTCTGCGCTTCACTTTTGCTCATCTTGTGATGAAGGTAGGTGTGGTAGTAGTGCGAGACGGCAACCCAACGCACCTCGTACTGCAACTGACGAGCTTTCTTCTTCGTCGCAGCCAGCAAGACCACGTCGGCTCTGGCCTTGTGCTCGTCAAGAACTCTATAGAATTGCTGCAATCATGCATAAAACCAGAAGCAAACAAAGCATGCGTTGAGTGATTCGATGATAAACTATGAACGAAACTGAAGACAAGTGATTCTGAAGAGAACTTACCCAAAATTTGGTGATCACGGCCTTAGCGGCCGTCCCGTACTTCGCGACGCTGGCAGCCTCGTAGTGGGCCCAGCTCATGGCCAAAACCCGCAGCTCCGGGTCCCTGTCTGGCCTCGGGCAGAATAGGCCCGGCCAAAACACCTTCAACAGGACGGTGATAAGGTCGTTCGGTTTACGGCCCTGTCCGTGAAGGATCCAGTTCCTGCAAAAGAAAATCAAAGATTTAGCATGTGTACACTAAGAAAATGTTGGCATGTGTTCAAAATATGATTGAGAGGCACTTACTCTGTCCCCTTGGGTTCAATGAGCCACTTGTCGGCCTCGATAGAAGGTGGTGTAGGTAGTTCTGCAATACCACGCAGCCACCCCTTCGGAGCACCCGACGGCAAGTCACCCCACAACTCGGGGTCACCCTCCCCTCCACCACCCTCCTCCTCACCCTCCTCCTCGCACTCCTCCTCCTCCTCGCCCTCCTCCTCCTCCTGAGGAACATAATCCTCCTCCTCAGACTCAGAAGGTGCCTCAGTATAGGAGGGCATCAAAGAAGACCCCCTATTTCGGACACGGCCCGGAGTTTTTTGACCCCCCTGCCTCTCCCCCCACCTCCTCCTCTAGGGGCTCTCCCCCCACCTCCTCCTCCTCTAGGGGCTCTCCCCCACCCCCTCCTCCTCTAGGGTCTCCTCCGCCGACCCCTCGACCTCCCTGTGAGGTGTCATCCTCGCGTAGTCGGGGGGGGGGGGGGGAACCTTGTGGGCTCGTCCACTCCGAGTAAGTCCTTTGAATTTACATAGGAAACCGGCGCCGCTGGACTTGCCCATGATTAGCAAACCTGCATTGAGAAGAGAATAAACAATTAGTAAGGATATCAAATAAACAAGCATACAGGAAAGAACATTAATAACAGAAGAGCACATTAATCATACTATTGTAATGATCATAAAAAGAACTTACATTTTCTAGAACCCATATGAATCATCACTATTGTAATCTATTTGTCGACTGGTCTCATCATCACTATCACACATATCTTCTTCGTTGTCTGACGGAGGTGGAGGCTCTTCCTCATCGTCAGCGTCTTCATTTAACTTTTCAAGCATAATTATGTCTCTTTGATTCACAACTGCCTCACCATCAATCCGTGCGTCGTCATCGTTTGGGTCCAGGTCAACATATCCCAAGTCATCATCGTCCTTGTTTCGTACCACGTCATCATGTTGCTCTTGAAAGAACACTCCATCATATGTCATCATCGTTCGGTTCCGGTAGCTTACCATGTGGCGACACCTTAAACACAACTTCCCAACCCTTTAGGTACTCTTTCTGGCATGGGTAAGGCAGATAATATACTTGTGTGGCCTGGGTAGCGGCGATAAAGAGATCAGCTCCGACATAGACGGTTGATGGTTTAACTTCAACTAAATCAACAGAAGGCGTATGTCTCAGACCCTTTTTGGGGTCAAACCATCGGCATTTGAACACAGTGAGACTTAGGGGTTCGCGGCCACGTTTGAATGTAAGCTCGTATATTTTTCCTACCCTTCTATAGTAATCTACTTTATTATCTCCTTCGGTGAAGACTCCAGTATTTATAGTTTTGGGATCAGGCCGACTGTTCTGGTGCTCCTCTGTATGGAAGCGATACCCATGCACATCATACTTTTCGCATGTCATGACCTGACTGTTAAAACCCATGGAAACCCATCTCAAATCTTCATCCATTGATGTGTTCGGATCTTTTCCCTACAAGTTTAATTGAAATTATAGGGTGCATGAGTTTAATTGGAATTGTAGGGTGAACTGGGTAATAGGGAAGTGTGAAAATTTACTTTCTCCATGAACCACACAACAAATTTTTTCCTTCCATCGGCACCCTTTCGGAAAAGAGCAAGTGCCTCCGGTTCAGTAGGAGGCAGCATTCCCGTCCACTCTTCATCAACGAATCGACTAAAATAAGAAAAGCGGTATTAGAACGAGGCAAAGTGAACATAATGAATTGACTACAAGAATGGTGCAAAGGTATTACCTCATCCACTCATCCTCAACTTCCTTGATGTTGTGCAAGATATAGAACATGACATCCTCCCACTCATCTTGTGGCATGATATAAGGTGTCGAGCATCCAGGCCTGCCACCTTGCCTCCTAAATAGAGGCAGCCTGGGTTTATACTTGGGTTCTTCTGTATTGTATCGAGACACCTTATTGTGCAGCGTGGGAACATGGTCCGGATAGTATGCTGTCCTGAGGTCTGCCACCTCCTCTAGGATAACTGCCTCAGCTATGGAAGCTTCAATATTAGCTTTGTTTCCACATTTCTGTCTCAGATGCTTGTTCTGTCTCTCAGGGCCGTACTCACTAGTAGAAAAAGGCCCATTTGTCCCGGTTCCAGAGGCCCATTTGTCCCGGTTCTGGAACCGGGACTAAAGGGTCAGGACTAAAGCCCAACACCTTTAGTCCCGGTTCGCTTACGAACCGGGACAGATGTGGCTCCACGTGGCCACTGCAGCGAGCCCAGGCAGGAGGGCCTTTAGTCCCGGTTGGTAACACCAACCGGGACCAAAGAGCATCCACGCGTCAGTAGCTCAGGAGCTGGGGTTTTTGTTTTTTAAGGGGGGGGGGGGGGGGGGGGGTTGGGGGGTTTGTAGGGTTAATTTAGGGGTTTCATATATTGTGTTAGCTAGCTAATAGAGAGAAGTGTCCTCTCTTATCTCCGTGCTTGGTCGACGCTACGTACTATAGTATAGAGAGGACTCGACACGCTAGCTAGTAAGCAAATGAAGGAAACCATTAAGTACACAAGATCGTCATGAACATATACAGAGAGAAGTGATCGACCTCCTCCTTCTCCGAGAGATTGGTCGAACAACAAGTTTTCGTATATCTATCCGACGCTACTAGCTACATATATACAATATAAGATCTCTTACAATCCCTAACATCTGATGTCAAGTTTCACATGGTATTCTCCGGCTGGATTGATGACGTGGTCAAGAAAGAATCCCGCCAATTCCTCTAGAATTGCTTTTATGCGATCTTGTGGTAGGAGTTCAACCCGCATCTGCCAAATCTAATTTGAAGAAGGGGGTCAATACATATATATGAATGAAACTCAACACAAATGATGGTAATAAAATAAAATTGTGAATATTATTGTTTACGCACTTCATATTGTTTTTCAGAGTAGCCCCGCTTAGAGGTCGTCGCGTTGTAGATGTACTCGCAAACGTAGTATCCACAAAAATTATTCCCGCCTTCCTGCCACAACCACTTTACGAGAAATAGAGGTCAATCAAACTGATAATCAAGCATTATAAATGGTATTGATGAAACTAGCTAGAATCAATGGGAGATGCGCGGAACTAGCTAGTAGTACTTACTTTCGGGTGTGTAAATCGCAGCTCCCCCGGCAGTCCCGGAGCTTCTGCGGTGAACACTTTCCAAACCCCGCGAGACAAAGAAAATAATTACTTGATATTAGGAAATGAACAAAGTTGCCGATATGGTGCGATAATGATCGATTGAACTTACTTCTGGAGCATTTCAGTCATGGCCGCATACTCTTTGGGATCTTTTCGTTTTGAGTCTAAGACGGTTACTAGTCCCTGCTCAAGCTTAATCTCTAGGAGAATAAAGTGGAAGCTGTGCACGCATGCATAACTCATCAATTACATTACTATAACCTCGAGTAATAATGGAAACCGAATATGCAGAAGACAGTAACACTCACTTGAAGTTGTCAGGAAAGAGTATTTTATCTTTGTTTTGATTTTTAAGAAACGATTGTAGCAAGTTGGCCTCGGTTTCTTTCACATTATATTTAACCGTCCATTCATCTATGAGATTTGTGTTAATGAACCCAATATCATAGATTTGTGCATTTCTGCATTCGACGATCTTCAATCTGCATAATATAGTGAGGATAATTATATATACATGCAATGAAAGACCTGAGCTATATATAGAGACTTAATTACAGAAGTATAGTACTTACAGATAGTAGCAAGTGATGATTATTTTATCGAGGTCCTTTTGATTGTAAAACTGGAAGAACTCCTCAAATGGAATAGACAACAGATCAATTCCAACGAGGTCATGCTCCTCTTTAACTCTCAGCGTCAAAATATCCTTCCCAGACTTGTAGGTGTCCATGTACCACTTATGGAATCTTCGCATCATCGTTGTTAGAGGAGGATCACCAGGTCTGACGAGAGGTTTCCCGTACTGGTATTTGTGTTCGTCCACCTCCATTGTATCAAAATGTGCATCGTCGGGCATGTAATCACCAGGATTGGTACCGGGCAGCATCCCCGGCAGATTTGCGACGATATTGCTAGACACCTTGAGCGGGGGGCACGATTGGTTTGCCTGTTCGCCGAGCTAGGGAATTTTGTTCCCACTTCTTCGTTCTTGTAACCTTTTGTCACTTGAATTAGTTCCCGACCGGCGCGCTCCTTCAACTGCTTTTTTAAGAGTGTGGACATGGTTGTCATCCGGCGGAGGCGGTGGTGGTCGCTTCAGGTTCTCCAAAGTGCGCTTCAATTTCACCGGATCTATCTTCTCCTCTGGAGGTGGATTTTTCTTTGCAAAAAAGTCCTTAACTTGGGCTTGACAGATCTGCGCGTTTTCGTCCTCGGTCATCTCGTATGGTAACTTCTCTAGAGGCTTGAGAGATGGACCAAATATGCATTGCCTCCCGCCTCTGGCTGTACTGCTAGACGCCGGAGCAGCCGGAGCGGCTGCGGCTGTCTTCCTTCGTTGCTTATGAGGAGGAGAAGGAGGCGGAGTGCTAGGACGCGCCGGACCAGCCGGAGCGGCGGCGGCTGTCTTCCGCTGTTGCTGACGAGGCGGAGGAGGAGGCGGGCTGCTCGGACGCACCGGCGCAGGCGGAGAAGGAGGCGGAGTACCGCCACGCGTCGGAGCAGCCGGAGAAGGAGGCGGAGTGCCGCCAGGCGCCGGAGCAGCCGGAGAAGGAGGCGGAGTGCCCTGATCACTCGCCAGAGGAGGAGGAGGAGGAGGAGGCGGAGTGCCCTGACTCGCCGGAGGAGGAGGCGGAGGCGTCCAGTTCGGAAGGTTGATGAGCTCCTTCCGCCATAGACATGGAGTCTTCAGAGCAAGACCCAGCTGAGTCTCCCCTTCACCGGTAGGGTGGTCAAGCTCGAGCTCCTCAAATCCCTCCGTTATTTCATCGACCATCACAACAGCATAGCCTTCTGGAATCGGAAGGCAGTGAAAAGTTGCGCCGGGTTCAGGAGGTGCAACAGAGCCAACAGCCGCCTTGACTTTGAGGTGCTGCCATTGCGCCATAAGGTGGCAATCTTGAGCCTCCGTGATAGCATCCACGGGGTAGCTGGGAGCCGTGAAGTCAGGCTGCTGAAGGAGCTCGGTGGAAGCCACGCTGCTTCTCCGCTGAGATGGCGGGGTAGCTTCTGGGGTAGCTCCGGCAGGTCGCTGCCTCTGAACTAGTGCTTGTTCCTCTAGCGCTCGTACCCTTGCATTCAGCTTCTGCAGTTCGGTCTGCTCCACTTTCCTCCTCCTCTCCCGGGTTTTGTAACCGCCTGCGCTGGGAAACCCAACCTTCCACGCAACGGAGCCTGCCGTGCCTCGTGTTCGTCCTAGGTGCTCAGGATTCCCGTGGGCCTGTGTGAGCTCGTCGTTCTCTTTGTCTGGAACGAACGTCCCTTGCTGCGCTGCGGCGATATACTTCTGAAGCTTCTTGACGGGTATTTCAAGTTGCTCCTTCGTCCAACAGCACTTCCCTGTTTCAGGGTCCAAGGTTCCCCCAACCCCGAAGAACCAAGTCCTTGAAAGGTCTGGCCAGTTCAATGTCTCTGGTTCGACCCCTTTATCAAGCAGGTCCTTCTCAGCCTTGTCCCACAACGGCCGGGCTTTGAGGTAGCCACCTGACCCCGTGCGATGGTGATGCTCCTTCTTTGCAGCATTTTTCTTGTTTGTCGCTGACATCTTCTTACTCTTCTCCGATGTCTTGTGGGCCACAAATGCGGGCCAGTGATCTCTTATCTTCTCAAATCGGCCGGTGAATTCAGGAGTCTTCCCTTTGTCGACAAACGTTGATTTCAACTCATTCTTCCACCTCCTGAATAGATCTGCCATCTTCTTAAGAGCATGAGCCTTGAACAGTGGCTCTATAACTGGCTTATCAGGATCCTCCTCTGGCGGTAGGGTGAAATTTGCCTTCAGCGCAGTCCAAAGATCATCTTTCTGTCTATCGTTGACAAAAGACACTTGAGGGTCTTCGCTCTTAGGCTTATTCCATTGGTGGATGCTGATCGGGATCATGTCCCTAACAAGAACCCCGCACTAAGCAGAAAATGCTTCCTTGGTCCGGCTGGGTTCAATCGGTTGGCCATCGCCCTTGATTGCTGTGATCGTGAACCTTTCATCCTGGCGCAACCTTTTCTTCGGGCCTCGTCTCGTTACCGAAGTTTGGCTCGATCCGGAGGGCTAGAAAAGAAGAAAGAAGAGAGTTAATATGTGTACATACCAAAACAATTAATGCATCAATTAGCTAGTCAGCACAGGCTTAATTAATATCTATACCTCGCCGGACTTTGCAACATCTCCTTCCTCCATTCGCTCACCGGAGCAGTCATCACGGTCTCCTTCTTCCACCGGCATTCCGTCACCGGAGCCATCATAATCATGTCCTTCCACCTCCATTGTTCGATCACCGGAGCCTGCTTCATCCTCTCCTTCCAGACCATCGGTGTCATTGAGATACGACAAGACATCACCTCCGCCGTGGATTATGTCCCCCAACAACTGTTCTGCTTCGAACAAAAAAACATCATATATGAACATTTTCTATATCCATCCATACATACATACATACATACATACATACATACATACATACATACATACATACATACATACATACATACATTGAAAAAAATGCTATGAACAAACACATCAGTAGTAATTATTTTTATAATGATTTGGCCTCAAAAAATTCTTTTATTAGTATTTTCAAACTCTAGAATGACCCTGTTGCACTAGAACTATTTCAAATAATTCTTTTCAAATGCCACAATTTTTTTGAGAAGTCCTCTGATGCCTATAGATCATTTTTATGCAAAAACCCACTTTGGTCATTTGAAACTTTTGAGCACAACTTCCATTTTTCAATTTTGGTCCAATCTTGGCATTGAACTACAACCCTATTTTTTCCTTACTAAATTTTTTTGAAAAAATTACTCCAACTTCATGACAGTACCCACACTCCATTTCACCAAAAACCTTCTGATCCATAGTTCAAATTTTTCAAATTTCGTTCAAATGAAATTTGAACCAGATTCAAATTCCTTGCTGAAAACCTATTCTAAACCACTCCAAAAATTCTAAAATTTTGCCATCACCTTTGTCTTGCATCAGTACCTCACCACAAAAAATTCAGAAATTTTCAACAATGGCCAGCAATATATCCGCTTTTGTTTGTTGGGGGCGGGTATATCGGCTGGTGGTGATTTATTCCGTTTTTTGTGTTTTTTATTTTTTATTTTGTCGTATTTTTATCGCTTTTGGATTTGTATATGTTTTGGTTTGGGTCGTAGCTTGTTGTTTTTTGTGGTTGTTCCTGGGGGGACACACCTTTTTGTTTTTTTTGGCCTGCTCTGCTCTGGTTTTGTCATTTTCGTTTGCGTGTGTTTACTGTGGGCCTCGCTATTTCTTCTTATGGCTCGCCGGCTCGCCCCGCGCCGTCACATCTCTCTTTCGCCTTGCCTTCTCCCTTCTCCCTATTTTCTCCTACTTTCTTCTCCCGTCCGCTTTTCTTATCCGTTGTTCCCTCCTTCTCTTACCGCCTCTCTCTTCCTTCGCTTTCTTCCGGTTGGTCTGATTTTGATTGTGTTGTTTACTTTCCTCCTTCCCCTTCCCCCGAACAGCCCTGCACGTCTCTCCCGGCTTCGTTTTCCCTTCTTACCTGTACTGTGTCTCTACTCGTCTGCTGTCCGCCGGCGTTATCTGCACTATTTCTCCCTCTCCTTTCTTGTTTTTTTCGTTTTAGTGTTTTATCTGCTCTCTTTCTGTTTCATCGTTTCTGTAGCCTTTTGGTCTCGTTCCTGTTTTCGTTTTTTTATTTCGGATCTCTTTTCTGCCTTCATGTTGCTCTCTGTGGCCGTTATTTGTTTCTGTTGACTATCTTGCGGTGTTATTTTTGGTTCTCTTCTTGGTTATGGTCTTATCTTGTCTTCCTTTTCTTCTGTTCTCCCCCTCTGCCTCTTCCTTTTTTTGAGCTGCTCTCTTGCGGCTTATTCGTCTTCGGTCTCGTTTTCTTGTATCTTCCACGTTCCCCTTCCTTCCTTTTCCTCTGCTTCGCAGATTTGTCTTCGGCCTCCTGCTTCGGTCTCCTTTGCCCCCTGCATTTCTGTCGTCCTTCCCCACCCGTCCCCCCGACTGCCCTCTGTTCTCTATCTCTCGTTTTTTGCTTATCCCTATCGGCACCCGAGTTCCCCTCTGACTTACCTGTTTCTATTTCGTCTCTCTCTGGCTTGCATGACCCGTTGTAAGTCTTGCAAGCCATCTAGCATTTCATCAAACACCTTCTATGCATTTCATCAATAAACTTCAGAAAATTCAGAAGGGGGTGAGGGGGGGGGGGGCTGCTGCTGCTCTTCACTGTCCACTCCTTCTCCTGTCCTTCACGGCGTTGCTGCTGCTCTTCAATGCGTCGGGGCCGGCGGCGACCATGGAGCAGTGGTAGAGCAAGGCCGTGGTCGGGGGAGCACGCGGCGACGGGGAGCAGGGGACCATGGGAAAGGGGGGTGCTCACTGCGGGGTGGCGATGGCTGGAGGCCGGCGACGAGGACGGCGGGCTCGGGGTGGCACGCGGCGACGGGGACGAGGACGGCGGGGGAGAGAGCGCAGGATCGAAGAACTGAATGGAAATTTTCACAAGTGCTGCTTATATACACTAAGCATTGGTCCCGGTTCGTGGAACCAACCGGGACCAATGCCACCTTTAGTCCCGGTTCGTACCACCAACCGGGACCAAAGGTCTCTTTTCAGCAGCCCAAAGGGCGGGAAACAGAGGCCTTTGGTCCCGGTTGGTGCCACCAACCGGGACTAAAGGGTGGCATTGGTCCCAGTTTGTGCCACGAACCAGTACCAATGCACCCCTTTAGTCCCGGTTGCTGGCACCAACCAGGACCAAAGGCCTTGTGCTGCCCACGGCCAAAAGTTTAGTCCCACCTCGCTAGTTGAGAGGGGCGTGGAGTGGTTTATAAACCCCACTGCCGCTGCCCTCTCGAGCTCCTCTCAAATGCAGGATTACGGGCCTAACGTGACACTCCGCTGCCTGTGGGCCCACTGGGCCTTCTGCGGGCCTGAATCCTGGCCCGTGGTTGGGTTTCTAGTCGTATTCAGGCCGTGGTGGCCCAGTAGGTGGCATTTTTTCTATTTTTTTCCAGTTTTTTTTTTCTTTTTTGCTTTATTTATTTTATTTTGTGTCTACTTACAACAAAATACAAACTGTTTTTCAGTGATTCTTTTTGCTTTTAGGTAATAAAAATTATAAACTTGCTGTTAGTGCCATTAGTTTTCCAATTTGAATAGTTTAAATTTGAATTCTTTGAAATTTGTGTGAATCACTAGTTTGTGATTAACTTTACTATAAAAATAGATTTTGGAGTGATTCTTTTTCCTGCTATTTAATATTATTGTGTTTTATCATTATATTCAAAAACAGTTTTTGTTATTTTAGTTTCTAACAAAAAAAATCTTTATGATAATTCTTTTTGCTATTAAAGTTTTCTAGTTCATTCTTTTGTGTGTTCAAAATGAACCATTCAAAGTCACATCATCAATTTTCAACCCTTTCTGACTTCATCTGTTATTTTTCATGCATTTACTGATTTTTTTGAGCTAAATGACCCTGAAATTGAAAAGCACTTCAAATGAACTCTGAAGAGGTTGAAAATTGGCATGATATCATCATTTCACCCACATAGCATGTGCTAAAAAGTTGAGAGGGTTACAGCAAAAACTGGATGCACTTCGTGTACAAAATGGACAATCTCTTTCGAAGTATCAGGGTTTCGGACGAAAACTCATCTGTTACAAAGGAATTTCATTTTTTGAACTAATTTGAACTCCACACTTTTTGTGTGCTCAAAATGAACCATTTATAGCAACATCATCAATTTTCAACCCTTTCTGAGTTCATCTTTTTTTTCATGCATTTACTGATTTTTTTGAGCTAAATGACCCTGAAATTGAAAAGCACTTCAAATTAACTCTGAAGAGGTTGAAAATTGGCATGATATCATCATTTCACCCACATAGCATGTGCTAAAAAGTTGAGAGGGTTACGGCAAAAACTGGATGCACTTCGTGTACAAAATGGACAATCTCTTTCAAGTATCAGGTTTCGGACGAAAACTCATCTGTTACAAAGGGATTTCATTTTTTTGAACTTATTTGAACTCCAGACTTTTTGTGTGCTCAAAATGAACCATTCAAAGCCACATCATCAATTTTCAACCCTTCTCTGACTTCATTCTGTTATTTTTCATGCATTTACTGAATTTTTTGAGCTAAATGACCCTGAAATTGAAAAGCACTTCAAATGAACTCTGAAGAGGTTGAAAATTGGCATGATATCATCATTTCACCCACATAGCATGTGCTAAAAAGTTGAGAGGGTTACGGCAAAAACTGGATGCACTTCGTGTACAAAATGGACAATCTCTTTCGAAGTATCAGGGTTTCGGACGAAAACTCATCTGTTACAAAGGGATTTCATTTTTTTGAACTTATTTGAACTCCAGACTTTCTGTGTGCTCAAAATGAACCATTCAAAGCCACATCATCAATTTTCAACCTTTTCTGACTTCATATGTCTTTACTTTTTCTTCGCTTGTGTCCTTTGCTTATTACGCCGTAACCATGGATATTCTTCATCGCTTAACAGGGTGCTTGGGTCAGCCTTGACTTTGAAGGGAGGAATTTCATGAAACTTTTCATAATCTTCAGACATGTCTGTCTTACCCTCCACTCCCACGATGTCTCTTTTCCCTGAAAGAACTATGTGGCGCTTTGGCTCATCGTATGATGTATTCGCTTCCTTATCTTTTCTTTTTCTCGGTTTGGTAGACATGTCCTTCACATAGAAAACCTGCGCCACATCATTGGCTAGGACGAATGGTTCGTCTGTGTACCCAAGATTGTTCAGATCCACTATTGTCATTCCGTAATGTGGCTCTACCTGTACCCCGCCTCCTGACAGATTGACCCATTTGCACTTAAACAAAGGGACCTTAAAATCATGTCCGTAGTCAAGTTCCCATATGTCCACTATGTAACCATAATATGTGTCCTTTCCCCTCTTGGTTGCTGCATCAAAGCGGACACCGCTGTTTTGGTTGGTGCTCTTTTGATCTTGGGCGATCGTGTAAAATGTATTCCCATTTATCTCGTATCCTTTGTAAGTCAATACAGTCGAAGATGGTCCCCTGGACAACGAGTACAGCTCCTCAGAAATAGTGTTGTCACCTCTGAGACGTGTTTCCAACCAACTGCCGAAAGTCCTGATGTGTTCACATGTAATCCAGTCGTCACACTGCTCCAGGTGTTTAGAGCGCAGAATGTTCTTGTGTTCATCGACATTCGGGGTCACCAAGGTAGAGTTCTGTAGAACTGTGTAGTGTGCTTGAGACCAAGAATGCCCGTCCCTGCATATTATTGAGTCCCCTCTTAGCGTGCCTTTTCCAGTCAGTCTTCCCTCATACCGCGATTGAGGGAGACCAATCTTCTTAAGGTCAGGAATGAAGTCAACACAAAACCCAATGACATCCTCTGTTTGATGGCCAATGGAGATGCTTCCTTCTGGCCTAGCGCGGTTACGGACATATTTCTTTAGGACTCCCATGAATCTCTCAAAGGGGAACATATTGTGTAGAAATACGGGCCCCAGAATGACAATCTCGTCGACTAGATGAACTAGGACGTGCGTCATGATATTGAAGAAGGATGGTGGGAACACCAGCTCGAAACTGACAAGACATTGCGCCACATCACTCCTTAGCCTTGGTATGATTTCTGGATCGATCACCTTCTGAGAGATTGCATTGAGGAATGCACATAGCTTCACAATGGCTAATCGAACGTTTTCCGGTAGAAGCCCCCTCAATGCAACCGGAAGCAGTTGCGTCATAATCACATGGAAGTCATGAGACTTTAGGTTCTGGAACTTTTTCTCTGGGATATTTATTATTCCCTTTATATTCGACGAGAAGCCAGACGGGACCTTCATACTGAGCAGGCATTTAAAGAAGATTTCCTTCTCTTCTTTGGTAAGAGCGTAGCTGGCAGGACCTTCATACTGCTTTGGAGGCATGCCGTCTTTTTCGTGCCAACATTGCAGGTCCTCCCGTGCCTCCGGTGTATCTTTTGTCTTTCCATACACGCCCAAGAAGCCTAGCAGGTTCACGCAAAGGTTCTTCGTCATGTGCATCACGTCGATTGAAGAGCGGACCTCTAGGTCTTTCCAGTAGGGTAGGTCCCAAAATATAGATTTCTTCTTCCATATGGGTGCGCGTCCCTCAGCGTCATTCGGAACAGACAGTCCGCCGGGACCCTTTCCAAAGATTACCTGTAAATCATTGACCATAGCAAGTACGTGATCACCGGTACGCATGGCGGGCTTCTTCCGGTGATCTGCCTCGCCTTTGAAATGCTTGCCTTTCTTTCGACATTGATGGTTGGTCGGAAGAAATCGACGATGCCCCAGGTACACATTCTTCCTGCATTTGTCCAGGTATATACTTTGGGTGTCATCTAAACAATGCGTGCATGCGTGGTATTCCTTGTTTGTCTATCCTGAAAGGTTACTGAGAGCAGGCCAATCATTGATGGTTACAAACAGCAACGCATGCAGGTCAAATTCCTCCTATCTGTGCTCATCCCACACACGTACACCGTTTCCATTCCACAGCTGTAAAAGTTCTTCAGCTAATGGCCTGAGGTACACATCAATGTCGTTGCCGGGTTGCTTAGGGCCTTGGATGAGTACTGGCATCATAATGAACTTCCGCTTCATGCACAGCCAAGGAGGAAGGTTATAGATACATAGAGTCACGGGCCAGGTGTTGTGATTGCTGCTCTGCTCCCCGAAAGGATTAAAGCCATCCGCGCTTAAACCAAACCATACGTTCCTTGGGTCACCTGCAAACTCAGCCCGGTACTTTCTCTCGATTTTTCTCCACTGCGACCCGTCAGCGGGTGTTCTCAACTTCCCGTCTTTCTTACGGTCCTCTCTGTGCCATCGCATCAACTTGGCATGCTCTTTGTTTCTGAACAGACGTTGCAACCGTGGTATTATAGGAGCATACCACATCACCTTGGCAGGAACCCTCTTCCTGGGGGGCTCACCGTCAACATCACCAGGGTCATCTCGTCTGATCTTATACCGCAATGCACCGCATACCGGGCATGCGTTCAAATCCTCGTACGCACCGCGGTACAGGAAGCAGTCATTAGGGCATGCATGTATCTTCTGCACCTCCAATCCTAGAGGGCATACGACCTTCTTTGCTGCGTACGTACTGTCGGGCAATTCGTTATCCTTTGGAAACTTCTTCTTCAATATTTTTAGTAGCTTCTCAAATCCTTTGTCAGGCACATCATTCTCTGCCTTCCACTGCAGCAATTCCAGTACGGTACCGAGCTTTGTGTTGCCGTCTTCGCAATTGGGGTACAACCCTTTTTTGTGATCCTCTAACATGCGATCGAACTTCAGCTTCTCCTTTTCACTTTCGCACTGTCTCCTTGCATCAACAATGACCCGGCGGAGATTATCATCGGGCACATCGTCTGGTTCCTCTTGATCTTCAGCTTCCCCCGTTGCAGTATCACCGTATTCAGGGGGCACATAGTTGTCATCGTCCTCTTCTTCTTCGCTGTCGTCCATCATAACCCCTATTTCTCTGTGCTTGGTCCAAACATTATAGTGTGGCATGAAACCCTTATAAAGCAGGTGGGTGTGAAGGATTTTCCGGTCAGAGTAAGACTTCATATTCCCACATATAGGGCATGGACAACACATAAAACCATTCTTCTTGTTTACCTCAGCCACTTCGAGAAAATTATGCACGCCCTTAATGTACTCGGAGGTGTGTCTGTCACCGTACATCCATTGCCGGTTCATCTGCGTGCATTATATATAATTAAGTGTGTCAAAAACCGTTACAGAACATCATGAATAGATAAGTGACCAAATTAATAGAAGTTCATCATCACATTAAAACCAAAGTACATACATAGTTCTCATTGAACAACATATAGCTCTCCAGAGCATCTAATTAAACCATACATTGAAACTATGTAAAACATTTCAATGCAACAACAAATGCGATCATAATCGCAACCAAGGTAACAATTGATCCAACGGCATAATGATACCAAGCCTCGGTATGAATGGCATATTTTCTATACTTTCTAATCTTGAAGCGCATTGCATCCATCTTGATCTTGTGATCATCGACGACATCCGCAACATGCAACTCCAATATCATCTTCTCCTCCTCAATTTTTTTTATTTTTTCCTTCAAGTAATTGTTTTCTTCTTCAACTAAATTTAACCTCTCGACAATAGGGTCGGTTGGAATTTCCGGTTCACATACCTCCTAGATAAATAAAATCTATGTCACGTTGGTCGGCATAATTGTCATAAACAATAAATGAACCAAATAGTTATAAAATATAATATTTACCACATCCGAATCATAGACAGGACGAGGGCCGACGGGGGCGGATAGCAAAACCATCGCACTATATAATAACAAAGAATAATAAAAGTAAGAAAATTATACAAGTATCTATCTAAATCATACAAGTAAGAATTTTTTCCTTTTATAAAGAAGATAAGAACAAGAGGCTCACCACGGTGGTGCCGGCGACGAGATCGGCGCGGGCGATCGACGGCGGTGAAGACGGGGTCGGGATGTGACGGACCGC
This sequence comes from Thinopyrum elongatum, assembly GCA_011799875.1. Classification (NCBI taxonomy): domain Eukaryota; kingdom Viridiplantae; phylum Streptophyta; class Magnoliopsida; order Poales; family Poaceae; genus Thinopyrum; species Thinopyrum elongatum. The sequence continues at coordinate 93,401,902 of CM022303.1, read as the reverse complement.
TAAACCTAGACAAATCTTGAGGAAAATGGAGCTTGGAGGTCGAGCTTGGAGAGAAGAAAGGTTAAGTAGTGTGGCTCGGGCATTTCATCGAACACCTCATGTGCATAGGAGGTGAGCTAGAGCACCACAAAGCCCTCCCCTAGCCGGCCAGAAAAAACAGAGCAGTGGAGTGCTCTGCCCGCGGGCGAGGGGTATATATAGGCACAACATTGGTCCCGGTTCGTGGTTGGAACCGGGACTAAAGTCCACCCTTTGGTCCCGGTTCTAGCCACGAACCGGGACCAATGGATGTGGGCCAGGAGCGAGGCCCATTGGTCCCGGTTCGTGTCTGGAACCGGGACCAAAGGGTCCAGACGAACCGGGACCAATGCCCCACGAGGCCCGGCCGGCCCCCTGGGCGCACGAACCGGGATGTATGACCCCATGGGTCCTGGTTCGTGACTGAACCGAGACTAATGGGCTAGGTATGCCTGAACCAAAGCCCTGTTTTCTACTAGTGACTGCCAACGATTCTGCACAGGGCCCCCCAACAATACCTCGTTCGTGAGGTGCAAAATGAGATGTGTCAGCAGAGTAAAGAAGCCTGGCGGGAAGATCTTCTCTAGCTTGCATATCAACTCCGGCGCTTTCTTATGCATTTCTTTTATCATCTCGGGACATACTTCTTTAGCACAAAGCGTGCGGAAGAAATGGCTGAGCTCCACAAGCACACGCCAAACATGCTAGGGAACATAGCCCCGAACCATCACCGGCATAATCCGCTCAATCCACACATGATAGTCATGACTCTTGAGCCCGGTCACTTTGCTCGTTGAAAGATTGACCCCCTTACTTATATTCGATGCATAACCATCAGTGAACTTCAGGACGTGTTTCAGCCACTTGAATGCCTCCATCTTATGATCCTTTTTAAGTACAAAGTCAGCATCGGGCTTGAACCAAGATTTTCGACTGCCTGTGGGAGGCTGCATGTGTAGACGTGGTCTATCACAAATATTTTGTTGATCGACTCTAGCATTAACATTATCCTTTGTCTTATCAGGAATGTTGAGGATCGTGCGAAAAAGGGACTCTGCGATATTCTTTTCGGTGTGCATCACGTCAATGTTGTATGGAAGTTTGAGGTCCTTGAAATAGGGAAGCTGCGTGAAGGGGGTAATGTGAGTCCAGTTGTGCGTCTCACCATATCCTTCAAAACATTTTTTCCCTTTGCCTTTTCCTTTGCCCTCGTCCTCGCCCTCGTCTTCGCATGTGGCTTTGGCTTTGCCTTTGCATTTGCCTTTGCCTTTCCCTTTGCCGGCAGGCTTAAGAGCTTTCACCTGAGCAAGCACATCCGCACCAGAAAACGTTGGAATCTCGTTTACTTCATGGACGACTAGGCCTTTTGTGAAGTTATTCTTGTCTTCCCTATCAGGATGGTCTGGGGGGAGGAACTGTCAATGCAGGTCAAAGGCAACATACTTGCCACCCTTCTTCAGCCAAATGAAACGCAAGGCCTGCATGCACACTGGGCAAGGCATCTTCCCACTTGTACACCATCCGCAGAATAGGGCATAGCCGGGAAAGTCATGCATGCAATACTGTAGCCAAACTTTCATCAAGAAATTTTTCTGCAGATGCCGGTCGTATGTCAACCTCGGGAAGTACCAAGAATGGTGCAAATCATCCACCAACGGCTGCATAAACACACTCAAATTCTTCCCCGGATATTCAGGCCCCGGAATTATAAGCGACAGGAACATGGTCTTGCGTTGCATTATGGCGCCGTGAGGGAGATTGAGCGGAATAACAAACACGGGCCAGCAGCTGTATGGATTAGACGACATACCATACGGATTGCACCCATCACCTGATATAGCAATTCTGACATTCCCAGCCTCGGTTGCTTCCTCCGGGTATTCTATATCGAATGACTTCCATGCTTCACCTTCTGATGGATGTACAATTTTATTTGGATTGTACCTTTTTTCTTCCTTGTGCCACTTCATCATTTTGGCAGACTCCTCAGTGATGAAAAGGCGCTGCAGTCTTTTTATAAAATCAAGATACCGAAGAACCTTCACAGGGATTTTTAGCTGCTGCTTCTAACCCTGCTCATCGACCACCTCGATATACCAAGAGGAACCGCTCTTCCTACATTAGTTGTCATTCGCATACTCATGCCTAAACAAAAGGCAATTCTTTGGACAAACATGTATTTTCTCATAATCCATGAAGAGCGCCTTCATGATTTTCTTTGTAGCGTACATGGTTTTCGGCAGTTCATGGCCCTCAGGGAGGCTGTTAGCCCATACTCCCAGAAATGCTTCGAAGCAACCTCGGCTACAGCCGTACTTGGCCTTGACTGCCATCAGTTACGAGATGGCATCCAGCACAGAGAGCTTGGCACCCTCATAAAGAGGTTTCTTTGACGAGGCCAAGATATCCAGGAAGGCCTTTGCAGTTTCCTTCGGCTCCTCCGGTTCATTCGCTGAATGTGACGGAGGTGTCGGCTGTGCAGCAAAGACATCATCTAGCATGTCTCTAACCCCATCGTCCTCATAACCAGCGACGCGTTGTCGTATCACCTCCTCTCTACCATGGTCCCGCTGGGCAAAGTTTATCGGCATATTAAAGTTGGGCATAAATCCATGCGTGCGAAGGTGCTTAGTCATCTCACTCTTATCTCTGCGCATACGTCTCTTACATTTGGCACAGGGGCATTCTGGCACAATCCTCATTGGACTACAGAATATCTCTTTCAAAAACACATCAGTTTTCTCGACCCACTCTATTGTTACTTGATTCCGACGGAAAAACCCACTATACATCCACTGATTATCTGCCATCTCTGCTTTATTGGAAGCCACAAAAAAAATTAAGGATTCATTTAAATTAATCACATCAATATTTTATTTTTTACAGGGTTGACAAGAAACGACATTTAATCCACCTACATCTCTAATAGGTAAAGATGGGTCCTAATCCCACCCGAGAATGTGTAGATTGAGTACGTTGTCCATGCTCTACCCCATTCCGAGACAAAATTTCGGCAGCACCTCCCCGCTGTTCTCCAAATACACGTCTCGGCAAAATGCCGGGAGAATGTGCATCCGGAGAACAACGGGGAGGCGCCGCCGAAATCCTGTCTCGGAATGGGGTAGAGCATGGACAACGTACCCAATCTACACATCCTCGGGCTGTCCGTGGAAAACGCTGTACAATCCGAAAGAGCTGCGGTGATAAATATGCAATTGAATGAATATTTATCGATGCAACCCTTTTGTACGGGAGACGCCTAGGTTACGCGACTTGATGTGAAAATTTAATCTACTGACATGGAAAAAGAGCGGACGAGGTCATGGACTTGTTGCTCACCCTCCGATGTAGACGATGTAGTCGATCAAAGGAGAGGGATGATCGTGGACCAACACCTCCAACGTCGACGATCACTCCACGAAGATGGAACACCACAAATCCTGTTAATTCCACCGAGTGAAAAAAATTTAGGTCATCACCTCACATTAAGCATTGACACTTTAAACTATGAAAAAAAAATCATATTTTGTCAAGTGTCAAATTTGGAAGCACTTATCATATCCCAATTTAGGTCATCACCTCACATTAAGCATTGACACATCAATTTTTTTAGCAAGATCATCATGATGAAATAACCACTTATCATATCCCAAATTTGAAGCACATCTCACATAGCTACTTAACAACATCACAAACTGAAAATAAAAGCTTCGTTAACAATTTTATAAACTAAGTGACTCAAGTTGCTTTTTTAACTATGATAATTCATTTTGCCGAGATTCATCCATCTAGCAACCTAACAGTAGCAAAATAATTCATTTTGCCGAGATTCATCCATCCATCTAAGACACATACAACATTCATCCATCTAGCAACCTAACAACATCCAACATCCATCCATATGCATCCATTCATACATCCAACAGTAGCTAAATAATGCAAAAAAAATGAAAAAAAAACAAAGGAGTGCTAGCTCACCGGGCAGAGGGGCGTCGCGGCGGTGGAGTTGAAGGCAGGGGCCGGCGGTGGACGGGACGGGAGGGCCGGGGCGGGGCTCGGCCGGCCGGAGAAGCCCGACCAACACAGCAGGGGCGCGGGCCAGCCGTGGTCGGGACCGTCGCCGGCGCCGCGCAGGGTCAGGGAGGAGGCGGGGTGGTCGGGGCGGCGGTGGGGTCGGGAGGAGGCCGGGACGGCGGTTCGGCCGGCGGGGAGGTCGGGGCGGGGCTGGGCCGGGGTTGGAGAGGGCAGGGGCGGGGTCGAGGCGGCGCGGGGTTGGAGAGGCCGGGGCGGGGCTGGGCCGGGGTGGAGGCCAGGCGGCGCGGGGTTGGAGAGGCCGGGGCGGGGCTAGGCCGGGTTGGATGCGGCGGTGGCGGCGCGGGTGTGGAGGAGGCGGCGGCGTGGGCGGGTGGAGGCGCGCGGCGGCGGCGATGCGGGTTGGGAGGCGCGGGGGGTGGAGGAAAGAATGAGTGGAGGAGAGGGGCGCCGCGAGGGGATAAGGTAATCTATGCCGACGGCATAGCCGTCGGCATAGTTTAAGATGCCATGTGGCACACTAATAGCATCTTTTTTTTGTAGCAGCATAGATAGCATCTGAAAACTGAAAAATAGTACCACATCGCCAAAGGAAGAGCACTTTGACCAGTTTAAATACTTGGCAAATCCATATGAAGCAAGCTCTGGTATTCATTAGACTTTCGTTAGGAAAACGGACAATTACTCTGAAACTTTCGGTGCCCGGGCACCGGTCGGTTTCCAGGCACTGAAGGTTTCAGAGTAATCATCCGTTTTCCATGATGGATGCCGGTGTTTTTTATTTGCAGTCTGCATCCATGTACACCCGACACGGCCGTTCCCCCCTTCAGGTGCCGGCGGCGGCGGCGTCCGTAAGGGGGGCCACACCCCGGAGACGCGTGCCGCCTCTTCAGACATGCCACCACACTACCCCGCATGTATGAGGGCCCGGTGCGATGCTCCGGTGGCATTGCTACCCCCCCAGGGCCCCCGTCCTGTGCCTAACCCTGGAGGGGTTGACCATGAGATCTAGCCCTTTGACTTTCCACGGACGGGCTTTGACCAGTGGACCTCTCCACTCGGTTGTGTTAGGTCAGCCCATAGGGACACCTGGGAGCAACATCCGGGCCAAACCCACAGCAGCATCCCCTCCGTGTAGACCCAACGCGTCCGTTTCCCCCCTCTAGGTGCCGGCGGCGGCGCAGTCCGTGAGGGGGGCCACACCCCGGAGATGCGTGCCGCCTCTTCAAACATGCCACCACACCACCCCGCATGTATGAGGGCCCGGTGCGACGCTCCGGTGGCATTGCTACCCCCCAGGGCCCCCGTCCCGCCTAACCCTGGAGCGGTTGACCACAAGATCTAGCCCTTTGACTTTCCACGAACGGGCTTTGACCAGTGGACCTCTCCACCCAGTTGTGTTAGGTCAGCCCATAGGGACACCTGGGAGCAACATCCGGGCCAAACCCACAGCAACATCCCCTCCGTGTAGACCCGACGCGTCCGTTTCTCCCCTCCAGGTGCCGGCGGCGGCGCCGTCCGTGAGGGGGCCCACACCCCGGAGACGCGTGCCGGGCGTTTGCAACCGCCACAACACTTCCAGACTTGTGAGAGGCCGCCTACGCAAGATTTGGTGGCACGCTAGCCCCCGGAGGCCGCCGGCCACAGTCGTAGACGCGCGAAGGGCAATCCGCGTAGAGGGAAGTGTTCAGATACTTCTCCATCACCAAAAATTATGAAAAATTACCATCAGTCCTATAGCACATGTGCCCATGTCGTGTAAAAAACTCATGATTTAATCGCGCTCCAAGTATTTAATAATATTCACGCCGCACCATTACCGCAGAACATCTACTACTGTGGCATCGCCGTCCGTTAGGGGGGCCACACCCCGGAGACGCGTGCCGCCTCTTCAGACATGCCACCACACCACCCCGCATGTATGAGGGCCCGGTGCGACGCTCCGGTGGCATTGCTACCCCCCCAGGGCCCCCGTCCCGCCTAACCCTGGAGCGGTTGACCATGAGATCTAGCCCTTTGACTTTCTACGGACGGGCTTTGACCAGTGGACCTCTCCACCCGGTTGTGTTAGGTCAGCCCATAGGGACACCTGGGAGCAACATCTGGGCCAAACCCACAGCAACATCCCCTCCGTGTAGACCCGACGCGTCCGTTTTCCCAACTCCAGGTGCCGGCGGCGGCGCCGTTCGTGAGGGGGGCCACACCCCGGAGATGCGTGCCGCCTCTTCAGACATGCCACCACACCACCCCACATGTATGAGGGCCCGGTGCGACGCTGCGGTGGCATTGCTACCCTCCCAGGGCCCCCGTCTCGCCTAACCCTGGAGCGGTTGACCACGAGATCTAGCCCTTTGACTTTCCACGGACGGGCTTTGACCAGTGGACCTCTCCACCCGGTTGTGTTAGGTAAGGCCATAGGAACACTTGGGAGCAACATCCTAGCCAAACCCACAGCAAGATCCCGTCTGTGTAGACCCGACGCGGCCGTTTCCCCCCTCCAGGTGCCGGCGGCGGCGCCGTCCGTGAGGGGGACCACACCCCGGAGATGCATGCCGCCTCTTCAGACATGCCACCACACCACCCGGTTGTGGTAGGTCATCCCATATAAACACTTGAGAGCAACGTCCCCTCCGTATAGACCCGATGCGGCTGTTTCCTCCCTCCAGGTGTCGGCCGACGGCGGCGCCGTCCGTGAGGGGGGTCACACCACACCCCTCCGTATAGAATCGAAAAGTAAGGTATTTATGCTTATATTAACACATGCTACATGTAAGTTAGTCAGATAATAATACGTAAAAAAACATAAAAAAATCTATATGAAATGCAAAAAAATAATAATAACTATGCCGACGGCAAAGCTGCGGCCAGGGGCAGATGGACGGCGCGCCGCGGATCGATGACATGGCATCTATGCCGACGGCGGCCGTCGGCATAGATGATGGTCGGTGCACCTCGGATCGATGACGTGGCACGCTCATCAATGCCGACGGCCGCCCGTCTCGGCCGTCGGCATAGATCGGACGCCGTTAGCCGCACGTCACGAGCGGGGTTGCCGGGCCCGCAACTATGCCGACGGTCCATGTATGCCGACGACCGCTGTAGGCGTAGCCTGGGCTAAGCCGACGGCTCATCTGTGCCGACGGGGGCCGTCGGCATATCTCGGGATAGCCCGACGGCCTGGATCCGGCTGCCGGCATATCCTTGAGTATGCCGACGGGGGCCGTCGGCATCGGGCCCTGTTCCGGTAGTGTGTGAGATCACGCAGGGAATGAACTCAGGGGGAGAGCAGAAATCGTCGTGCTAGTCGTAACAGACGACGGACCGTAGCTCCATGCGCTTCGTGTCCACCTCGATCATCCATACCGCATGGTCGCCGTCAACGTCCTCCATATGGTATTCGATCTTGTGCACCATGAAGCAGAGGACATCGGGGTCATCCAGGCTAACGAAGGGGTACTCCAGCCTGATGCGGGGCACTCCGCCGTAGCCGGGGAGCGACCAGAGCTCGTCGGAGTCGACTACACTGACCTTGTCCCACGTCGCCATATCGTCGTCCATCCTCAGCGTCCACGTGGATATGTTGAAGGCGTAGCGGGAGCGCGAGCAGAAGGTCGCTCCCGGGGAGCCGCAGCAGCAGCGGGGACATACTTCCACGAAACTCACACACCGCGGTAGCTTGAGCCGCGGGCGTGGTGGCGCGGCCGGCGTTCCATCCGCGGCTTCACGGGGAGAGACACGTATCGCATCTGGGATGTCTCCTCCCACGCGTCCGAGAAGATGACGCCGCGGTAGTACCCCGGAGACGCGTGCCGCCTGTTCAGACATGCCACCACACCACCCGGTTGTGGTAGGTCATCCCATATAAACACTTGAGAGCAACGTCCCCTCCGTATAGACCCGATGCGGCTGTTTCCTCCCTCTAGGTGTCGGCCGGCGGCTGCGCCGTCCGTGAGGGGGGTCACACCACACCCCTCCGTATAGAATCGAAAAGTAAGGTATTTATGCTTATATTAACACATGCTACATGTAAGTTAATCAGATAATAATACGTAAAAAAAACATAAAAAATTCTATATGAAATGCAAAAAAAAAAATAATAACTATGCCGACGGCAGCCAGGGGCAGATGGACGGCGCGCCGTGGATCGATGACGTGGCATCTATGCCGACGGCGGCCGTCGGCATAGATGATGGTCGGTGCGCCTCTTGTCGATGACGTGGCACGCTCATCTATGCCGACGGCCGCCCTTCTCGGCCGTCGGCATAGATTGGACGCCGTTAGCCGCACGTCACGAGCGGGGTCGCCGGGCCCGCAACTATGCCGACGGCCCATGTATGCCGACGACCGCTGTAGGCGTAGCTTGGGCTTAGCCAACGGCTCATCTGTGCCGACGGGGGCCGTCGGCATATCTCGGGATAGCCCGACGGCCTGTCTATGCCGACGGCCTGGATCCGGCTGTCGGCATATCCTTGAGTATGCCGACGGGGGCCGTCGGCATCGGGCCCTGTTCCGGTAGTGGTGTGAGATCACGCAGGGAATGAACTCAGGGGGAGAGCAGAAATCGTCGTGCTCGTCGTAACAGACGACGGACCGCAGCTCCATGCGCTTCGTGTCCACCTCGATCATCCGTACCGCATGGTCGCCGTCAACGTCCTCCATATGGTATTCGATCTTGTGCACCATGAAGCAGAGGACATCGGGGGTCATCCAGGCTGACGAAGGGGTACTCCAGCCTGATGCGGGGCACTCCGCCGTAGCCGGGGAGCGACCAGAGCTCGTCGGAGTCGACCACACTGACCTTGTCCCACGTCGCCATATCGTCGTCCATCCTCAGCGTCCACGTGGATATGTTGAAGGCGTAGCGGGAGCGCGAGCAGAAGGTCGCTTCCGGGGAGCCGCAGCAGCAGCGGGGACATACTTCCACGAAACTCACACGCCGCGGTAGCTTGAGCCGCGGGCGTGGTGGCGCGGCCGGCGTTCCATCCGCGGCTTCACGGGGAGAGACACGTATCGCATCTGGGGCGTCTCCTCCCACGCGTCCGAGAAGATGACGCCGCGGTAGTAGTCCACCCAGTACAAGAACCGGTCGCCGACGGGGATGACCCGGTCGGTCTCCCAGAAGGAAACCTCCTGCCGCTTGCCGTCGTCGTGCAGGACCGGCAGACGCTTAAGCTCCCAGTCCCACTCGCCGGATCTGAGCAGGCAGAGCTCAGCCTCGAGCGGCGCCTCTCCTTCCGTACCATAGAGAGTCAGCTGCGCCACCAGGCACCAGCAGGTTCTCGTCGCCGCGGCGCAAGAGGGCAATGGTTTCCACAGGCATGAATCACTTCGGCCTGGGTGCCCCCTCGTATTGAGTCTGAGTGGTGAGGTGGCAAGGGGGCAGCAGCGACAGCGACGGCGGCCGGGAGGGGTCGGCGGCGGTGTCGCCGGCATTGTAGACGAAGTAGTCTGACGAGTCGCGTTCGTAATTATCAAACAGGTCGGGTGTTCTAGTGTCGATCTCTATAAGGACCGTGTCGCCGTGGGCCGCGATGATCTGCGATCGGATCTGGGCGCCGTCTGGCAGGCCGGGGCTGTCGACGCGCAGGCGTGATACTGCCGTTGGCGCCGCGAAGTCGAAGGAGACGCGGACGTGACGACCTCCGGAGGACAGAGCTTCCGCCAGTCTCGGCGTCGGGATGATCCCGACGGCGGGATCCTTGCTGGCCCTGGGTGACGGCTGCTGCTCTCGCGTCGGGATCCTCGCAGAGCATGGCGTCGGAGTCGTCCCAGCACATGTTGCTGTCGAGCAACACCCAGCGAGGTCGCCCCGGCGAAGGATCGCCGGACGATGTTTGTTGGTGATCCGTTCGGGCTTCCATGTCGATCGCGCGGATTTGCTGAAGATCAATTGGCTGCGACAAAAGCGCACGCGGAGGGTTTTATCTGCAAATAGCTGAGCAAACCGACTTTTACTTTTATTTTTTTTAGAAACCAAACCGATTTTTACTCTTTTTTTTAGACAAAATTCTGACTTTTACTTTGGCTATATGGGACTCCCCATGGGTCCAGGCAGAATTTTTTTGAGACAAAATTCTGACTTCTTTTTATTCGTCGCTTTGTGCGATGAAATGTCAGACAATCGCACATAGCTGACGGAGCGAGCGACTGAACGGGCCGGCCCAAGAACACTACGAGCACTGGAGCGAGCCGAATGCCCGCCGCTGCAATCACTCCTCCCTCACCGGAGCCGGGACAAACTTGTTGTAGTAGACAGCCGGGTCGTCGTGATAAGGCTCCATACAACCAGTGCACCGGAACAGCAACCATCGCCGATAAAGAGAAGTATAGATCGAAAGGATCCAACATGTATACACATGAATGAAGACGAGCCAGAGACACATCTCCACACGCCCTCCAACAATGCTTGCTAGATGCATCGTTGTAACGGGGGCTAGACAGGGAGAACCTTATTCCATCTACCTTATTCCATCTTCAGGGAGCCGCCACTGTCTCGCCTTTCTAAGCACACACAAACCCTAAACGAACTAACAAAAACACCTAAACGAACTCACAAAAACCCTAAACGAACCTTATTCCATCTTCAGAGAAACGAGGGCACCGGTGCAAGCACCTCAGCAAGTTCCTGTACCAGCGCGTCCACTCATGGCACCACCGCCTCGTCGTGCGCTACGCCTTGGGCGCGCAGTACAACCACTCTGTGGAGGGCCTCCTCCTCGACACCGTCGGCGGCGTGCTCGCCTTCCTCGCCCCCGGTATGTCGCCCCGCGTCTCCATCTTCTTCTTGACACTCCGCACCGTCAAGGGCGTCGACGACCACTACGGGCTGTGGTTGCCGGGGAACGTGTTCCACCTCTGCTTCTGGAACAACACGGCGTACCACGACGTCCACCATCAGCCGCGCGCCAGCAGATACAACTTCTCGCAGCCCTTCTTTGTGACGTGGGACAAGGTGTTTGGGACGCACATGCCCTATGTGGTCGAGCACATGCCCGAAGGAGGGCTCCATGGGCGTCCCATGGAAGCCCTTAACTATGTATACTAGCCGTTAACCCGTGCCTTCGCACGGGCCAGTTATAATACAATATGCTCCCTCCGTTTCTAAATATAAGTCTTTCTAGAGATTCAATATAGACTACATGCAAATGTATATAGACGTAGTTTAGAGTGTATATTCAGTCATTTTGCTCCGTATGTAGTCCATATTGAAAACTCTAGAAATATTTATATTTACGAACGGAGGGAGTATTATTTTGCAAGCCATATTGACCATATATTGCTTTGTGATTTTGCTGGGGTGTGTCTCCAGTCATATTGGTTTAGAGACATGGAAATTCGTATATGAGTGGTATGCCAAATAAAATTATCATTAATAATGTCGCCAAACTTATGTCTTCTGTGAGAAGTTACTAAGTAAACATTGTTGTGAAGTTCATCATATAATCAATCTTGAAAATGAAGGATGCAGTCATGCGCAGACAGAATCCCTAGATGTTTAGTTGTTGGTCTTATTTGGGAATGATCTAGAACTGCCGACCACACTACTTATTTACTTAAACATGGAAATGCGACATTTTATACATGTAACTATCTCAAAATATGCATTAAAAATAAAAATTATAGGTTCTGGATCAGTCAAATATTTTTTGTGTGTTTATTTTATTTTCCTGATAGTATGGTCATATATATATATATATATATATATATGCAGCAAGATATACATTAATGCAGTTTTTTCTCCTGGAATATGGAACAGTAGTATTTTGTGCAACATCCGGATGGCATAATCCTAAAAGGAGTGTAAACAAACTTCTCTAATATTTGCTATATTAATATATAGCAAAAATTGTTTGATAGTACCATAATGTACGATGATATATTAACCTATGATATGAATATCAAGCTCAAAGTAAAATATTATAACATTTCTATGTCCAAAATATGTTACATTTATGGACAAAGAAAATATTCGGCATATATATGGAATATCTTACCTATAATACGTGAAAGATGATCATTATTTCATTCCATGACAACTAATTAGTCTTGGATGAAGTTCTTCTATGTATATAAGTATAGAGTTGATATAAGTCCATTTTCTGTAAAAAAAAAAATTATGCTTAGGTGTTCGAAAAATAAAATTATTAAAATTAATTAATTACTTCCCTAAACCTATACGGACTAAAAACTAAGAAATTTGACTGTTGTTCAGATAATACTATGTAAGGTGTATAAGATATATGCCAGGATCAACAATTCAACATGTATAGTTATAAAATGTATACTTCGATAAATACTGATAGAAACACATCACGGTCGATGAAACCATTTGCGAATAGAGGGAAAATAAAACCAAGCACTGGGGCCAACTAAAGGCAAAATAGTGTCGTAAGCAAAAATTGACGTACATGTTCACAATATGCATTCCATTAAAAAGTATAACCAATCACTATATGAATCAGAGCAAAACAGTATGGCGTTTTTTACTTCTTAGGAACTGTATGGTTGCAACTTAAATAAAATAATTCATCGACTGGAGAAGTTTCCATCCATCCAAGAGAATAGAGATATTTAGAGATAACAGGGTGGTACAAAAGATGCAGCTAATTGCATTCCAGTAAACAACAATATACTATACCTGAATGGCTGAATATGTATTGCAAACAAAACGTAATTTACTCCAAATAACTGAATCCTGGCGCAGTAAAACAAACCTCTATGTGGCTGAGCACTTGCATGATTGAGGGCATCCACTGTTGCTCGACACAAATCAAAATAGCTCATAAATTTTAAATCGAACAAATGGTACACATAGGATGTATGCACAAAGATGAAGCAAGTCATCATATTTATGTCAGGTTACAATCTTGTAAAGACAGCTGCAAGAAAAATCAGAAACTTGATAATCGGCCTGGACAAAGTACTCCATTAGTGCTAATCGACGCATTGGCACCAAAATGGAGGATATAACCCGACCACTAGGAAGCTTTACGTCAGATGTAAGTCTTGAAGAAAATTCAGTCACTGCTGATCGAAAGGGTAGTGCACTCTATTATTGCCACTACAAAGGCTTTGTGCGCAAACTTGGCACTGTCTCATAGTGGCAGCATGCCTATCGCTAGGTGGGAGTGAGCATGCAGAAGAGGCAAAACATGAGAACACTCATGAATGCACGTAGGTTGCATGTACATGCACCCTGAAGTGTTGTATCAGCCATGTAATAACAATTGGCCGCAACAGTCATAGCCTGGACATGATGCAGTGCGGGGATGCTAGCTCGCTCATATTGACAACATGAATTAAAGGAGAACATGAGATTCCCAATCCTTGCTTCTCTCCATCTTTTAAAGTCCATGTAATCATTCTACTTCTTTGCATATCTTTGAGGGGAATCCATTCATTTACATGACAAATGACAACTACATCTGACCGCAGAACAAACCTTGTGGGTGAGTCAGAGTAATTGTGAACTTGCGATTAGAAGAATGTCTGAAAGAACTTGTCTGACAACTTGCGAAAACCTACAAATCTGAAGCATAGTATAACAGTGCAACAGAAGAAAACTACAAAGAAGCTGGCATGTGCGAAGGTAGATGTAAAACTGCTCTGTTCAAAATCTTCTAACCTAAAGAGTGCAAATAATGAATCAATCTCTAACATTGCCGCCTGTTCTGAGGTATAATATAAACTACTGGTAATATACCATGAACATAACTGAATGCAATGAAAATTTAGCTACTCGAATTGTATTTCAAAGTTTTTAATGTCACATAGGGAATCAAACTCGAAAGCACATTGAACTTGAAAAGTTGAGGATGGAAAAATTATAAGAATGGAGAACGCATACGTACATTAGAACTTAAAGGAAAATAATTATGGTCGCAGAACAAACTTGAAGAGGACTCAAAGTTGTTGTGAACTTGCAATTAGACGAATGTCTTAAAGAACATATCCGACAACCTGCGGAAACCTACAAAATCTGAAGTATAATACATCAGTGCAAAAGAAGACACCTACAACATCAGAAGTATTATAAATCAGTGCAACAGAAGAGAAAAAAACAAAGAACCTAATATGGGCGAAGGCATATCTAAAACTGTTCTGCTCAAAATCTTGTAACCTAAAGAGTGCGAAACATGAATCAATCTCTAACATTGACACTGTTCTGAAGTCTGAACTTATAATATAAACTATGGATAAATATACAATGAACATAACTGAACCTAATAAAAAATTATCAAATCAAATTGTATTCCAGATTTTTCAGTGTCACATGGGGAATCGAATTGGAAACCATGTTGAACTTGCAAAGTAGAGGATGGAGAAATTGTAAGAGTAGAGAATGCATACGTACATTAGAACTTACAGAACCAATAATTAGGGAGCAGTTCATTGACCAGCGTATGAATTTGTGTCAGAACATCCTTTTCTTGGCAGCTTGTTCAGCCGAGATTCCATATGCCTCTAGCGGCATCAAGCGTCACCGTCCTGATCGCCAGATTTTTTTGAGCCCTCATCTCCCTGTTATGAGAGTACTCATGCTATGCAGATCCTGATGGTAATTGGGAGCATCGCACGAGAATAGGCAGCGCGCAGAAGGAGTAATCTTATTGGACAATGAACCTGAAGCCTAGGTAGCGGCGTGGCGCACCATCGAGGGGAGAGAGAACGGCGGCACATGCCAGATGGGGAGATGAGACGGATGGAATCAGAGATATGTGAGAGATTGATCGAGTTGGGAGAGAGATACGTGAGATTTCTCTTTTTTTTAGGGCATCTATATTTCTCATTGAAGAGTTATAGATGAGACGTGAGAAATTGAATAAGGTCATGGGAGAGAGATACGTGACGCTAGAGTTTTTCTTTTTTAATGCATGTGACGCGAGAGAATGAGAGGGTAAAGTTATGGGAGAGAGATACGTCTGTTTTTTTTTTCTTTTGTGAATAATTACGTATGCTTTTTTTCTTCCGTGAGTCGATCTACTCCGTAATAATTCGGTCCCACCAGATTAACGGCTCATAACATCTAATTAACGTGGTAATTTCTTGGGAGTCCCTAATTAGTATAGGTATAGATAGATAGATAGATTGTGTTTCAGATTTGACTGTATGTCACCTAAGTATTTATCCTTCCCTCATGCAACCAGGATGCTACTATACATCATAAATTGATACCCCAAAAAAGCTTTTCTTGTTGGCGGTGGTTTGTAATATCTATCATTCGAGCATCTGAGCATTTTCTTAATGAAAATGTCATGCTTCAAGGCCCGGCAGAGAAAAGAAATGCCACATTTCAATCACAATAAGCTCCATTAAAAGTAACACCTTGATTTTCTGTACAACAGCACCACATCAGACTAGCTAGTAAAGCTTCATCTTCTGCGAGCTTCTATTCTGTCCTTCAACAATACTGAGAAAGAAACTGTCCTTACCAGACTCTTCACTATATTCACCCACTTTTCAGTGAAGCCCAACTTAAGCATCATAGCCTGTAAATATTCCCACTCAACTCTATCGTAGGCTTTCATCATATCCAATTTCAACGCACAATGACGGTTTCTCTTTGCCTCATTTCGCTTCATAAAATGAAGACACTCATATGCTGCAATTATGTTATCTGTGATGAGCCTCCCTGGTACAAAAGCAGACTGCAATAATATCAGGTAGAACTAGCTTCAGTCTGTTAGATATGACCTTTGATGCAATCTTGTACAAAACGTTGCAGAGAGAGATAGGCCTGAACTGAGACAGTAGTGTAGGATTTTTTACCTTTGGTATTAGCACCAAAATAGTCTCACTGATACACTCTGCTGATTCCGTACCTTGAATAACTCGTAATACTGCCTTTGTCACCTTTTCACCACAGACATCCCAATGACGCTGAAAGAAGTGTGCTGGAAAACCGCCAGGCCCTGGCGCCTTTGTCGGAAACATCTGAAAAAGCGCCGTTTTGACCTCGCCCGCTTTGTAATCAGCATTCAGGAGATTATTCATCTCCGGTGTGACTTTGCATGGGACTTAATCAAGCACCCGTTCCATGTTATGCACCCCTTCTGACCAGTTCCTCCATCTCCCCTACATCCTCTGTCAACCTTCCATCGGGCTTCTGCAATGCTTTGATTTGATTTTTCTTTCTGCGTCTGCTTGCTCAAAGGTGGAAAAAGTATGTATTTTTATCTCGGTGCGTTAACCACTCTACCCGAGCTCGTTGACGCCACGTAATCTGCCTGGAGTAGCACGTAGGTCAGCGAGTCTCTTCTGCATGCATTGGATCTCTCGCCGTACGTTGCCAAAAACCTCCTGGTCCCATGTAGTCAAATCAGCCGAAACCTCCTTAAACTTTTCTTTCAATTCCGCCAGAGTACTTGTCACTAGTAGAAAAAGGCCAATTTGTCCCGGTTCATAAGGCTTGTCCCGGTTTGGGAACCGGGACTAAAGGGTCGGGACTAAAGCCCAACACCTTTAGTCCCGGTTCTTATACGAACCGGGACAGATGGGGCTCCACGTGGCCGCTGCGGCGAGCCCAGAGAGGAGGGCCTTTAGTCCCGGTTGGTAACACCAGCCGGGACCAAAGATCATCCACGTGTCAGCAGCTCAGGAGCTGGGGTTTTGGGTTTTTTTTTTTTTTTTTTTGAAAGGGGGGGGGGGGGGGGGGGGGGGTTTGGGGGTTTTGTAGGGTTTTAGGGTTTCATATATTGTGTTAGCTAGCTAATAGCTAGAGAGAAGTGTCCTCTCTTATCTCCGTGCTTGGTCGACACTACGTACTATACGTATAGAGAGGACTCAACACGCTAGCTAGTAAGCAAATGAAGGAAACCATTAAGTACACAAGATCGTCATGAACATATACAGAGAGAAGTGATCGACCTCCTCCTTCTCCGAGAGATTGGTCGAACAATAAGTTTTCGTATATCTATCCGACGCTACTAGCTACATATATACAATATAAGATCTCTTACAATCCTTAACATCTGATGTCAAGTTTCACATGGTATTCTCCGGCTGGATTGATGACGTGGTCAAGAAAGAATCCCGCCAATTCCTCTTGAATTGCTTTTATGCGATCTTGTGGTAGGAGTTCATCCCGCATCTGCCAAATCTAATTTGAAGAAGGGGGTCAATACATATATATGAACGAAACTCAACACAAATGATGGTAATAAAATAAAATTGTGAATATTATTGCTTACGCACTTCATATTGTTTTTCAGAGTAGCCCCGCTTAGAGGTCATTGCGTTGTAGATGTACTCGCAAACGTAGTATCCACAAAAATTATTCCCGCCTTCCTGCCACAACCACTTTACGAGAAATAGAGGTCAATTAAACTGATAATCAAGCATTATAAATGGTATTGATGAAACTAGCTAGAATCAATGGGAGATGCGCGGAACTAGCTAGTAGTACTTATTTTCGGGTGTGTAAATCGCAGATCCCCCGGCAGTCCCGGAACTTCTGCGGTGAACACTTTCCAAACCCTGCGAGACAAAGAAAACAATTACTTGATATCAGGAAATGAACAAAGTTGCCAATATGGTGCGATAATGATCGATTGAACTTACTTCTTGAGCATTTCAGTCATGGCCGCATACTCCTTGGGATCTTTTCGTTTTGAGTCTAAGACGAGTCCCTGCTCAAGCTTAATCTCTAGGAGAATAAAGTGGAAGCTGCGCACGCATGCATAACTCATCAATTACATTACTATAACCTCGAGTAATAATGGAAACCGAATATGCAGAAGACAGTAACACTCACTTGAAGTTGTAAGGAAAGAGTATTTTATCTTTGTTTTGATTTTTAATCAACGATTGTAGCAAGTTGGCTTCGGTTTCTTTCGCATTATATTTAACCGTCCATTCATCTATGAGATTTGTGTTAATGAACCCAATATCAAAGATTTGTGCATTTCTGCATTCGACGATCTTCAATCTGCATAATATAATGAGGATAATTATATATACATGCAATGAAAGAGCTGAGCTATATATAGAGACTTAATTACAGAAGTATAGTACTTACAGACAGTAGCAAGTGATGATTATTTTATCGAGGTCCGTTTGATTGTAAAACTGGAAGAACTCCTCAAATGGAATAGACAACAGATCAATTCCAACGAGGTCGTGCACCTCTTTAACTCTCAGCGTCAAAATATCCTTCCCAGACTTGCAGGTGTCCATGTACCACTTATGGAATCTTCGCATCATCGTTGTTAGAAGAGGATCACCAGGTCTGACGAGAGGCTTTCCATACTGGTATTTGTGTTCGTCCACCTCCATTGTATCAAAATGTGCATCGTCGGGCAGGTAATCACCAGGATTGGTACCGGGCAGCATGCCCGGCAGATTTGCGACGATATCGCTAGACACCTTGAGCGGGGGGCACGATTGGTTCGTCTGTTCGCCGAGCTGGGGAATTTTGTTCCCACTTCTTCGTTCTTTTAACCTTTTGTCAGTTGAAGTAGTTCCCGACCGGCGCGCTCCTCCCACTGTCATTTTAAGAGCGCGGACATGGTTGTCATCCGGCGGAGGAGGTGGTGGTCGCTTCAGGTTCTCCAAAGTGCGCTTCAATTTCACCGGATCTATCTTCTCCTCCGGAGGTGGATTTTTCTTTGCAAAAAAGTCCTTCACTTCGGCTTGACAAATCTGCGCGTTTTCCTCCTCGGTCATCTCGTATGGTAACTTCTCTAGAGGCTTGATAGATGGACCGAATATGTATTGCCTCCCGCCTCTGGCTGTACTGCTAGACGCCGGAGCAGCCGGAGCGGCTGCGGCTGTCTTCCTTCGTTGCTTACGAGGCGGAGAAGGAGGCGGAGTGCTACGACGCGCCGGAGCAGCCGGAGCGGCGGCGGCTGTCTTTCGTTGTTGCTGACGAGGCGGAGGAGGAGGCGGGCTGCTCGGACGCGCCGGCGCAGGCGGAGAAGGAGGCGGAGTGCCGCCACGCGCCGGAGCAGCTGGAGAAGGAGGCGGAGTGCCGCCACGCGCCGGAGCAGCCGGAGAAGGAGGCGGAGTGCCCTGATCACTCGCCAGAGGAGGAGGCGGAGGAGGAGGCAGAGTGCCCTGACTCGCCGGAGGAGGAGGCGGAGGCGTTCAGTTCGGAAGGTTGATGAGCTCCTTCCGCCATAGACATGGAGTCTTCAGAGCAAGACCCAGCTGAGTCTCCCCTTCACCAGTAGGGTGGTCAAGCTGGAGCTCCTCAAATCCCTCCGTTATTTCATCGACCATTACAACAGCATAGCCTTGTGGAATCGGAAGGCAGTGAAAAGTTGTGCTGGGTTGAGGAGGTGCAACAGAGCCGACAGCCGCCTTGACTTTGAGGTGCTGCCATTGCGTCATAAGGTGGCAATCTTGAGCCTCCGTGATAGCATCCACGGGGTAGCTGGGAGCCGTGAAGTCAGGCTGCTGAAGGACCTCGGTGGAAGCCACGCTGCTTCTCCGCTGAGATGGAGGGGTAGCTTCTGGGGTAGCTCCGGCAGGTCGCTGGCTCTGAACTAGTAGTGCTTGTTCCTCTAGCGCTCATACCCTTGCATTCAGCTTCTGCAGTTCGGTCTGCTCCACTTTCCTCCTCCTCTCCCGGGTTTTGTAACCGCCTGCGCTGGAAAACCCTTCCTTCCACGCAACGGAGCCTGTCGTGCCTCGTGTTCGTCCTGGGTGCTCAGGATTCTTGAGGGCCATTGTGAGCTCGTCGTTCTCTCTGTCGGGAACGAACGTCCCTTGCTGCGCTGCAGCGATATACTTCTGAAGCTTCTTGACGGGTATTTCAAGTTGCTCCTTCGTCCAACGGCACTTCCCTATTTCAGGGTCCAAGGTTCCCCCAACCCCGAAGAACCAAGTCCTTGAACGGTCTGGCCAGTTCAATGTCTCTGATTTGACCCCTTTATCAAGCAGGTCCTTCTCAGCCTTGTCCCACAATGGCCGGGCTTTGAGGTGGCTACCTGACCCCGTGCGATGGTGATGCTCCTTATTTGCAGCATTTTTCTTGTTTGTCGCTGACATCTTCTTACTCTTCTCCGATGTCTTGTGGGCCACAAATGCGGGCCAGTGATCTCTTATCTTCACAAATCGGCCGGTGAATTCTAGAGTCTTCCCTTTGTCGACAAACGTTGATTTCAACTCATTCTTCCACCTCCTGAATAGATCTGCCATCTTCTTAAGAGCATGAGCCTTGACCAATGGCCCTATAACTGGCTTATTCGGATCCTCCTCTGGCGGTAGGGTGAAATTTGCTTTCAGCACGGTCCAAAGATCATCTTTCTGTCTATCGTTGACAAAAGACACTTGAGGGTCTTTGCTCTTAGGCTTATTCCATTGGTGGATGCTGATCGGGATCATGTCCCTAACAAGAACCCCGCACTGAGCAGAAAATGCTTCCTTGGTCCGGCTGGGTTCAATCGGTTGGCCATCGCCCTTGATTGCTGTGATCGTGAACCTTTCATCCTGGCGCAACCTTTTCTTCGGGCCTCGTCTCGTTACCGAAGTTCGGCTCGATCCGGAGGGCTAGAAAAGAAGAAAGAAGAGAGTTAATATGTGTACATACCAAAACAATTAATGCATCAATTAGCTAGTCAGCACAGGCTTAATTAATATATATACCTCACCGGACTTTGCAACATCTCCTTCCTCCGTTCGCTCACCGGAGCAGTCATCACGGTCTCCTTCTTCCACCGGCATTCCGTCACCGGAGCCATCATAATCATGTCCTTCCACCTCCATTGTTCGATCACCGGAGCCTGCTTCATCCTCTCCTTCCAGACCATCGGTGTCGTTGAGAAACGACAAGACATCACCTCCGCCGAGGATTATGTCCCCCAACAACTGTTCTGCTTCGATGTCTCGGTGCTCCATAGTTTCTGCAAATATTACAACATGGCAATTAATATACAAACATGACAGATGGATATATTAGTGCAAACGTAGACCTAGCTAGCTCGACGCTTCTACGGTTTGGGGTGGCCTCGACAACGCTTCTAGGGTTTGCGGTGGCCTAGGCAACGCTTCTAGGGTTTGGGGTGGCCTCGACAACGCTTCTAGGGTTTGGGTCGGACCGCCTCTCTCATGAATGTCCGACGTCCGTACCGACAAGGGATTTAACAAAATGACGCCATTCTGGATGTGCAGAAAATGGTCCATGTTTTTCCTGATCTCATCTACCCTTCTATATGTCACGTTGTCTAGTTTCAAAGATTTCAAGAAAACCATGACTTCATCATTAGCCGGAAATGACAGGCGTATAATGGTACGAAGCTCTTCAAAGTTGTTTTGGAACGGAGTTCCCGATAGAATAATTCGCTTTTTGGTACAAAGTTCAGCAAGAGCCTTCCGAATATCGCTATTTGGAAGGCCTTTGCTGAAATTCCTACCAAAAGGAGAATTATTCTATCCGGAACTCCGTTCCAAAACAACTTTGAAGAGCTTCGTAGCATCATACGCCTGTTACTTCCGACTAATGATGAAGCCATGGATTTCTTCAATACTTTGACAGACAACGTGACATATAGAAGAATATATATATAGATGAGATCAGAAAAAAATTGGATCAACTTGTGCACATCCATAATGGGGATATTCTTGATAAATCTATATATGTCAAAATTCAAACTTTGACATATGATCAAATGTTGCAGATGTCAAAATTCAAACTTTGACATATGATCAAACTTTGATATATGATCAAATGTTGCATATGTCAAAATTCAAACTTTGACATATGATCAAACTTTGATATATGTCCAGCGCGATATAAAATAATACATAGACTTGTTCGGGCGAGAGGGGGTTGATCGACGTCCCCCCTCAAGTCGAAGTTACCGGAGTTATCTTCTAGTTGTTTAGGTGGCCTCGAGAGTTTGTTGGGTAGGGGCGGGAGGGGGTAGGAGATCCCCCCCCTCATGTCGAAGTTATCGGGGAGGGGGTATATCGACCCCCCCCCCCCTCATGTCGAAGTTATCGGGGAGGGGCTATATCGACAACGACATACATATAGCCACATACATATAAAAAAATTCTATGAACATCCATACATACATATAGCCACATACATATATATGGCTATGAAAAAAAATTCATCATATAAAAAAAATGTTATCGGGGAGGGGGTATATCGCAAACTTTGACATAAATGACTTTGATCATGCACAATTTTCCTATACATACACAATATGAACATATACATAAATTGACAAAGAAAATTCTATGAACAAAAAAAAATCATAAAAATTCTATGAACATAAAAATTCTAACTTTTGCATATTCTTTGCATATGAACATACATACATTTTCTTATTTTTTCTTAAATGTAACTTTTGCATATATGAACATACATACATAAATTATACATACATGGAAAAAAAATTGCTATGAACAAAAAAAAACATCATATATGAACATTTTGTATATACATCCATATCCATCCATCCATACATACATACATACATGGACAAAAAAATGCTATGAACAAAAACATCAATTTTGGTCCAATCTTGGCATTGAACTACAACCCAATTTTTCCTTGCTAAAAAAATTCTGAATTTTTTACATCTTGTAGTCTTTCCAACTAAACCCTTAAGTCCAGAAGGGCAACCCCAATTTCATCTAGCAAGTCCACCAAAAAAATTCATGTAGTTTCTGTCCAGCACTAAATTTTAATAAAACTTGCACTAAGAAGTTTTTCCTTTTATCAAACCAACTTAACCATCTTCACTAACATCCAAGGAGACATCATCCTGCCAAGTTTCACATAAAACAAAGTTCCCTAGCAAGCCCTAGCATTTCATCAAACACCTTGTGGACATGGCTGAAACTTTGCACTGAACCAACTTCACCATCATCACATACATGGAGGAAGGACAGAGGAGAGGGGTGGGAGGGAGGAGGGAGTACCGGCCTGGCCGGCGGGCACTAGTGCGGCGGCATTGACGGCAGGGTAGGGGCGTGGCGGGGCGTCGGGGCAGGGCAGGGGCGCGGCGGCGTTGGCGTCGAGGTCGAGGCAGGGGCGCACGGCGTCGGCGTCGGGGCAGGGCAGGGGCGCGGGGCGATGGCGACGAGGAGCGGGCGGCGACGGCGACCTCGGGGCGGCGACGGCGAGCACGGGCAGCCTGGCGGCATCGATGAGCTCGGCGTCGTCGGGGGGCAAATGGTCGATGAAAACTGAAAAATTCCTAAGTCCTGCTTATATACACAGAGCATTGGTCCCGGTTCGTGGCACAAACCGGGATGAATGCCACCCTTTGGTCCCAGTTCGTGCCACCAACCGGGACCAAATGTCTCTTTTCAGCAGCCCAATGGGCGGGAAACAGAGACCTTTGGTCTCGGTTGGTGGCACGAACCGGGACCAAAGGGGGGGCATTGGTCCCGGTTTGTTCCATCGACCGGGACCAATGCACCCCTTTTGTTCCGGTTGGTGCTACCAACCGGGACCAAAGGCCTGGCGCTGGCGCGGTGCGGTGGGATGTTTAGTCCCACCTCGCTAGTTGAGAGAGCTCGAGAGTGGTTTATAAGCGCTGCTGCGCCGACCCTCTCAAGCTCCTCTCAACTGCAGGCTTTCGGGCCTTCTCTGCTACTCTTTGCCCGTGGGCCTGCTGGGCCTCTGCGGGCCTGAATCCTGGCCCATGGATGGGTTTCTAGTCGTATTCAGGCCGTGGTGGCCCAGTAGGTGGCATATTTTTTTTATTTTTTTTCTAGTTTTTTTGTTTTCTTTTTTGCTTTATTTATTTTATTTTGTTTCTACTTACAACAAAATATAAATTGTTTTTCAGTGACTCTTTTTGCTTTTAGGTAATAAAAATTATAAACTTGTTGTTAGTGTCATTAGTTTTCCAATTTGAATAGTTTAAATTTGAATTCTTTGAAATTTGTGTGAATCACTAGTTTGTGATTAACTTTACTATAAAAATAGATTTTGGAGTGATTCTTTTTCCTGCTATTTAATATTACTGTGTTTTATCATTATATTCAAAAACAGTTTTTGTTATTTTAGTTTCTAACCAAAAACAATCTTATGATAATTCCTTTTGCTATTAAGTTTCTAACAAAAAAAGTTCTTTATGAAAATTCTTTTTCTTGTAATGTTTTGAACAGAAAATACTTTGATAATTTTAGTTGCATAAATTTTAGTTGATTCCTTTTGCTATTAAAGTTTCATTAAAGTTTTCTAGTTCATTCTTTTTTCTATTAGAGTTTCATTAAAGTTTTCTAGTTCATTATTTTAGTTTATTATTTTTGCTATTAGAGTTTCATAAAAGTTGAGAGGGTTATGGCAAAAACTGGATGCACTTCGTGTACAAAATGGACAATCTCTTTTGAAGTATCAGGGTTTCGGACGAAAACTCATCTGTTACAAAGGGATTTCATTTTTTTGAACTTATTTGAACTCCAGACTTTTTGTGTGTTCAAAATGAACCATACAAAGCTACATCATCAATTTTCAACCCTTTCTGACTTCATCTGTTATTTTTCATGCATTTACTGATTTTTTTGAGCTAAATGACCCTGAAATTGAAAAGCACTTCACATGAACTCTGAAGAGGTTGAAAATTGGCATGATATCATCATTTCACCCACATAGCATGATCTAAAAAGTTGAGAGGGTTACGACAAAAACTGGATGCACTTCGTATACAAAATGGACAATCTCTTTCGAAGTATCAGGGTTTCGGACAAAAACTCATCTGTTACAAAGGGATTTCATTTTTTAAAACTTATTTGAACTCCAGACTTTTTGTGTGTTCAAAATGAACCATTCAAAGCCACATCATCAATTTTCAACCCTTTCTGACTTCATCTGTTATTTTTCATGCATTTACTGATTTTTTTAAGCTAAATGACCCTGAAATTGAAAAGCACTTCACATTAACTCTGAAGAGGTTGAAAATTGGCATGATATCATCATTTCACCCACATAGCATGTGCTAAAAAGTTGAGAGGGTTACGGCAAAAACTGGATGCACTTCGTGTACAAAATGGACAATCTCTTTCGAAGTATCAGGGTTTCGGACAAAAACTCATCTGTTACAAAGGGATTTCATTTTTTTTGAAATTATTTGAACTCCAGACTTTTTGTGTGCTCAAAATGAACCATTCAAAGCCATATCATCAATTTTCTACCCTTTCTGACTTCATCCGTCTTCACTTTTTCTTCGCTTGTGTCCTTTGCTTATTGCGCCGTAACCATGCATATTCTTCATCGCTTAACAGGGTGCTTGGGTCAGCCTTGACTTTGAAGGGAGGAATTTCATGAAACTTTTCATAATCTTCAGACATGTCTGTCTTACCCTCCACTCCCACGATGTCTCTTTTCCCTGAAAGAACTATGTGGCGCTTTGGCTCATCGTATGATGTATTCGCTTCCTTATCTTTTCTTTTTCTCGGTTTGGTAGACATGTCCTTCACATAGAAAACCTGTGCCACATCATTGGCTAGGACGAATGGTTCGTCTCTGTACCCAAGATTGTTCAGATCCACTGTTGTCATTCCGTAATGTGGCTCTACCTGTACCCCGCCTCCTGACAGATTGACCCATTTGCACTTAAACAAAGGGACCTTAAAATCATGTCCGTAGTCAAGTTCCCATATGTCCACTATGTAACCATAATATGTGTCCTTTCCCCTCTTGGTTGCTGCATCAAAGCGGACACCGCTGTTTTGGTTGGTGCTCTTTTGATCTTGGGCGATCATGTAAAATGTATTCCCATTTATCTCGTATCCTTTGTAAGTCAATACAGTCGAAGATGGTCCCCTGGACAACGAGTACAGCTCATCAGAAACAGTGTTGTCACCTTTGAGACGTGTTTCCAACCAACTGCCGAAAGTCCTGATGTGTTCACATGTAATCCAGTCGTCACACTGCTCCGGGTGTTTGGAGCACAGAATGTTCTTGTGTTCATCGACATACGGGGTCACCAAGGTAGAGTTCTGTAGAACTGTGTAGTGTGCTTGAGACCAAGAATGCCCGTCCTTGCATATTATTGAGTCCCCTCCTAGCGTGCCTTTTCCAGTCAGTCTCCCCTCATACCGCGATTGAGGGAGACCAATCTTCTTAAGGTCAGGAATGAAGTCAACACAAAACCCAATGACATCCTCTGTTTGATGACCCATGGAGATGCTTCCTTCAGGCCTAGCGCGGTTACGGACATATTTCTTTAGGACTCCCATGAACCTCTCAAAGGGGAACATATTGTGTAGAAATACGGGGCCCAGAACGACAATCTTGTCGACTAGATGAACTAGTACGTGCGTCATGATATTGAAGAAGGATGGTGGGAACACCAGCTCGAAACTGACAAGACATTGCGCCACATCACTCCTTAGCCTTGGTATGATTTCTGGATCGACCACCTTCTGAGAGATTGCATTGAGGAATGCACATAGCTTCACAATGGCTAATCGAACGTTTTCCGGTAGAAGCCCCCTCAATGCAACCGGAAGCAGTTGCGTCATAATCACGTGGCAGTCATGAGACTTTAGGTTCTGGAACTTTTTCTCTGGGATATTTATTATTCCCTTTATATTCGATGAGAAGCCAGACGGGACCTTCATACTGAGCAGGCTTTCAAAGAAGATTTCCTTTTCTTCTTTGGTAAGAGCGTAGCTGGCAGGACCTTCATACTGCTTTGGAGGCATGCCGTCTTTTTCGTGCCAACATTGCAGGTCCTCCCATGCCTCCGGTGTATCTTTTGTCTTTCCATACACGCCCAAGAAGCCTAGCAGGTTCACGCAAAGGTTCTTTGTCACGTGCATCACGTCGATTTAAGAGCGGACCTCTAGGTCTTTCCAGTAGGGTAGGTCCCAAAATATAGATTTCTTCTTCCACATGGGAGCGCGTCCCTCAGCGTCATTCGGAACAGATAGTCCGCCGGGACCCTTTCCAAAGATTACGTGTAAATCATTGACCATAGCAAGTACGTGATCACCGGTACGCATGGCGGGCTTCTTCCGGTGATCTACCTCGCCTTTGAAATGCTTGCCTTTCTTTCGACATTGATGGTTGGTCGGAAGAAATCGACGATGCCCCAGGTACACATTCTTCCTGCATTTGTCCAGGTATATACTTTCGGTGTCAGCTAAACAGTGCGTGCATGCGTGGTATCCCTTGTTTGTCTGTCCTGAAAGGTTACTGAGAGCAGGCCAATCATTGATGGTTACAAACAGCAACGCATGCAGGTCAAATTCCTCCTGTCTATGCTCATTGCACACACGTACACCGTTTCCATTCCACAGCTGTAAAAGTTCTTCAACTAATGGCCTTAGGTACACATCAATGTCGTTGCCGGGTTGCTTAGGGCCTTGGATGAGTACTGGCATCATAATGAACTTCCGCTTCATGCACAGCCAAGGAGGAAGGTTATATATACATAGAGTCACGGGCCAGGTGCTGTGATTGCTGCTCTGCTCCCCGAAAGGATTAATGCCATCCGCGCTTAAACCAAACCATACGTTCCTTGCGTCACCTGCAAACTCCTCCCAGTACTTTCTCTCGATTTTTCTCCACTGCGACCCGTCAGCGGGTGCTCTCAACTTCCCGTCTTTCTTACGGTCCTCTCTGTGCCATCACATCAACTTGGCATGCTCTTTATTTCTGAACAAACATTTCAACCGTGGTATTATTGGAGCATACCACATCACCTTCGCAGGAACCCTATTCCTGGGGGGCTCGCCGTCAACATCACCAGGGTCATCTCGTCTGATCTTATACCGCAATGCACCGCATACCGGGCATGCGTTCAAATCCTCGTACGCACCACAGTACAGGATGCAGTCATTAGGGCATGCATGTATCTTCTGCACCTCCAATCCTAGAGGGCATACGACCTTCTTTGCTGCGTATGTACTGTCGGGCAATTCGTTATCCTTTGGAAGCTTCTTCTTCAATATTTTCAGTAGCTTCTCAAATCCTTTGTCAGGCACAGCATTCTCTGCCTTCCACTGCAGCAATTCCAGTATGGTACCGAGCTTTGTGTTGCCATCTTCGCAATTGGGGTACAACCCTTTTTGGTGATCCTCTAACATGCGATCGAATTTCAGCTTCTCCTTTTCACTTTCGCACTGTCTCCTTGCATCAACAATGACCAGGCGGAGATCATCATCGGGCACATCGTCTGGTTCCTCTTGATCTTCAGCTTCCCCCGTTGTAGCATCACCGTATTCAGGGGGCACATAGTTGTCATCGTCCTCTTCTTCTTCGCTGTCTTCCATCATAACCCCTATTTCTCCGTGTCTGGTCCAAACATTATAGTGTGGCATGAAACCCTTATAAAGCAGGTGGGTGTGAAGGATTTTTCGGTCAGAGTAAGTCTTCGTATTCCCACATATAGGGCATGGACAACACATAAAACCATTCTGCTTGTTTGCCTCAGCCACTTCGAGAAAATTATGCACGCCCTTAATGTACTCGGAGGTGTGTCTATCACCGTACATCCATTGCCGGTTCATCTGCGTGCATTATATATAATTAAGTGTGTCAAAAACTATTACAGAACATCATGAATAGATAAATGACCAAATTAATAGAAGTTCATCATCACATTAAAACCAAAGTACATACATAGTTCTCATTGAACAACATATAGCTCTCCAGAGCATCTAATTAAACCATACATTGAAACTATGTAAAACATTTCAATGCAACAACAAATGCGATCATAATCGCAACCAAGGTAACAATTGATCCAATGGCATAATGATACCAAGCCTCGGTATGAATGGCATATTTTCTATACTTTCTAATCTTGAAGCGCATTGCATCCATCTTGATCTTGTGATCATCGACGACATCCGCAACATGCAACTCCAATATCATCTTCTCCTCCTCAATTATTTTATTTTTTCCTTCAAGTAATTGTTTTCTTCTTCAACTAAATTTAACCTCTCGACAATGGGGTCGGTTGGAATTTCCGGTTCACATACCTCCTAGATAAATAAAATCTATGTCACGTTGGTCGGCATAATTGTCATAAACAATAAATGAACCAAATAGTTATAAAATATAATATATACCACATCCGAATCATAGACAGGACGAGGGCCGACGGGGGCGGATACCAAAACCATCGCACTATATAATAACAAACAATAATAAAAGTAAGAAAATTATACAAGTATCTATCTAAATCATACAAGTAATTTTTTTTCTCTTTTAGAAAGAAGATAAGAACAAGAGGCTCATCACGGTGGTGCCGGCGACGCGATCGGCGCGGGCGATCGACGGCGGTGAAGACGGGGACGGGACGTGACGGACCACTAAACCTAGACAAATCTTGAGGAAAATGGAGCTTGAAGGTCGAGCTTCGAGAGGAGAAAGCTTAACTAGTGTGGCTCGGGCATTTCATCAAACACCTCATGTGCATAGGAGGTGAGCTAGAGCACCACAAAGCTCTCCCCTCGCCGGCCAGAAAAAACAGAGTAGTGTGGAGTGCTCTGCTGGCCGGCGATGGGGTATGTATAGCCACCTCATTGGTCCCGGTTCATGCGTAGAACCGGGACTAAAGGCCCCTCTTCTGTCCCGGTTCAAGCCATGAACCGGGACCAATGGATGTGGGCCAGGAGCAAGGCCCATTGGTCCCGGTTCGTGCCAGGAACCGGGACAAATGGGTCCAGACGAACCGGGACCAATGCCCACGAGGCCCCGGCCGGCCCCCTGGGCGCATGAACCGGGACGTATGCCCCCCATGGGTCCCGGTTCGTGACTGAACCGGGACTAATGGGCTGGGCTGGCCCGAACCAAAGCCCTGTTTTCTACTAGTGTGTGTTCCTCAGTCCCCATGCAATCTCACTAGTGGCTGGGGCGCGCCTCCTGGGCATGAGTGTGTGTACTAATCCTGCTTATGCAGTTGTCTACGTGTTTATACAGTCCAGTTAGCGCTAGTTTTCCTCTTCTAATACACTTGCTGAAACTGAACATCTGTTATGAATGGTACGTCTAGAGACGATGGACTGTGAGAGACTAAATTTTGGAACTCAAGCGTCCACAAAATGAAATCATCAGGTGAGGATGGGCATAGCCAAAGACTGCTCGATTAAATTTCTGAATCGTAAAAGAGAATCATAGAAAAGCCTATGATCTAGACTAAAATTCTGAATCGTAAAAGAGAATTATAGCAAGCCTATCATCTGAACTACAACTGAGGAGCTTCTAGGTTGATAGCTTCATAGATCCGACCTTTGAAATTCTCCACAAACCTCTGTGGTATGGCCAACAGGAACAAGCAAATAACAAAATTATCATTCTGACCAGGATAGCATTTAATCCAAAGGAGAGAAAGGGTATCGACGCGTGAGGGCTTGCAATTTACTCTTGCAAATTGCCAACCATGCACTTGAAAAAATACTTCTGGGTATCATCCATATGACACCAATAGTAATGTGCATCGCAGCCCTCACATCTTTGAAAGGATTTGCTGCTGATGTTGTGACCACTCCTGTTACCTTGCTTATGGTCTTGATCCGGCGCCATGAAAAATGTAATCAAAATGGTGGGGAGTTAATGGAGCAAGATACAGCAGCCTAAAATATGAAGATGTAGTAGTGTATGTTATTATCAACAATCTGTTCCAACTTCACATGGATGCATATATTTGATGTCACATAAATCAAAGAAAGGTGCCCAACACTGGAGCAAGTTTTTTTAAGTACAAACACAAAGTAAGCTATGCACATCAGGTGATATAAAAATTTAGCAAGTTTATGATCTAGTACAAAGACAAGAAGCGTCCTACCTAAGTCGATATAACACTCTTTGATCCTGGGCAACGCACAGTCCTCTTGGTTCAGTAAAAAACAAGAACCATTACTTCGATTGAAGCACCATATAAAAAGCTCTTACTATGACCTTCTAGCTATTTAAGAAGTTGTTTTGGTCACAAACGCGTTATTAATACACAACTCTATAATAACAGGAAATCATTCATTTAGTTGAATCTAGCTTTTGTACCTAGGGTATAAAGATTTTGTAGACAGAAATCTGAACGAAGTTCAGCATACAATTTAGCATAATATATAGTTCAGTGAATTTTTTTGTTGAATTCATAAATTTTGAGCATCAAGTGCCAACAAGTGTAGTAAGGTATTCCTCTATTCTAACAAAGTGTTGCATGCAACAGAAAACAAGGGGAAACCTATGGTCGACACCCTCTGCTGAGATGTGATAACCTGCATACATGTCACTCTCCTGAGCCAACTATTGGATTAACAAATTGAAGGACAAGTAGCATATTTTCAATTCAGATGAGAACATGATTTGTTTTGTAAGACATGACAGATTTACAATTCCCTCTTTCTTTTGCGAAAGTATGTATGCTTTCACATGGATCACTACATAACTAAACTCTTTTTCTATATGATATTGCTTGTATTAAATATGTATATGTGTGTGCATACAACAAGAAGCGTGTCTAAACGTACAATACTACATAGAGATCAGTACCTGATTCTTGCCTAGAAGCATGTCTAAATGAACACACAAGAATGCTAGGTTTGGTGCAGCTTCATTAATCAGATCAGATCTCCTATGGTGATAGCTCCACACAGATCATTTTCATGCATGCCTGTTCGCTTTACCCTGAAATGGAAAATAAAATCTCATTAGTAAGATTACAAGATCATTTCTTGGGAAGTAGTCTAAATCTAGGAAACCACGGAAAAAATATAGATTGACAAAATATGGTTTTTTGTCTCGGAATGAGGGTCATACCAAAATCAATGCATCAATTATCATCCTGTGTTAGAATCACTATAGTCACACAGGAAACTTAGTATCATAGAGATAGGCGGGCAACATCATA
Organism: Thinopyrum elongatum; assembly: GCA_011799875.1. Taxonomy (NCBI): domain Eukaryota; kingdom Viridiplantae; phylum Streptophyta; class Magnoliopsida; order Poales; family Poaceae; genus Thinopyrum; species Thinopyrum elongatum. The sequence continues at coordinate 93,370,085 of CM022303.1, read as the reverse complement.
TATACAATGGCAAAACAAGCCTCATAAACAATTTACCTAGGAAGCTGCAGTGTTCTCTTCATATCAGTAAAGGAAGTCCTGCATTTAGAAGAAGATATATCACCTCATATTTAAGGCACAAGAGACTAATCAATCACTGATTGTCTGGTGGACGTACCAAGTCATTGACCCTCTTCGGTAGGAATTCAACAACTGATTTCGTAGCTAAAAAATGAAATAGGAGTCAGTGAAGAGCAAGAGGTAATTCATGTTTTTCTGAAACTACCAAGAAACTGCCAAACAAATCACTATCTTTAGCTACCAAGAAACTGAGCCTGCTCAAGTCCCATCCTCTATCCAAATTTAATCTTGATGCTGAGCCGTGCGGGGTGCGAACAAGGCGACATGAGGAAAAGAGGCATAGCGGAGCAGCACCAGGGACATGCGCCAATGACAGAGGCTCCAGTTCTTACATCTCCAAATTACAAAAAAAGGAAAAGAGGCAAGAGATTATAGAACTCCGTGAAGTTCTTTACATTCATTCAATGCATGGATCTGGACATTTGATATCTCACAAAATCACATAACTTTAGCCATTCAGAATGACATACACGAACAACCATGAACAGGAAGGTAAAAAACAAGCAACAACAATCACATATCCTGACATTACCTATAGCCTATCATTACCCCGCCCCATTTAGTAACCACTATGTAATTTTATGTAGGAATTCTTTGATGCAGAAATTAAAAGCTGAAGATGAAACCTTATTATTACCTTTGTTTGTCGGTGAGAATTTTGCAGAAGGAGAAGGACCACTTTGAGGGTTTAGATCCTGAAGCGTGCCTTTCTCTTTGGCCCCTTACATGCAGTTCTGTATTTCTCCTATGACTGTTGGCAGCTGTCATTTGTTTATACAATTTACCAGTGGCTTTTAGTCCACCGGTGCTTCCTGAATATGTTATTTCTTTAATCAAATTTTTGTGTGATGGCGGTTATAGCCATTCAAAACACCATACACCAACAAGCATGAACAGAAAGGTAAACAGAAGCAACAACAATCACATATCGACATTACCTACTACACCAACAATTTATCCTCATATATTGGATTCATAACAGATAGGCGAGTTGTAATCATTTTGCCCTCTGAGTCGTCACTCGCATTATGACTCTGCCGAACCAAAACTAAAATTGAAGATAACCAAGCAGAATGATAGTTTTCGAAACATCATGCACCATGTTACTAGCCAAATTAATCCATCAACACACTACGTTTAGTTGTTCACAGTAATGATATATATAAACTCCTAACATAATCATGTGCCAATCAATCTACCATTATGAGTTAGGAAAATGCAAGTGCTTCATAATTCGTGCAAATTCTTTCGGGAAAGCAGAAAGCACTTCTCTTGAAGTATATAATGGAAAGAGCCTGCTTTATTTGTTGGTAGAATCATTGCGGTCCATGTTTGAATCCTAATCTTAATCTTTCTCTAAAACAAAGTAATAATTAATAGATATTTATCTACATAGGAAAAACAAGAACCCAAAGATTATTTGATACTGCTTCCAATACGGTGAGCTAGAAATAATCATAAACAAAAACAAGGACCCCACAACTAGGGTTTCATTATTTAGACTATTTGCAGCCCAAATGTACTACTCTGTGAAGTGATATAGAAGATGCCCAGTCACGCAGGGGGTGTACGGAAATGATCCTTGTATGCGAGCGCCACGTGAGTAATCTACTAGCTGTGGTGTGCCCAGATACTGAAATTTCGAGCTGTTCAAATGAAAAGCCACTGCAACTGGCCGTTTGTATGATGCCAACGCCAAGAAAACAACTTCTTTGTAGGGATGAAACCCAAGAAAGGAGACATAGGTGTGGGAACAATGATAAGAAGAATCTTCAATATTCACAATGTTATCATCGTCGGAGTCCCAGTCCAAATTTTCCGTCTTTATGTTTCTATTGTTGCCATTCACATCATCATCGTCGTCCAAAATCCAAGTTTTTTCAATTCCCTCCATATAATCTGCCTGGTACAATGGTAGAGTTGCAGTTCCCAAATCAATATGTTTCTTCGACACCCAATCCACCCGTTCACTCGATTCCATGAGAGTCCAAACCTGAAGTCGACATCCATCATGAACTGTTGCAAAGTACACGCCATTTTCCGATCTCCCAACATAAGACTGCACGTGAATGCTCTCCTCGTCATTTATCGGTGTTTTGATTACTTGATACTTCCCATTCGATAAAGATAACCTATAAAAATGTCAATTCATTCAAAAATAACATTAGAAACCTTTTCCAAGATATATATAGAAAATTAGTGCTAGAAATTAAAAGAGATTCTGCAAAGATGAACTAGTGCTAGAAAACTACAGTACCTCACAAGAAACACACCATAAGAGTGCGCATAAAGTGATCCTCGCCAGTACACACTTCGCCTACCCCTCTGGCGGCTCCATGACATGGATATTGGATGTAATACTGTCTCCGGAGCCTCGGCTTCACGGACAAACGATCTCCTTTGCCACTGCCTTGTGCTGGACGAGAACACGTTTATGGTCCAGGTGGATGGTGGACATTCGATCAAATCCTCTTCTAACTCATCGTGTGGGTTCAGTACGACCTTCTCCGGCTCGGAAGGGACGGAGAACACCTGATAGTGCAGCGACTCAGCAGGGTCAAACGCAAGGTACGCGTCGCAGCCGTCGTCTTCCCATGGAAGATCTTCCCAGCGCCTGGTGGCGGGGTTGATCACGCAGAGGGTCCTCCAGTCACGGTGCAGCAGGAGGCCGCCGCAGTGATCCACGAGTTCTGTAGAGCTGCCGCCGCAGCAAGGCAGAAAGCTGAGATCGCTGTGGATCGGCGTGGAGGAGGGGCTGGCGAAGAAGCGCGCGTGGTCGCCGTAGTTGAGGAAGAGGCCGCGCACAGCCCGCGGGAGGATCTTGGGGAGCAGCAGGCGGCGGCCGTTGACGATGGCGCACCACGCCTTGCGCACGCAGCGGGTTGCGGCGAGGTCGCGCGGCTGGAGGCGGCCGAGGATGTCGGCGAGCGCGTCGTCCGGCAGGGTTTCCGTCTTGTCCATGGCTGCCGCGCGGGGTGGGCCTTAGTCCTTAGATTGCGGCTCGTTCTGTTTGAGAGAGATGAAGAGGAAGACTGCTGCCGCTGTGTGTTTGTATGGAGATACATAAGTGCGGCCCGTCTAAGGTATTTCACAAAATAATTCACATTAATTTTCAATCGTCTTACAGGACCCCTGCGCATGTTTTGTAAAAACACCCCTCCCGCTCACGCGACGTACCCCGTCCGTGCCGTGGGAGTCCTAACGTTGTAACCGTTTTTCGTGTCCTGTCCTCCCTCTCCCCTTCCTTGCTGTCGTCGGACGGCGTGGTTGGGGCGAAGTCTGTGTGGCGTCGCCGGTGGCAGGGCATCTCTCCCTTGTGTGCTGGTCCTTGGCGGCGCAGGCAGATCAATCGGGTGTAAGTGCCACGCGCGATGGCACGATCCACGAGTGTGTTGCGGCGGCGACGAAGTGTACACTTCGCAGCATCGCGGGGGCGCGGTGGTACCCTTGGGTGTGGTGACATGGCGGGCTCATAGCGGTGCTGTTGGTTGGGTGCGGTCTTGGCCCAGATTCGGCTGTGGTTGGCATGGGATGGCCGCCTCTCGTCGGCATAGGGCTCACGCGCGTTTGGGGATGGTGTTGTCTATTAGTGGCACGCTGCACGTGGTGGTAAGGATCCGATGGCTGGTTTGTTGGGGGGTGGGGGGGGGGGGGGGGGGGGGGGGGGGGGGGGTGGGGCTTAGGAGTCGGTGGCAGCGGGCCTCAGGGCCCCTCCCTTATCAGGATATAGTTCGAATCTGGCCTGCGACACTAGTAGAAAACAAGGATTTGGTCCAGGCCAGATAAGTGCATTAGTCCCGGTTCGTACGAACCAGGACTAGTGGGTCCATCAGTCCCGGTTCGTGAGGCCAGGACACCGGCCGGGCCTCGGCAGGCACCAGTCCCGGTTCGTCTGACCCCTTTAGTCCCGGTTCCAGACACGAACCGGGACTAAAGGTCCTCGCTCCTTGCGCAGCCTCTTTAGTCCCGGTTGGTGGCTGGAACCGGGACTAAAGGTCAGTCTTTTGTCCCGGTTCTAGCCACAAACCGGGACTAAAGAGATGCCTATATATATGTTCGCCCCTGCCCACTCACTCCTCTATTTTTTGGCCGGCCATGCTTTGCTCTCACCTCCTATAGACATGAGGTGTTCGATGAAATGCCCGAGCCATGCTTAAGCTTTCTCCTCTTCAAGCTCGACCTCCAAGCTCCATTTTCCCCAAGATTTGTCTAGATTTGGCGGTCCGTCCCGTCCCGTCCCCGTCCTCACCATCGTCGATCGCTCGCACCGATCTCGTCGCCGGCACCACCGTGGTGAGCCTCTTGTTCTTATCTTCTTTTTAAAAGAAAAAAAATTCTTACTTGTATGATTTAGATAGATACTTGTATAAATTTCTTACTTTTATTATTGTTTGTTACTCACTCCGTCCCATAATGTAGTGTCAGAAAACGTCTTACATTATGGGACGGAGGGAGTATTATATAGTGCCATGGTTTTGGTATCCGCCCCCCGTCGGCCCTCATCCGGTCTATGATTCGGATGTGGTATATTATCTTTTATAATTATTTGTTTCATTTAGTGTTTATGACAATTAAGCCGACCAACGTGACATAGATGTTTTTATCTAGGAGGTATGTGAACCGGAAATTCCAACCGACCCTCTTGTCGAGAGATTAAATTTAGTTGAAAAAGAAAACGAGTATTTGAAAGAAAAATTGAAAAGAATTGAGGAGGGGAAGATGAAATTGGAGTTGCATGTTGCCGATGTCGTCGATGATCACAAGATCAAGATGGATGCAATGCGCTTGAAGATTAAAAACATAAGAAAATATGCCATTGATAATAAGGCTTGGTATCATTATGCTGTTGGATCAATTGTTACCTTAGTTGCGATTATGATCGCATTTGTTGTTGCATTTAAATGTTTTACATAGTTGTATGTTAGTTTCAATGTATGTTTTAATTAGATGCTCTAGAGAGTTGTATGTTGTTCTATGAGAACTATGTATGAACTTTATGTATTTGTTTTTTCAGTAATAACATTTGATCACTACTGTACTTTGGTTTTAATGTGATGATGAACTTGTATTAATTTGGTCACTTCTGTATTCATGATGTTCTGTAATGGTTTTTGATACACTTAATTATGTAATGCACGCAGATGAACCGGCAATGGATGTACGGTGACCGACGCACCTCCAAGTACATTGAGGGCCTGCATAAATTTCTTAAAGTGGCTAAGGCAAACAAGCAGAATGGTTTTATGTATTGTCCATGCCCTGTCTGTGAGAATACGAAGGACTACTCTAACTCGAAAACTCTTCACTTTGCACCTGCTTGAGAAGGGTTTCATGCCACACTATAATGTTTGAACCAAGCACGGAGAAACAGGGGTTATGATGGAAGACAACAAAGAAGAAGAGGATGATGACAACTATCCTATTTTCCCTGAATACGGTGATCATGCAACGGGGAAAGCTGAAGATCAAGAGGCACCAGACGATGTGCCCGATGATGATCTTCGCCGGGTCATTGTTGATGCACAGAGAGAATGCGAAAGTGAAAGGGAGAAGTTGAAGTTCGATCACATGTTAGAGGATCACAAAAAAGGGTTGTACCCAAATTGCGAAGATGGCAACACAAAGCTCGGTACCACACTGGAATTGCTGCAATGGAAGGCAGACAATGGTGTATTTGACAACTGATTTGGGAAGCTACTGAAAATTATGAAGAAGAAGCTTCCAAAGGATAACAAATTGCCTGACAGTACATACGAAGCAAAGAAGGTTCTCTGCCCTCTAGGATTGGAGGTGCAGAAGATACATGCATGCCCTAATGACTGCATCCTCTACCGCGGTGAGTACGAGGATTTGAACGCATGCCCGGTATGCGGTGCATTGCGGTATAAGATCAGACGAGATGACTTTGATGATGTTGAGGGCGAGCGCCCCAGAAAGAGGGTTCCTGCTAAGGTGATGTGGTATGCGCCTATAATACCATGGTTAAAACGTCTGTTCAGAAACAAAGAGCATGCCAAGTTGTTGTTGTGGCACAAAAAAGACCGTAAGAAACACAGGAAGTTGAGAGTACCCACTGACGGGTCGCAGTGGAGAAAAATCGAGAGAAAGTGGCGGGACTTTGCAGATGACGCAAGGAACGTATGGTTTGGTTTAAGTGCAGATAGAATTAATCCTTTTGGGGAGCAGGGCAGCAATCATAGCACCTGGCCCGTGACTCTATGTATCTATAACCTTCCTCCTTGGTTGTGCATGAACCGGAAGTTCATTATGATGCCAGTGCTCATCCAAGGCCCTAAGCAACCCGGCAACGACATTGATGTGTACCTAAGGCCATTAGTTGAAGAACTTTTACAGTTGTGGAATAAAAAAGGTGTACGTGTGTGGGATGAGCACAAACAGCAGGAATTTGACATACGAGCATTTCTGTTTGTAATCATCAATGATTGGCCAGCTCTTAGTAACCTTACAGGACAGACAAACAAGGGATACAACGCATGCACGCACTGTTTATATGAGACTGAAAGTATATATTTGGACAAATGCAAGAAGAATGTGTACCCGGGACATCGTCGATTTCTTCCGACCAAACATGCCTTAAGAAAAAAAAAGCAAGCATTTCAAAGGTGAGGTAGATCACCAGAAGAAGCACGTCCTCCGTACTGGTCCTGATATACTTGATATGGTTAAGGATTTACAAGTAATCTTTGGAAAGGGTCCTGGCGGACAATATGTTCTGAATAACGCTGAGGGACGCGCACCCATGTGCAAGAAGAAATCTATATTTTGGGACCAACCCTATTGGAAAGACCTAGAGATCTGATGACCCACAAGTATAGGGGATCTATCGTAGTCCTTTTGATAAGTAAGAGTGTCGAACCCAACGAGGAGCAGAAGGAAATGACAAGCGGTTTTCAGTAAGGTATTCTCTGCAAGCACTGAAATTATCGGTAATAGATAGTTGTTATAAGATAGTTCGTAACGGGTAACAAGTAACAAAAGTAACTAAGATGCAGCAAGGTGGCCCAATCCTTTTTGTAGCAAAGGACAAGCCTGGACGAACTCTTATATAATGCAAAGCGCTCCCGAGGACACATGGGAATTACTGTCAAGTTAGTTTTCATCATGCTCATATGATTCGCGTTCGTTACTTTGATAATTTGATATGTGGGTGGACCGGTGCTTGGGTGTTGTCCTTACTTGGACAAGCCTCCCACTTTTGATTAACCTCTCTCGCAAGCATCTGCAACTACGAAAGAAGAATTAAGATAAATCTAACCATAGCATGAAACTTGTGGATCCAAATCAGCCCCTTACGAAGCAACGCATAAACTAGGGTTTAAGCTTCTATCACTCTAGCAACCCATTATCTACTTATTACTTCCCAATGCCTTCCCCTAGGCCCAAATCATGGTAAAGTGTCATGTAGTCGACGTTCACATAACACCACTAGAGGAGAGACAACATACATCTCATCAAAATATCAAATGAATACCAAATTCACATGATTACTTATAACAAGACTTCTCCCATGTCCTCAGGAATAAACGTAACTACTCACAAAGCATATTTTTGTTCATAATCAGAGGAGTGATAATTATCATTAAGGATCTGAACATATGATCTTCCACCGAATAAACCAACTAGCATCAACTACAAGGAGTAATCAACACTACTAGCAACCCACAGGTACCAATATGAGGTTTTGAGACAAAGATCGGATACAAGAGATGAACTAGGGTTTGAGAGGAGATGGTGTTGGTGAAGATGTTGATGGAGATTGACCCCCTCTCGATGAGAGGATCGTTGGTGATGACGGTGGCTTCGATTTCCCCCTCCGGGAGGGAAGTTTCCCCGGCAGAACAGCTCCGCCGGAGCCCTAGATTGCTTCTGCCCAGGTTCCGCCTCGAGATGGTGGCGCTTCGTCCCGAAAGCTTCTTCTTGATTTTTTCCAAGTCAAAACACATCATATAGCAGAAGATGGGGACCGGAGGCCTGCCAGGGGGCCCACAAGGCAGGGACGCGCCCCGCACCCTTGTGGCTACCTGGTGGGTCCCCTCTGGAACTTTCTTCGTCCAATATTTTTTATATATTCCAAAATAATTCTCCGTAAAATTTCAGGACTTTTGGAGTTGTGCAGAATAGGTCTCTCAGATTTGCTCCTTTCCGGTCCAGAATTCCAGCTGTCGGCATTCTCCCTCTTTGTGTAAACCTTGTAAAATAAGAGATAAAAGGCATAAATATTGTGCTATAATGTGTAATAACAATCCATAATGCAATAAATATCAATACAAAAGCATGATGCAAAATGGACGTATTAACTCCCCCAAGCTTAGACCTCGCTTGTCCTCAAGCGAAAGCCGAAATCGAAAAATATGTCCACATGTTTAGAGGTAGAGGTGTCGATAAAATAAAATACGGGCATGAGGGCATCATGATCATCTTTAGAACAGCAACATATATTGTCATATAATTTCTTATGCTAACGTAACAATTCATTCACAAGGTAAAGTATGAATCAAAAACTTCATTGAAAACTAACAAACTATGATCTCAGTCATTGAAGCAATTGCAATTTATCATAACATCAGAAAGAGTCAATACAAGAGCTTTTCAGCAAGTCCACATACTCAACTATTATTTAGTCTTTCACAATTGCTAACACTCACGCGATACTTATGAGTTCAAAGCTTCAGTCGGACAAAGAGCAAGATAGGGGCTTATAGTTTTGCCTCCCAACCTTTTACCTCAAGGGTAATGTCAACAATAATACTTTATGATAACCTACATCCGAGTGGATATATGTATCTGGATCTTTCTCCAACACATAGTGCTTGCCAAAAAGAAAAAGTGTAAAAAGGAAAGGTGAAGAACACCATGACTCTTTGTATAAGGGTAGAAGATGAAAGTAAAAGATAGACCCTTCGCAAAGGGAAGCAAAGGTTGTCATGCGCTTTTATAGTTGGATGCACAAAATCTTAATGCAAAAGAACGTCACTTTATATTGCCGCTTGTGATAAAGAACTTTATTATGCAGTCTGTCGCTTTTATTTCTTCCATATCACAAGTTCGTACAAAGCTTATTTTCTCCACACTAAAATATCATACATATTTAGAGAGCAATTTTTATTGCTTGCACAGATGACAACTTACTTGAAGGATCTTACTCAATCCATAGGTAGGTGTGGTGGACTCTCATGGCAAAACTGGTTTAAGGGATGTTTGGATGCACAAGTAGTATCTCTACTTGGTGCAAAGGATTTGGATAGCATAAGAGGGAAAAGCAAGCTCAACATGTTGGAGGATCTATGACAATATAACTTCTATTCGGATATAAGAAAACATAACCCATTATGTTGTTTTCCTTGCCCAACATCAACTTTTTAGCATGTCATATTTTAATGAGTGGTCACAATTCCAAAAGATGTCCAAGATAGTATACTTACATGTGAAACCTCTCTTTCTTTATTACTTCCTATTAATTGCAATAATGACCAAAACTATGTTTGTCAACTCTCAACAAATTTTATTCATCATACTCTTTATATGTGAAGTCATCACTCTCCATAAGATCATTATATGATCTTTTTATTTCTTTTTATTCTTTCTCTTATTTTATTATATAACTCACGGACTCGATTACATAGATAAATCTCGAAGCAAAACTCAAAGCTAGATCATACTAAAACTTTATTCTATTAGATCAAGATATAACCAAAAGATCGAACTAAGAAAAACGATAAAGGTAAAGGTGTGATGGTGATACTATACCGGGGCATCCCCCCCAAGCTTGCCAGTTGCCAAGGGGAGTGCCCATACCCATGTATTTATGTCTCTTTCTTCGGAGGTGGTGATCCAATATTCTTGGCAATAATACCCTTCAGGATGTGATTTTCCTCCTCGAGCTTGTTGACTTGCTGTTTAAGATCCATTATTCCCTTATGGAGTTTGCCTGTAACAGCCAGAGCTCCGATCACCCATGGATGCTTCCTGGCTGCGGGGGAAAAAGCAACACTCTTTTTCATGTTATCATAAGAGAGAAATCTAGCATTGGGGGGGGGGGGTATAACCGAATTTGGTATTGCTGACCTTTGGAGTTCCTCAAGCATGGCTCCAGGTTGAAAGCGAGAGGTAGCTTCTTGGTCCTCCTCCATGGCATCCACTCTTTTTAGGTCAGCCTCCATCTCTTCCTCCGTTGACCACCCAAAGTGGTCAGCTTCACTGTATGCTCTTGGGCCAGGTATCGAGTGAGAAACCCGACTCTCCCCGACAGACTCTTGTGAAGACATCATGCTCCAAATCTGCTACAGAATTAGCTAAACACAAGAACAGAGGATTCCGTCGTGGTATGGTGGTCAAAACCTTAAGGAGATTATATAATGATTTTTTACCGACCAAAAGAAGTATTGTGCAAGAAAACGGAGTCCGGAGGGCATACGAGGTGGCCACAAGGCACATGGGCTCGCCCAGGGGGGTAGGGCGCCTCCCTGCCTTGCCGCTTCCTCGTGCACTCTTCGGACTACTTTTAATTTTCCTAATTTTTTAAATATTCCAAAACGGAGAAAATTTTCCATTGGAAATGTTTTGGAGTCGGTTTACTTACCATACCACATACCTATTCCTTTTCGGAGTCTGAGACGTTCTGGAAAGTCTCCCTTATGTACTCCTCCGGTGTTATGGTATTAACAATACTAGTTTCAACATTTATGTGAGTACCTGAAATATAATGTTTGATTCTTTGACCGTCTACCACCTTCGGGTTAGTGCCTTCGGCGTTGTTGATCTTGATGACACCGGAACGATAAACCTCCTCTATAATGTAAGGACCTTCCCATTTAGAGAGAAGTTTTCTTGCAAAAAATCTTAACCGAGAGTTGTATAGTAAAACATGATCACCTACATTAAACTCACGCTTTTGTATCCTTTTGTCATGCCATCTTTTAACCTTTTCCTTAAACAACTTGGCATTCTCATAGGCTTGGGTTTTCCATTCATCAAGCGAGCTTATGTCAAATAACCTCTTCTCACAGGCAAGTTTGAAATCATAGTTGAGCTCTTTGATTGCCCAATAAGCTTTATGTTCTAGTTCAAGAGGTAAGTGACATGCTTTTCCATAAACCATTTTATATGGAGACATACCCATAGGGTTTTTATAAGCCGTTCTATAAGCCCATAATGCATCATCAAGTTTCTTAGACCAATTCTTTCTAGATCTATTATCAGTCTTTTGCAAAATCAATTTAATCTCTCTATTGCTCAATTCTACTTGACCACTCGACTGAGGATGATATGGAGATGCAATTCTATGGTTAACATCATGTTTAGCAAGCATTTTACGGAAAGCACCATGAATAAAATGTGAACCACCATCAGTCTTCAAATATCTAGGGACTCCAAACCTCGGAAAAATAACTTCTTTAAGCATCTTAATAGAAGTGTTATGATCAGCACTACTAGTTGGAATAGCTTCTACCCACTTAGTAACGTAATCAATAGCAACTAAAATATGTGTATACCCATTAGAGGAAGGAAAAGGTCCCATATAATCAAAGCCCCAAACATCAAATGGTTCAATAACAAGTGAATAATTCATAGGCATTTCCTGACGTCTACTAATATTGCCAATTCTCTGGCATTCATCACAAGGCAAGACAAACTTACGAGCATCCTTGAAGAGAGTAGGCCAATAAAAACTAGATTGCAATACCTTGTGCGCAGTTCTATCTCCAGCATGGTGTCCTCCGTAGGCCTCGGAGTGACACTTGCGTAGGATCTATTCCTGTTCATGCTCAGGTACACAACATCTAATAACACCATATACTCCTTCCTTATAAAGGTGTGGCTCATCCCAAAAGTAATGTCTTAAATCATAGAAAAACCTTTTCTTTTGCTGGTATGTGAAACTAGGTGGTAAAAATTTAGCAACAATATAATTAGCATAATCAGCATACCATGGAGTATTACGAGAAGAATTTATGATAGCTAATTGCTCATCAGGAAAGCTATCATCAATAGGCAGTGGGTCATCAAGAATATTTTCTAACCTAGACAAGTTATCTGCAACAGGGTTCTCAACTCCCTTTCTATCAATAATATGCAAATCAAATTCTTGTAGCAAGAGAACCCATCTAATAAGTCTAGGTTTAGCATCTTTCTTTTCCATAAGATATTTAATAGCAGCATGATGATATGTCTCCGTCGTATCTACTTTTCCAAACTCTTTTGCCCTTGTTTTGGACTCTAATTTGCATGATTTGAATGGAACTAACCCGAACAGACGCTGTTTTCAGCAGAATTGCCTTGGTGTTATTTTTGTGCAGAAATAAAAGTTCTCGGAATGACCTGAAACTTCACGGAGAATATTTTTGGAATAAATAAAAAATATTGGCGAAATAATAAACTAGAGGGGACCCACCAGCTGACCACAAGGGTGGAGGGCGCCCCCCTAGGGCGCGCCCCCTGCCTTGTGGGTCCCCTGGACCTCCACCGACTTCAACTCCAACTCTATATATTCACTTTCAGGGAGAAAAAAACTAAAGAGAAGGATTCATCACGTTTTACGATACGGAGCCACCGCCATCTCCTGTTCTTCATCGGGAGGGCAGATCTGGAGTCCGTTCGGGGCTCCGGAGAGGGGAAATCATCGCCATCATCATCATCAACCTTCCTACATCACCAATTTCATGATGCTCACCACCGTGCGTGAGTAATTCCATCGTAGGCTTGCTAGACGGTAATGGGTTGGATGAGATTTATCATGTAATCGAGTTAGTTTTGTTAGGGTTTTATCCCTAGTATCCACTATGTTCTAAGATTGATGTTGCTATGACTTTGCTATGCTTAATGCTTGTCACTAGGGCCTGAGTGCCATGATTTCAGATCTGAACCTATTATGTTTTCATGAATATATATGTGTCCTTGATCCTATCTTGCAAGTTGTAGACACCTATTACGTGTTTTGATCCGCATACCCCAAGGTGAGAATAATTGGGATTCTTTCCGGTGATTACCGTAATTTGAGGAGTTCATGTATTCACTAAGTGCTAATGCTTTGGTCCGGTTCTTTATTAAAAGGAGGCCTTAATATCCCTTAGTTTCCATTAGGACCCCGCTGCCACGGGAGGGTAGGACAAAAGATGTCATGCAAGTTCTTTTCCATAAGCACGTATGACTATATTCGGAATACATGCCTACATTATATTTTTGAATTGGAGCTAGTTCTGTGTCACCCTAGGTTATAACTGTTGCATGATGAATGCCATCCGACATAATTATCCATCACTGATCCGTTGCCTACGAGCTTTTCACATATTGATCTTTACTACTTTACTTTGCCGTTGCCACTGTTACAATTACTACAAAACTGCTACTGTTACTTTTGCCACCGTTACCGTTACTTCCATACTACTTTGCTACTAAATACTTTGCTACAGATATTAAGTCTTTCAGGTGTGGTTGAATTGACAACTCAGCTACTAATACTTGAGAATATTCTTTGGCTCCCCTTGTGTTGAATCAATAAATTTGGGTTGAATACTCTACCCTCAAAAACTGTTGCGATCCCCTATACTTGTGGGTTATCACATGATCAGTGTGAACAGTTACTTTGGAATCAACAATATAAGATCTAAACTTGTCACAAGCAAAAACAACTGCTAAAAATACTTTTTCAGTAGTAGCATAATTTCTCTGGGCACTGTCTAGAGTTTTACTAGCATAATGAACAACATTCAATTTCTTATCAATTCTTTGCCCTAGAACAGCATCAACAACATAATCACTAGCATCACATAAAATTTCAAAGGGTAAATTCCAATCAGGTGGTTGAACAATAGGTGCAGAAATAAAGGCTTTCTTAAGTATTTCAAATGCTTCTACACAATCATCATAAAAAACAAAAGGAACATCTTTTTGCAAGAGATTAGTGAGAGGCCTAGAAATTTTATAGAAGTCTTTAATAAACCTCCTATAGAAACCAGTGTGCCCAAGGAAACTTCTTATACCTTTGATATCTTTAGGACACGCCATCTTTTCAATAGCATCTACTTTAGCTTTATCAACTTCAATACCTCTTTCAGAAATTTTATGCCCCAAGACAGTGCCTTCATTAACCATAAAGTGGCACTTCTCCCAATTCAAAACAAGATTAGTTTCTTCACATCTTTGCAAAACTCGATAAAGGTTGCTTAAGCAATCATCAAAAGAAGTTTCGTAAACAGAGAAATCATCCATGAAAACCTCAACAATCTTTTTCACAAAAGTCAGAGAATATAGCAGTCATACATCTTTGAAAGGTAGCAGGTGCATTGCATAAACCAAAAGGCATACGTCTATATGCAAAGGTACCGAAAGGGCAAGTAAAAGTAGTTTTTTCTTGATCCTCTTTTGACACAGGTATTTGAGAAAAACCAGAATATCCATCTAGAAAGCAGAAGTGTGTGTGTGTTTGGATAGTCTTTCTAGCATTTGATCAATAAAAGGTAGAGGATAATGATCTTTCCTAGTAGCTTTATTCAACTTTCTAAAATCAATGACCATTCTATAACCTGTAACAATTCTTTGTGGAATCAATTCATTCTTATCATTAGGAACAACAGTAATACCTCCCTTCTTAGGGACACAATGAACAGGACTTACCCATCTACTATCAGCAATAGGATAAATTATACCTACTTCCAGAAGCTTTAGTATTTCATTTCTTACCACTTCCTTCATCTTAGGATTTAACCGTCGTTGGTGATCAACAACTGGTTTAGCGTCAGGTTCCATATTAATTTTGTGCTGACATAGAGTGGGACTAATGCCCTGAAGATCATCAAGAGTATATCCAATAGCGGCACGGTGCTTCTTCAGTGTTTTCAATAATTTCTTTTCTTCATGCTCTGAAAGGTTAGCACTAATAATAACAGGATATATCTTCTTTTCATCAAGATAAGCATATTTCAGAGTATCAGGTAATTGTTTAAGCTCAAACACGGGATCACCCTTGGGTGGAGGAGGATCCCCAAGAATCTCAACAGGCAAGTTATGTTTCAAAACAGGCATTTGATTAAAGAATATTTCATTTAATTCCTTCCTTTCATTCATAAACATATCATTTTCATGGTCTAACAGATATTGTTCTAAAGGATAAGTAGGGGGCACAGCAATAGAAGCAAGACCAATTATTTCATCCTTACTAGGAAATTCTTTATCATGGGGTTGTCTATGAAATTTAGAGAAATTAAAATCATGAGACACATCCCCAAAACTTACAGTAACAATTTCTTTCTCACAGTCTATCTTAGTATTAACAGTGTTTAAGAAAGGTCTACCAAATATAATGGGACAAAAATCATCTTGTGGGGAACCAAGAACAAGAAAATCAGTAGGGTATTTTATTTTCCCACACAAGACTTCAACATCTCTAACAATCCCAATTGGTGATATAGTATCTCTATTGGCAAGCTTAATAGTAACATCAATATCTTCTATCTTAGCAGGTGCAATATCATTCATAATTTCTTGATATAAAGTAAAAAGAATTGCACTGACAATAGCACCCACATCACATAAGCCATGATAACAATGATCTCCTATTTTAACAGAAACAACAGGCATGCCAACAATAGGTCTATGTTTATCTTTAATATCGGGTCTAGCAATTCTAGCAGCTTCATCACAGAAATAAATAACATGCCCATCAATATTATCAACCAAGAAATCTTTAACCATAGCAATACTAGGTTCAACTTTAATTTGTTCAGGGGGTGTAGGTGTTCTAGTATAACTCTTACGAACTACAGCTGAAGCTTTAGCATGATCCTTTATCCTAACAGGAAAAGGTGGTTTCTCAATATAAGCAGTAGGAACAATAGGATCAACATTATAAGTAACAGTTTCTTCTTCAACTCCAAAAGGTTCCATTACTTTTACTTAAATGGGAGGATGATATTTAAACCACTTCTCCTTGGTAAGATCAACATGAGTAGCAAATGATTCACAAAAGGAAGCTACTATCTCAGAGTCATGTCCATATTTAGTGCCAAATTCACGAAAAGCATCGGTATCCATGAAAGATTTAACACAATCAAACTTAAGGTTTATACCTGACTCCTTACCTTCATCGAGTTCCCAATCTTCAGAGTTGCGTTTAATTCTTTCCAATAAATCCCATTTGAATTCAATAGTCTTCTTCATAAAAGAACCAGTACAAGAAGTATCAAGCATGGATTGATCATTACGAGAAAGCCGAGCATAAAAATTCTGAATAACAATTTCTCTTGAGAGCTTATGATTGGGGCATGAATATAACATTGACTTAAGCGTCCCCCAACCTTGAGCGATAATTTATCCTTCACGAGGCCAAAAATTATATATATAATTCCGATCACGATGAACCAGATGCATAGGATAAAACTTCTGATGGAATTCCAATTTCAATCTGTTATAGTTCCAAGATACAATATCATCGCATAGCCTATACCATGTCAATGCCCTTCCCTTCAAAGATAAAGGGAAGACCTTCTTCTTGACATCATCCTCGGGCAAACCTGCAAGCTTAAATAATCCACAAACTTCATCTACATAGATTAGATGCATATCAGGATGTAGTGTTCCATCTCCTGCATAAGGATTAGCTAGCAGTTTCTCTATCATACCCGAAGGAATTTCATAATAAATATTTTCAGTAGGTTCAGTAGGTTGAGGAGCAACTCTTTGCTCTACCAGTCGAGGTGAAGATACCCCGAACAAGCCCCTCAAAGGATTATTTTCCATAGTAACAAGTGACAGTAAATTTCAGCACACTATATAAATGTTTCCTTACCAAATTCCACTTACCAAAGGCGCTTCACTCCCTGGCAACGGCGCCAGAAAAGAGTCTTGACGACCCACAAGTATAGGGATCTATCGTAGTCCTTTCGATAAGTAAGAGTGTCGAACCCAACGAGGAGCAGAAGGAAATGACAAGCGGTTTTCGGCAAGGTATTCTCTGCAAGCACTGAAATTATCGGTAACAGATAGTTGTGTGATAAGATAATTCGTAACAGGTAACAAGTAACAAAAGTAACTAAGGTGCAGCAAGGTGGCCCAATCCTTTTTGTAGCAAAGGACAAGCCTGGACGAACTCTTATATAATGCAAAGCGCTCCCGAGGACACATGGGAATTACTGTCAAGTTAGTTTTCATCATGCTCATATGATTCGCGTTCGTTACTTTGATAATTTGATATGTGGGTGGACCGGTGCTTGGGTGCTGTAATTACTTGGACAAGCCTCCCACTTATGACTAACCTCCCTCTCAAGCATCCGCAACTGCGAAAGAAGAATTAAGATAAATCTAACCATAGCATGAAACATGTGGATCCAAATCAGCCCCTTACGAAGCAACGCATAAACTAGGGTTTAAGCTTCTGTCACTCTAGCAAACCGTAATCTACTTATTACTTGCCAATGCCTTCCCCTAGGCACAAATCATGGTGAAGTGTCATGTAGTCGACGTTCACATAACACCACTAGAGGAGAGACAACATACATCTCATCAAAATATCGAACGAATACCAAATTCACATGATTACTTATAACAAGACTTCTCCCATGTCCTCGGGAACAAACGTAACTACTCACAAAGCATATTCATGTTCATAATCAGAGGAGTAATAATTATCATTAAGGATCTGATTATATGATCTTCCACCGAATAAACCAACTAGCATCAACTACAAGGAGTAATCAACACTACTAGCAACCCACAGGTACCAATCTAAGGTTCTGAGACAAAGATCGGATACAAGAGATGAACTTGGGTTTGAGAGGAGATGGTGTTGGTGAAGATGTTGATGGAGATTGACCCCCTCTCGATGAGAGGATCGTTGGTGATGACGATGGCTTCGATTTCCCCCTCCGGGAGGGAAGTTTCCCCGGCAGAATAGCTCCGCCGGAGCCCTAGATTGCTTCTGCACAGGTTCCACCTCGAGACTGCGGTGCTTCATCCCGAAAGCTTCTTCTTGATTTTTTCCATGTCAAAACACATCATATAGCAGAAGATGGGCACCGAATGCCTACTAGGGGGCCCACAAGCCAGGTGGTGCGCCCAAGGGGGTAGGGCGCGCCCCCCACCCTTGTGGCTACCTGGTGGGTCCCCTCTAGTACTTTTTTCGCCCAATATTTTTTATATATTCCAAAATAATTCTCCGTAAATTTTCAGGACTTTTGGAGTTGTGCAAAATAGGTCTCTCAGATTTGCTCCTTTCTGGTCCAGAATTCCAGCTGCCGGCATTCTCCCTCTTTGTGTAAACCTTGTAAAATAAGACAGAAAAGGCATAAGTATTGTGCTATAATGTGTAATAACAGCCCATAATGCAATAAATATCAATATAAAAGCATGATGCAAAATGGACGTATCAAGGTCCGCTCTGCAATCGACGTGATGCACGTGACGAAGAATGTTTGCGTGAACCTTCTAGGCTTCTTGGGCATGTACGGGAAGACAAAAGATACACCAGAGGCATGGGAGGACCAGCAACATGTGAACTAAAAAATGGCATGCATCCAAAGCAGTATGAAGGTCCAGCCAGCTACGCTCTTACGAAAGCAGAGAAGGAAATCTTCTTTGAATGCCTACTCAGTATCAAGGTCCCGTCTGGCTTCTCGTCGAATATAAAGGGAATAATAAATATGGCAGAGAAAAAATTCCAGAACCTAAAGTCTCATGACTGCCAAGTGATTATGACGCAACTGCTTCCGGTTGCATTGAGGGGGCTTCTACCAAAAAATGTTTGATTAGCCATTGTGAAACTATGTGCATTCCTCAATGCAATTTCTCAGAAGGTAATCGATCCAGAAATCCTACCAAGCTTACGGAATGATTTGGTCCAATGTCTTGTCAGTTTTGAGTTGGTGTTCCCACCATCCTTCTTCAATATTATGACACACGTCCTAGTTCACATGCTCGACGAGATTGCCATTCTGGGTCCTGTATTTCTACACAATATGTTCCCCTTTGAGAGGTTCATGAGAGTCTTAAAGAAATATGTTCGTAACCATGCTAGGCCAGAAGGAAGCATCTCCACGGGCCATCAAACAGAGCAGGTCATTGGGTTTTGTGTTGGCTTTATTCCTGACCTTAAGCAAATTGGTGTCCCTCAATCGCGGTATGAGGGGAGACTGACTAGAAAAGGCACGCTAGGAGTGGATTCAATAATATGTAGGGACGGACATTCTTGGGCTCAAGCACACTACACAGTTCTACATGATTCTGCCTTGGTCACCCCGTATGTCAGTGAACACAAGAATATTCTATGCTCCAAACACCCGGAGCAGTCTAACGACTGGATTACATGTGAACACATCAGGACTTTCGGTAGTTGGTTGCAAACACATCTCATGGGTAACAACATTGTTGAAGATGAGTTGTACTTGTTAGCCAGGACACCATCTTCGACTGTATTGACTTACCAAGGGTACGAGATAAATGGGAATACATTTTACATGATCGCCCAAGATAAAAAGAGCACCAACCAAAATAGTGGTGTCCGCTTTGATGCAGCAACTAATAGGGGAAATGACACATATTATGGTTACATAGTGGGCATATGGGAACTTGAATATGGACATGATTTTAAGGTCCCTTTGTTTCGGTGCAAATGGGTTAATCTGTCAGGAGACGGGGTATAGGTAGACCCGTAGTACAGAATGACAACAGTGGATCTCAACAATCTTGGGTACACAGACGAACCATTCATCCTAGCCAATGATGTGGCACAGGTTTTCTATGTGAAGGACATGTCTACCAAACCGAGAAAAAGAAAAGATAAGGAAGCGAATACATCATACGATGAGCCAAAGCGGCACATAGTTCTTTCAGGGAAAGAAACATCGTGGGAGTGGAGGACAAGACAGACATGTCTGAAGATTATGAAAAGTTTCATGAAATTCCTCCGTTCAAAGTGAAGGCTGACCCAAGCATCCTGTTAAAAGATGAAGATTATCCATGGTTACGGCGCAATAAGCAAGGGACACACGCGAAGAAAAAGTGAAGACTTTCTCTCCATAACTATTCTGATGATGGCTTTGATCTAGAATATCACTGCAGTTACATGTCAAGAAATGAAAATTGATGATGTGGCTCTGAATGGTGCATTTTGAACGCACAAAAGTCTGGAGTTAAAATAAGTTAAAAAAATGAAATCCCTTTGTAGTAGATGAGTTTTCATCCGAAACCCTGATACTTCGAAAGAGATTGTCCAGTTTGTACACGAAGTACATCCAGTTTTCCCGTAACCCTCTCAACTTTTTAGCACATGCTATGTGGGTGAAATTATGATACCATGCCAAGTTTCAACCTTTTCAGAGTTCATTTGTAGTGCTTGTCAATTTCAGGGTCATTTAGCTCAAAATAAATCATTAAATGCATGAAAAATAGCAAATGAAGTCACAAAAGGGTTGAAAATTGATGATGTGGCTTTGAATGGTGCATTTTGAATGCACAAAAAGTCTGGAGTTAAAATAAGTTAAAAAATGAAATCCCTTTGTAGTAGAGGAGTTTTCGTCCGAAACCCTGATACTTCGAAAGAGACTATCCAGTTTGTGCACGACACTACTAGGAAAACCCTTACCAGTAGCGCTATTTTTTTGCTATTAGTAGCGCTGGTAGACGCGCTACTGCTACGGCGCTACAGCTATTTTTTAGCAGTAGCGCTTGTTTGCCCCAGCGCTACCGGTAACAGAAGCTAGCAGTAGCGATGTTCCCTCCAGCGCTACTGATACTTATCTGCAGCGTGGGTATCTAGCCAGCGCTACTGTTATTTGAGTGCTACTGGTAATCTTTACCCGCACGCCACTGCTAACTTTTGTAGTTTTTTTTTTGCGTTTTGGCTCTGTACACTTTTAAACAGATCCACCATTTATACAATAACATGCATATTCATTGAAAAGCAAGTGAGTCATCGATGAGCGAAAGTTATTAGAAGTCTCGACATGTCTCAAGTATCTCATCATCATCAATCATGGTCGAACACATGTCTCGAAATAGCGTTACAAGTCATTACAAGTTCCCAATACATGCAACTACATGGTCACATACTGATCTTTCATCATCTATGTAGACTATGATATGACCGCATAGAAGATAAGAGCGATCACGATGATCAAAAGCGGTAGTATGTAGTAGTTTTTGCGGCGCTGGTTCTGAATCCCCTGTTGTGCTATGAATCTCAAGTAACTAGCTTCGGCTTCCGCTCTGCTATCAAACCCTTTCTGGCTTCTGCCCGAGAAGCCAGAGCCTTGGGCCTGACACTCTGGCCACTCATCGTACACACCCGGAACATGCCCTACATACACGGCATACCACTTCCTCGCCATCGTTGATCTATATACCTGTCAGAGATGCACATATATATATATATATATATATATATATATATATATATATATATATATATATATATATATATATATCATGAAGTGAATTCAACGAAAAAGTTATGAAATAGAAGCAACATATATAGTAAACATAGTTAACAAATTTCATCATACCAAAAGTAATTAACTAGAGCGCGGCACCATACATCTAATAGTATCGTCGTACTGAGACATTCGAAGTTTTGTCATACAGAAAGTAACAAGTAACTAAACAGACACATTGTTTTTAAATAGTGCACTCTTCCCATCTGTCCATATCCGGGAGGATGGACCCAAGCTTAGTGAAAGGCGTCAAGTCCTGACGCTGTAGGGCAATGCGGGTTCGGACGTCAGCTCGTGATATTGGGCCGCCGTAGAACATCCCATTCTCTTCGAGGACATCTTTCATGATGATGGACGCAATTTCCTGTTGGATTCGGTAGAAATCATTTCGAAGTTGATTATCCAGCACGGCTCCAAAGGCTTCGGCCCATCTCTGGATATGGGTATCGGATGAAGATTTCATGCAAAGTGATTGCACATCCCTTCTGTACTCCATCATTAGATGGATGACGTAAAATCCATCGTTCTCACTTCTTGCCGGTTGCTGGATGCAACAGAAGTCAGTCTTGTGGCCGAAACAGAACCCGGCCTTATTTTTTTTTGCATTGGATGTTGCCACCCCGCATGCTGAAGCCCAGCATAGCTCTGTCCAGGACATACTTTATGTGTGTGTAATTTTTCTTCTGTATGTTCTTCGACGGGTCCAAATATAGAGCGCGGGAGTAACGCGGGTAAAGAACGATGAGAACGGCACGACACCCCCCGCTGCGCAAAATACACGATCAAGTTAGCCTCCATGCGTGCAAAGTAATTATTGAAATGCACGAAAGGATGTATGTGTTATAGTGCTATCCGCGGATGACTTACCCAGGATGTTAAGGTAGGAGAATCGTTTCTTTGTCTTTATTGCTGACCAAGAATTCTTCGAAGCACTGACTCGCATATTGACGGTTGGCGTCGTTGATTGACAAGAAGCCCTCATGCATGTAGTATGGGTCCGCGACCGCAAGACCGGTGACTTGCTCTCTCCTGACGATGTAGTTCATGTGCAGCGCATACAGGCGGGCGAACGTAAAATAGAGTGTCCTCATTTGAAACATCTGGAAGATGTAATCAAATCACAGGAAGAAGAGGTCCGCGGGGCAAGTGTGGACGTACATCTTGCAACTGCTCGGCACATGAACTGTATAAAGTGGGTATCCTGGATCATCCGAGGCGAGGAGACTTCTCTCTGTCGAAAGCACATGGTCATGGAGTCTCCTGAGATCCCCTGTTATGGCAGCTAGTGCACTCGCCGGTACCATTGGCTCTCCCACGACATGGATTAATGGCGCCTGTTTCATCGTTACACTGTCAACCTTGGTCGAAGGCGGCTGGGTGCTAGAACCAACATTGCCTGCTTTATTGGATTTTTTCGTCGTCGGTCTCTTCCTCTGCTTCTTCTTTGTGGGCTCAGGTGCTAGTGGGTCTGTCAGACCCTCCCTGAGCACCACCCCTAGTGTTGTTGGGCTCAGCATTGGACGACTCTGGCTAATTAGTTGAGCTTGGGTGGAACCGGCATCTGGAGGCATATCCTGCGAGGATTGCATGAACAAAGACTTCTTGCACTCCCGAGGACGTTCCGGCTCTGGTACATGCATCACATATTCATATGGTTGACTCATTGTTACTTTGTTGTCATAGCCGGTATTGAAATACTGGAGAGGGTCATCGGCCTCCTCCATGTCATGATCCATATCCTCTTCCATGGGGCAGATGGCATCATCTGCCGGAACGGTTGGCCCTCCTTCCTCGTGTCTCTCAATCTCAGCAAGCAGCACAGACGATGGTTGTACTTGTGTAAGTGGGGTTGTGGTCATACCTTCCTGAGGTCCCGTTGGTGTGCTCCCGGCCACCTCGACACGAAGAAGATTTTTCGGCCACAGGATCGGCCAATTTTTGCATTGGCCAAGCTGCGTGGGGGTCTCGTCATCCTCTCCATCAGTTTGTATTGGACGAGGGAAACCCTCGTAGCCCACTTTCACACTTGCCATGGAGACCCTTAAGGCGTTATCAGGCATCTTCCGGCGGTGGAACAATCGATCCTTGGGCTTCACTATAGTACCCTTCCCCACATCCACCAACCCGCCCTTCATGTGGTAAAGGGGGTGCACGGAGTGGAGTCGGCCTACAAAGACATATATGTGCGGTGTCAGAGATCCAAAAAGAACGGCAACTGAAGATTAATTAATTAGTTGAGTTGATGAGGGTGCGACGCGTATTTACCGTGAGGGCATCGAGCTCAGCCAATGTCGACGGCCCGACATTCAAGCCAGAGATGGAGCTAGGGCTACTGTGAGAACTGGGTGCAGGAGCAGGTGCTGGAGTATGTGCGGGTGTGGTTGCCATACTAGGTACGGGTATGGGCGCGGTGTTCATTGAGTTGCTCCCGGTGAAGCTGGGCATTGGAAAATCAGTTGGTGGCGCGTTTGGATTTTGTTGAACCCAGGTGACCACAGTTGGAATCAAGCTTGTAAAGGCAGCCACCATATCATGTCTACAGGCAGCTACCGCTTCCCGGATTGCCTCAGCTTTGGTCTCAGCTTTTGTTTTCTCCATCGCCCGCGCCACCTTCTTGTCGATAGTGACTTGACTGAACTTCTTTCTCTGTCTTTTAGCCTTGGGGTCCTCATTATAATAGCACTTCCACATGGCGCCGTCCCCGGTGCCGTGCACATGTCCATATTGCGGCTGCTGGCCCAGTGGGTGTCCCATCATTATGTTCATGGCCCGGTTGAAAGGAGTGTCCCACTTGTACTTCGCCGACAACTAAGTCGACTGAGTCGACGAGTCGCTTTCGGCCGCAAGCTTGTGTTGCTCTCTCTGCAAAATGGAGCGTGAATCATTTATGAATGCGACTAGAATGTAGTAGACTTCATTGATCAGAAGCTAATATGTAAGGTGGTACAAGGATAATTACCAATAATCTCACGAATTTCCTAGTCGGCCCGTCGGTGAAAAAAATCTTTTTTTTGGGGTCCCATGAGAATCAGGCCGTGATGAAGTCGTGCTCCTGCTGGTCGGTGAACTCAACCAATGGGTCTGGGATCCCCTGACGTTCACATTCTGCGTCCTCCTTAGCCCACATGGGCCTCTTTCCCGTGTAACCACGACTTCCAAGGTGGTGGTTCCCCATGTTCTTTGCCTGCAGCTGCTTGCCTCTCTCCGACCTGGCCTTGGCAGCTTCTTCATTGCAAGTCTCCTTGAACTTTTCAAAGTTCTCTATCGTAATTTTTGGATTGTCTGCAACAATCTCGTCGTAGGTTTCATGGTCTACTTCAATCGCCTTTTTCACCCTAGTTTTCCAAGCGCTCAATGCGTTGCTGAACTTCCCTAGGGCTTTGTTGTTGATTTTTTTCATGCCATCATCATCCCATGGGTCGACATCGTCTTTCCGACCGGGGAACAGGAATCTTGCGTGCAACCTAGTCAGGAGCAGCTTCTTCAAATGTTCATTCTTCTGTATTTTCGTGGTGTTGATGTTAGCGGTATCCCATAGGATGCATGCTAGTTGGTTGCCGTAACACGCTGCCACTTCCCGTGGCTCTATTGGCTCGAACTTGCCAGGGTGCACCGCCGTGACCACCAGTCTTCCGGTGCCGAGCTTATTTGGGCGTCCTGTCCTCTTTTCCTTCTTTCCTTCACTGGCATGGGAGGCCCCACCTTCCGTGCTGTAGTTAGCAACATCATCAGCGCCAGTCTCAGTGCCGGTGTCGTTGGTGGCATCAGTGTCGGCGCCGGCGCCACCACCGTCGTCGTCCGTCATGACAAGGGGGTCCTGACACCCAGCTTGCTGTCTCTCCTGATCCGCCAGAAAGTCGAGGTAGGCGTGTGCTCGACCTAATTGGGACTGAGAACCTCCGGCCTCATCGGTGTCGGTCATGTTTCCTAGGGTTCAATGTCGTAGTCGTTTAATTATCAAGCTTTATATAATAAAGTGAATAATGACAAAAAAAGTGACCTTTGTTTTTCCTGAATGTCGTTTCACTCCCGTCGCGACAAATCTTGAGCACTCGATATGTCCAACTTTCTAGCACAAGTCATGCCGAAATTCACGGAAAATTTCGGCATGACCTTTGCTAGAAAGTGCACATATAGAGCGCCTGAAATTTGCCGGAATGGAAATGACTCAACATTTCTGGCAAAACATAGGTCACTCGCAATCGGATGCTCACTATCATTCTATAGTATCAAAACATTTTCGGCAAACAACCAAAGTCCGGCACAACTACAGCAGCACAACAATATAGGATGCTCACTATAGCAGCACAACAACCACATGCACATGTACTCTCCTCTAGCATCTGCATGGACAGAGCTCTATATAGTGTGGGTTTTGGGATGCTCACTATGTGCCTGTCGAGGATGCGGGTGTGGTGTCGATGATCTTCGAGCGGCGTCGTCGAGCGGCACGTTGGTGATCTACCTGTGCGTCAAGCATTCACAAGATCAATTATTGTAGACACACACGATCAATTGTGGACCTACAATCTGCCTAATAAAATGTTCATTTTCATTTTATTTACTCTATCAACAAACTAAACACTCATTTTCATTTACCCTAGCAACAAAATCCAAATGGATAGCAACAATATGAATCATGAACCAATCTGTCATTGCATTTCATTTTAATAGCAAGCATTTGAACACTCTAACAATAGGCATTTTAACAGCAATATGAACACTAACAACACACATTTGAACACTGTAACAACAGACATTTTAACACTCTAACAACATGCATTTTAACAGCATTCTAACATGCATTTTAACATGCATTTCAACATTTGGACAGCAAGCATTTGAACAAAACAAGCATATGAAGAGGGAGGGAAGAGGGGGTGGCACACCTCGGGGTTGGGATCGGGGTCGGGGTCGCCGGGGCAGAGGGGGTGCACCTAGGTCGGGGTCGCCGGGGCAGAGGGGGTCCTTCTCCTCCTTGTCGATCTGCAGAGAGACCAAATTTGGTCAAAGAGAGAGAGAGACCTGCCGGCGGAGAGAAGATGGCGCCGGCCTGTGGAGGGGACTGCTCGGGGGAGGGGTGACACGGGGGGAGGGGCCGGGCCGGGGGTGCACCTAGGGCAGGGGGCAGCACGGGGGGAGGGAGCGTTAGGGTGGCCAGTGGCCAGCGTCGGGGTCGGGTGCGGCACGCGTCGACGGCGGCGTGGGCGGGTGCGGGCGTCGGCGGTGGCATGGGCGGGTGCGGGCATCGGCGGCGTGGGCGGGTGCGGGCGTCGGCGGTGGCATGGGAGCTCAGAGAAAGGGGATCGAGCGAGAGTGAGAGTGATGAAAGAGATAAGTCTGTGTAGGCAACTTAGCTATAGCGCGGCGTGGCAAAACGCGCGATAGCTAACTTAGCTATAGCGCGGCGCAGCAAAACACGCTATAGCTAACTTAGCTATAGCGCTGTCCAGCACAAACCGCGCTACTGCTAACTTTTTCTTTTCTTTTTATTTTTCTTTTTCTTTTTCTTTTTATTTTTCTTTTTCTTTCATTTCATATTCCACAAACTTCCTTCCTTTTTCTTTTTATTTTTCTTTCATTTCATTTTCCACAATTTATTAGTTCCTTTTTCTTTTTCTTTCATTTCATTTTGCAAAACTTCCTTTCTTTTTCTTTTTCTTTTTCTTTTTCTTTTTCTTTCATTTGCACTTTTGTTTTTCTTATCTTTCATTTGCATTTGTACAAGTTTGTATAGCAGGGGTATATATAGCTCTAGGTAGCTAGGGTTTAATTTGGTCTGTCGTTGGAGCAATACCACTGTTACCCTCCGGATAATAATTAGTATAATATATATTACATCATTTGACCGCTAACGGCGGTATACATAATAGACACACACAAAATTTGTGGATTAGTTTGTCAGCTTGGGCGACGACGACGCTTCAGACTGATCTTCTTCCCTCTTTTGTTCGTTGTCGAATAATTGAGCCCATGGTCGTGACTTTTCCTTCTCCAGGGATTATGATCTTTCGTAGGTAATGTAGTCTTCATTCTTCTTTTGACGTATGTTTCATCGTCATCAGCATCATCTTCCCTCATCGGATCACCGTACTGGTCGTAGTCTTCCTCGTTGGCGACTCCATCCATTCCGGCGATGCTCCTTTTGCTTCTCCTCACGACAACCCGGCTGGGATTGATCGGGTCAGTTATGAAGAAACATTGTGTCACGTGTTTAGCGTGTACCCATGGCTCATTTTTGGCGATGGCGTTGACGGTACCGTTATCGGAGTCGGGTATACACATGGTAGTGAAATGTCGGTTTTCTCTTTGTACATTCTTAGCCCATCTGACACGGAACATCGTCGCGCTATGCAATCCAGAGTAGTTAAGCTCCCATATCTCTTCGACCCTTCCGTAATATCTTTCAATTACATTCCCGGTCATGGCTTCCATCGTCACCCCTGAGTTTTGGTCATCACTGTTTATATCTTTCTCCTCCGTGTAGAACGTGTATCCATTGATATCATATGCTTGATAAGTCGCGAGGTTGGTCGAGGGGCCATGTGCTAAGGCGTATATGAGCGTTCCGTTCGGACAGTCCTCTTCTGGGGGATTAGCCAGAACTCGCTCTTTGAACCAACGCAAGAAAGTGGAGTTGTGCTCTCTAATAACTTCAGCGTCCGTCCTGTGCACCCCACGGTCACGGTACTTCTTTGCGATGGTCTCTTTGTGCAGTGTCACGAAATCTTCTAGCACATCTAGGTGTTGTAGCACTACTAAGTTTGCCCTGTCAAGGTCATTTTGTCGGCCCGAGCGTAACACATTCACATCCCTATTACCGTTGGTGTGACCTTCGCCTTCAAGCCTTCCACAGTGCTTGTTGACGAGCAAACCAACAACAGGGTCTCCGGTGCCTACTAGATAACTCTCATAGAAAGAGATGCACTCTTTGGTCAGATATCCCTGGGCTATGCTTCCATCTGGACGGGACATGTTACGAACGAATCCTTTGATGACCCCATTCATCCTCTCGAACAGCATCATGCTGTGCAGGAATGTCGGCCCTAGGTCGATGATGTCGTCCACGATGTCGACACATATTTGCACCATCACATCAAAGAATGCGGGCGGGAAGTACATCTCTAGCTCATTCAGTATGACAATGATCTCTTCCTGTAGCCTATGGAGTTGCTTCACACTGATCGACTTTTGAGAGATAGCATCAAAATAGTGGCATAGGTCAGTAAGTGTCTCACGCACATGTGTGTCCATAATCCCTCTAAGTGCAACCGGGAGTAACTGCGTCATCATCACATGACAATCGTGAGACTTCATCCCACTGAACCTTTTTTTCTTAGTGTCCAGATATCTGCTTATCTTCCCACAGTATCCGGAACTAACTTTGATTCCGGCAAGGCACTTGAACAATTGATCGACCTCCTTCGGATCTAAGGTGAAGCAAGAGGGGGGGGCAATATTGTTCTTCCTTCTTGTTTACTTTTTTGCCCCTATCTTCCGTCTCCGTCTTCGTCTCGATCTCCTCTAACGACTTTTTACCGGGCATTTGGAGATCTTTCCTGATATTCAAAAATTCCAAGTCTTTTCTTGCCTTCGGCCCATCCTTGGTCCTCTCCGGCATGTTCATCAATGTTCCAAGCAGACTCTCGAGGATATTTTTTGTGATATGCATTTATCAAGGCTATGAGGCGTGTCGAGTTTGGGCCAGTATTCCAAGTCCCAGAAAACATATCTCGTCTTCCATACCTTCAGCAGGGGCTCCGGCGCCTTTTTCTTCTTCTTTCCCGGCGAGGGGCACTCTTCCCAGTTCTTCAATAACTCATATATTTCTGCACCGCTACGCTTACGTGGAGGACCTCGATGCTCAGCCTTACCATTGAATAGATCTCCACGCTTTCTCCATGGGTCATCCTTCTAGAGCCATCTTCGATGCCCCATGTACATGATTTTCGAAGACCCGCCATCTTTCGATAGCTGCTGAGAAGTTGTATCATCCATGCACCTCGTGCATCCGCAATATCCGTGGCACACCTGGCCGGAGAGATAGCCGTAACTGAGATAGTCCTGCACCGTCGTGATCAGCGTGGCTCTCATGTAGAAATACTCTCCTTTGCTTGCATCCCATGTCTTGGCCGGCGTTGTCCATAAGGTCTGTAGCTCCTCTTTCAGTAACCCGAGATACATATTTATATCATTTCCCGTCTCGGCCCTTGAATAAGCATAGCCATGTGTATGTATTTTTCCTTCATGCACAACTAGGGGGGAGGTTGTACATCCATACAAACACGAGCCATGTGCTATGATTGGTGTTCTGGTTGCCAAACGGATTCATGCCATCACTACTAGCACCAAGCACGATGTTCCTTGGATCATTTGCGAAAAAATCAAATTCAGCATTTAATGCTCTCCACTGGCTATCATCTGCGAGGTGTCTCAGCTTTGGATCATCTCCGTCATCTGGCTTCACCCTCTCCGCGTGCCAGCGCATAAGCTTTGCTTCCTTAGGATCTATGAAATACCATTGTAGACGTGGAGTGATCGGAAAGTACCATACAACTTTCTGTGAAGCTTTCTTTCTGGCCTTTTTATATCGTGAAGCATTGCACTTTGGACAGATGGTTTTTTCCACGTGCTCGTTCCGATATATGATGCAATCATTGATGCATGTGTGATATCTAATGTGTGGCAGATCAAGAGGGCACACGATTTTCTTTGCCTCTTCGACACTAGTAGGACACAGGCTTCCCGCGGGAAGAACCTTCTTTAGATACTTCAGAAGCTCATGAAGTCTTGCATCTGTCCATTTGTTTTTTGATTTCGTCTTTAGAAGTTCTAGTGTGAAACTCAAGCGGGTCACCTCGGGATTGCAACCATCATACAAAGGAGTCATCAAGTCTACCTCCAGTTGCGCCAGTTTGGCCTCCTCTCTAGAAGCAGCTCTATCGCTAGTCGTCTTCTTGCGAAGCAGGTCTCGAACATGCTGGTCCCGCATGGCTGAACTTAGTAGCGACAAAGATGGCGGCGTGTCCGCGTCTTCTCCGCCTTGAACTGCCTCTTCGCCATTGACATTTCCGAGGCCGTCTTCCTCTTCGGGCACATAATCGGTCATCTCTTCGTCTGGTGGCCCCATGTCGTTATTTCCTGCCTCGTCGACGTCCTCATCATCATCATCATCTTCACTTATCCACCGAGTATGGCCATCCATGAAACCATGCATGAGCAGGTGCGCCTTGAATGTACCACCCTCAAAGGGGTCGAGCCTGACTATTCCTTTGCATTTTTGACACGGACATAAAACATCCTTCAGTTTTTTTTCATACATGTCGTCCACAGCGGATTGCTAGTATCTTTCCACCATCCTTCCATTGACCTTCATGATCACCTGCGCGCGGAGCAAATATTATAACCACGTATGCATGCATGGATCAAATTCATACAAAAATTCAGCATGACCTTCCCTAAACATAGGACATATTGAGTTTGCCCGAAATTCGCCGAAACGGAATTGAATCGACATTTTGGCAAAACATAGGCAACTCATGTCACCCACATTATTTCATCAAATACACAATGTAGGCAACTCAAGTTATGCCACACACAATTCGGTATATTCTCATATCGCCCATATATATATAGTTTCGGTCCTATCCACACAAACACCTTTTTTTGCTCACCTATGTGTCGAGAGGGATATTGAGCACCTTTCTTCTTAATTACCTAGTAGCTCTAGATATATAGCTCTAACTAGCTAGCTAGCTAGGGAGAGAGAGAGCTAGGGAGAGAGTGGGAGGAGAGGGAAGGCATTAATGGAAGGGGGTGGTGGATGGCAAAGAAGAGGGGAAGGGAGGGCATTAATGGGAGGGGTTGGTGGAGGGGGTAAAGAAGAGGGGGGGTGGTGGAGGGCAAAGAAGAGGGGAGGGAGGGCTCTAATGGAGGGGGTGGTGAGGGGGCAAAAGAAGGGGGAGGGGGGGCTCTAATGGAGGGGTGGTGGAGGGGCAGAGGCAAAGAAGAGGGGGTGGTGGAGGGCTAGAGGGGCAGGAGGGGGAGCATTGAAAGGAACAAGCAAGGTGCAAGGAAAGGGGGAGAAAGGAAGGGGAGGAAGAAGAGAGGAGGAAGAAGGGGAAAGGTGGTAGGTGGCTGGCGGCCATAGCAGTAGCGCGGGTCACCAATGCGGGCTACTGCTATGGGCGCCTGCAAAATATCTACGGCTAGTGTTGCACTACCTATAGCGCGGGCTAGGATAACACGCTACTGGTAAAATGTTACACATAGAAGAAATAGCAGTAGTGTGTTTAGGTAAACAGGCGCTATAGATCCTAAACTAACAGTAGCGCAGGTTAGACGACCAGCGCTGCTAATATTTATTGATTAGGGGGTGTGGTGTGTTACACTTAGCAGTAGCGTGGTACTAGAAAACAAGCGCTGCTGCTAATGAATACCAGTAGCGCTCTTCCTAGCCAGCGCTACTACTAACTACTAGTAGCGTGGGGACATAAACAAACGCTACTGGTAAACTTCTATCTATAAGCATTTTCCTAGTAGTGCGAAGCGCATCCAGTTTTTCCCGTAACCCTCTCAACTTTTTAGCACATGCTATGTGGGTGAAATTATGATACCATGCCAAGTTTCAACCTTTTCAAAGTTCATTTGTAGTGCTTTTAAATTTCAGGGTCATTTAGCTCAAAATAAATCATTAAATGCATGAAAAATAGCAAATGAAGTCACAAAAGGGTTGAAAATTGATGATGAGGTTTTGAATGGTGCATTTTGAACGCACAAAAAGTCTGGAGTTAAAATAAGTTTAAAAAAAATGAAATCCCTTTGTAGTAGATGAGTTTTCGTCTGAAACCCTGATACTTCGAAAGTGATTGTCCAGTTTGTAGACGAAGTGCATCCAATTTTTCCCGTAACCGTCTCAACTTTTTAGCACATGCTATGTGGGTGAAATTATGATACCATGCCAAGTTTCAACCTTTTCAGAGTTCATTTGTAGTGCTTTTAAATTTCAGGGTCATTTAGCTCAAAGAATGAACTAAAAAGCTTTTATAAAACTCGAATAGCAAAAAGAATAAACTAAAAAGAATCAATTAAAATATTTGTTATGATCAACTAAAACAAAACTATAATATTCTTCAATAGCAAAAAGAATCAACTAAAAAGCTTTTATAAACCTCTAGTTATTCTCAAAATAATATTAACTTAAAATTGTATAAAATTTATGCAACTAAAATTATCAAAGTATTTTTTGTTAAAAACTTTAACAGAAAAAAGAATTTTCGTAGAGTATTTTTTGTTGAAAACTTTAATAGAAAACTAAAATAACATAAATAAATAAAAATGCCGCCTACTAGGCCACCACGGCCTGCATACGACTAGAAACCCATCTTTACATGGGCCAGGATGCAGGCCCGCTGGGCAAGCATGCCCAACAGGGCAGAGACAAAGGTTAGGCATGTACTGCCTGCATTAGAGAGGAGCTCGACAGATCAGCCGCAGCGGGGCTTATAAACAAGTGTGGGCACCTCTCGCTAAGCGAGGTGGGACTAAACTTCCCCTGCCACGTGGCTGTGCCAGCACCAGCCCTTTAGTCCCGGTTGGTGGCTCCAACCGGGTCTAAAGGCCCCCCTTTAGTCCCGGTCCGAGCCACCAACCGGGACGCGAGAGGGTGGGAAGCCCAAGCCTTTAATCCCGGTTGGTGGCTCGGACCGGGACTAAAGGGGGGCCTTTAGTCCCGGTTGGAGCCACCAACCGGGACTAAAGGGTGGGGTATATAAGCAGCACTTAGCAGTTTTTTCCAAATCTCTCCCATTCTCTCCCCCGACGCTGAACGCCATGACGCCGCCAGGCTGCTCTGCCGCTCCTCGTCGCCATTCCTGCCCTGCCGCCGTCCCTCGCCCTAGACGCCGGCCGCTGCTCCCTGCCCCGACGCCCGCGGCCGCTCCCTGCCCCGACGCCAACCCCCAGTGAGCTCCCCGGCCCCTTCCCCTGCGCTGCTGCCGCCGCTGCCGCCCCTGCTCTTCTAGCCGCCGCCGCCCCTGCTCTGCTTAGCTGCCGCCGCCGCCCCTGCTCTACTAGCCGCCGCCGCCCCTGCTCATAGAATTTTTGTTCATAGATGTATATAGAAAATGTCATATGATGAATTTTTTTGTCCATGTATGTATGTATGTATGTATGTATGTATGTATGGATGGATGTATATAGAAAATGTTCATATGATGAATTTTTTTTGTTCACAGAATTTTTTTTGTTCATAGAATTTTTTTGTCCATGTATGTATGTATGTATGTATGTATGGATGGATGGATGGATGGATGGATGGATGTATATAGAAAATGTTCATATGATGATTTTTTTTGTTCATAGCATTTTTTTTTCATGTATGGATGGATGTATATAGAAAATGTTCATATGATGATTTTTTTTGTTCATAGAATTTTTTTTGTTCATAGAAATTAGTTAAAATTTACTAAGTTCCTAAGTTTTACTATAGAGTTGGTTAAAATTTACTAAGTTAAAATGTTCATATGATGAATATTGTTTTTCTATGGACTTGGTTAAAATTTACTAAGTTTTACTCCCGGTCCGCTCGCCCGACCAACTCTTGAGGCCACCCAAATCCTAGAAGAAAGAGCGTTTGTCGATCTCCTTCCCCCTCCTGCCCCTACCCTTTTGTTATGTATAATACTATTGACGTCTAATTCACTGGTCTTACCTCAGTGAACCGAAGGGACTTTATTTATTCAGTAGGCGGCATAGGTCAATGTGGTAGAATGGATAGTTCGATCTCCTGCATAGCGATTGTTCATAACTCTCTCAGGAATTCAAATTGAAGAACAAATTTTTTGCAAAGTGTCCTCTCCCGAAAGTACACTAGTGCAGAATCAGGCTGTAGTCCCATTTCGTAAGGGCCTTTAGTGTCGGTTCACCAACCGGGACTAAAGCCCCCCCCCCCCTTTAGTCCCGGTTCGTCACGACCCGGGACCAAAGGCCCACCACGTGGCACGAGCCCGCGCCAGGGGCTGGGGGACCTTTAGTCCCGGTTGGTGACACCAACCGGGACTTGAGGTTTAGGGGTTTAGGGTTTTAGGAT
This sequence comes from Thinopyrum elongatum, assembly GCA_011799875.1. Lineage (NCBI taxonomy): Eukaryota > Viridiplantae > Streptophyta > Magnoliopsida > Poales > Poaceae > Thinopyrum > Thinopyrum elongatum. The sequence continues at coordinate 93,335,435 of CM022303.1, read as the reverse complement.
TTATGAATTATTGTTTATTTTTCCTTTTCGTTTTGTATTTTCCATTTAATTGTTTTTCATTTCAAACATATTTTACGCAACTGCAGTCATCAAGTGCCACTGCTATACTACATACTGTACACGGACATCATATATAATAGAATTTCTCGTATGACCATGCATACACACATATATATATACAATTTGGTACATACAATTTCTCCTACAATTTGCAGATCATTACATGCAGGCATTAGGTGTAATGGTATTCTCCTTTGGGATCTATGACCTGGTCAAGCAAAAATCCCGCAATCTCCTCTTGAAGTGCTCGTATACGGTCCTCTGGTAGGAGCTTATCCCGCATCTCTTGCATCTTTATTAGAAAAAGGAGATCAATATGAATATATTAGTTTTGTGTATATATATTAGATCATGATAAAAAGAATTGTGAATTGTGCTTACATACCCAAAGATTTCTTGCATCTTTGCTCCTTTTGGTCATAAAGCGAATGTTCTCGCAAACGTAGTATGCACATAAATTGTTCCCCGACGCCTGCCTCATGCACTTTACGAGAATAGAATTCAATCAGATAATAATTAATCAAGCATGATAATGGTATTGAAACTAGAATTAAAGAGATGCACGGACGTAGCTAGTACTACTTAATTACCTTGGGTCGCACCCATTTCAGCTCTTGTTTCCGTTGGTCTTGAACCTGTTTGATGAACTTTTGCCAAACCCTGCCCGCCGGCAAAGAAAATGAATAAAGGAGTTATTAATTAGTTGATATCAGGAAATGAACTAAAGAGGCCGACATAGTGCGATAATGATTGAAATTACCTGTCGAGCATCCCCTTCACGATTGAGTATTCTTTAGTTTCTTTAAGTAATGAGTCCAGTATGTGAGCTTTTCCCTCGTCAACTTCAATGATTAACAGGATCCAGTGGAAACTTCATGCGCACATGTTTGTATAATTAAGCAGGCATGTGCATAACTCATCAACTACACTTATTAACATCTTGTAAGCAAAACAGAATTTGTAGTACAAGATAGTAACACTCACCCGAAGTTGTAAGGAAGTAGTATTTCTGGTTGGGTATTTAGTTGCATCAAAAACTGTAGCAAGCTTTTCTCTGTGTCTTTTTTTGTGACGTGACCATGTCTCTTCATTAACGGTATTTGGGTTAATGAACCCAATGCCATAACGCCCATCTCTTTTCATTTCATAAATCTTCATTCTGCATAATACCACAGAAAAGAATATAGCGAGGATAATTACAGGTAATGAACGAGCACAGCTAGCTAGAGACTTAAATTACAGAAAGAAATCACTTACAGACAATAGCAACTGATGAGAGATTTGTTGAGTGCGTCTTGATTGAATAACTGAAACAATTCTTTCAACTCAACCCACAAATCTTTTTCATGGAAGTAATGCTCTGCCTTGACTTTCACCATGTGGGCCTCTCGCCCGTTCTTTACTTCTCTCAGGTACCACTCATGCAATCTGTACATTCTCGTTGATAGAAGTGGGATCTCCTCAGGCTTGACCAGAGGTTGGCCGGGGACATATTTCCATGCTACTTCGTCATCTTGAATCCCGGGGATAGGCTCGATCTCTAGGAGTTGATAAACAGTGACACCGGCCTCTTTAGCCATCCTTCTATGATCGTCGGTTATTACAAGCTGATCGGCGGTACTCACATGTGGTTGTACAATGAGCGGGGGGGTCGATTGCACTGCCTGTTCTCCCAGCTGGGGAACAGTTTTCCCACATTTTTTACCTGCTTGGCTCAAGCTCGAGCTCGACTCCTTCTCTTTTTGTGCACGATATATTTTCTTTATAGAGAGCTCATAGTCTGAGTCCGTTCTCTTCACAGCCAGTTGAGCATTATCAATAAAGTGTTGTATGACTTCCTCAGGTATTTTCTCCTTTGGCGGCGGGGACGGTTTCGGTGCAAAATGGACTGAACTTCGGCATCCACTATGGCCTTGTTTTACTCGTCAGTCAAGTCGTAAGGCAACTTTGGAGGAGCCCTGAGGCTTGGACCAGCTCTGAATTTCTTGCCTGTTGTACCGCTAGCCGCCATAGCTGCGACGCCTCTCTTCCGTTGTTGCTGAGGCGGCGGAGATGGCTGACGCGATGCCGGACTTGGAGGAGGAGTCGGCTGATGTGGTGGCGGAGACGGCTGACGCGGTGCCGGACTTGGAGGAGGAGTCGGCTGACGCGGTGGCGGACTTGGAGGAGCAGGAGTCGACTGACGCGGCGGACTTGTTGGAGCAGGAGTCGGTGGCCTTGGAAAGATGATGCAATCCTTTCTTGATAGAATGATACGATGTATGTCCTCTCCCAGTGTGTGCTCCTCGTCACCTCCAGGAATGTCAAGATCTAGCTTGTAATATCCTGGCATCACTTCATCAACCCTGACACAAGCATAGCCAGCTAGAATCCGATTGCAATGGAAGGTTGCTTCAGGGGGGTTTGTTAAAGCATAGCCGTCCGCCACCTTCATGGATATGTTCTTCACTTTCATGTGTAGCTCACAAGGTGTCGTAGCTTTGATATCATCCACAGAGTATCTATCCAGAAGTGCATCATCGGCCAGGGTGGAACCCACGCTGTTTTTCGGCATAGATGGAACGATGCTATCCAATGCTGGATCTGCTTGCTGCTGCCCCTGAGACGCCCTTTCCTGGCTACGTGAGTCGATCTGCTCCTGCTACCTTATGAAAGCGTGTTCCAACTCCGCGTGCTTTGATTCTACCAGTTGAAGGCGGTATGCTTCCTGCATCCTCTGCTCCTCCTCCAGCTTCCTCTGCTCCTCCTCCTTCTTCTTCTTTCTCGCACGGCTTCTGTAAGTGGCGTTCCAATCCGCAAATCCCTCAAACCACGAAATAACGCCTTTGCCTTGTGTTCGTTCCGGGTGTTCAGGATTCTTCAGGGCGCGCGTAAGCTCGTCGTTCTCGCTCTCTCTCAGGCTTGAACGCCCCCATTCGAGCGTCTTGTATTGCAATAAGTAAAGCGTCGGAGGCTTCTTTAAGACTTGCCCGCTCCATAACCAGCCCTGTCTCTGGGTCCAACGTCCCCCCATGCGCATAAAACCAAGTCCTGCACCTGTTGGGCCAACTCAATGTAACTGGAGTGACCCCTGCAGCAATCATCTTTTGCTTAGCAAGATCCCACTTAGGCCGGGCGACCTGGTAGCCACCTGGCCCCAGAGTATGGTGCCATTTCTTTTTCGCAGCATTAATCATGTTTATTCTGGACCGTTCCTGAGCTGCTTCTGATTCCTTGAATTGCACGAAAGCGTCCCAGTGATCTCCTGCCTTCTCCAGTGTTCCCTTGAATGCTGGAGTCTTCTTTCCGGCCTGACGTACCCGGCCCATATTTCTTTCTTGTGGTTGTTGAATGCTATCACCATCTTCTTAAGAGCACTCTTCTTAACTTTCTCCCGTTCTGCATCTGTCAAATGATCTGGTAGGTGAAATGTGAGATGAGCGATTCCCAAAGCAGATCTTTTACTCTTTCGGAGACAAAACTAACTCCTTCATCTCCCTTTGCTGGCTTATTCCATTCTTGAACGGAGATCGGCATTTGGTCCCTGACAGTAACTCCGCATTGACGAGTAAATTTGTCCGCATTCTTCTTAGGTTCAAGCGGTTCGCCATTTGGTTTGATGGCATCGATGTTGTACTTTACGCCAACCTGCAACCTTTTGGCCGGGCCTTGTACTGCCCTGCTTGTAGAAGATTTGCACGATCCGGAGGGCTAAAATAAGAAAGATCGATTCGTTAATATATATGTATATATATATATACAAATCAATTAATACATGTAAGGAGCAACAGATGCCTTATATAAATATACCTCGCCGGCCCTTGTTATTTGAAGAACATTTCCTTCGTCATCATTGTTGTGGCCTTCATCTATTCATTCGTCTTCATCAAATATCATACCCTCACCGGAATTGTTCTAATATTTCGAGCCGTCATCTTCAGGTTCACTATCTGGGCTCGGGGAGCGTATGATGTCGAACATGGTCTCTTCTCCGTCTCTGCCGGTATCGTCCATAGCTTAACTAATCCAGAAGAAAGATAAAACAATTTAGTATTCAAATTAGAATGCAATCAATAAGGAAAAACTGAATCATAATAGATAATATGCATCTCGAATAATATCACTAATACATCTCAAATAATCCGGATAATATGCATCATCGAATATAATCTCGAATACATCGTCTCGAATATTATCGAATAATATAATTTCGAATACATCGTCTCGAATATTATCGAATATAATCTTGAATACATCGTCTCGAATACATCTCGAATATTATCACATATATATAACATCACTAGCTAATACAGATCGAATATTATCGAAGAATCTAGTTCACTCACGGTTCCTGAGGTGCGGGCGGTGGACACCCAAAGAGAAGGAACCATCACATGATCATAGCTCGGGTGAGATCCCTGAAGAACCTGCCAGGTATTGGAGAACCTGACGTCCAACGCAACCATGTAGCGACGGACATGCTCGTCCTCCTCCCTGACACGGCGACGTACCACCTCCGTGGGGGCCGGCTGCCTCCGCACCGAAAGTGGCCCATGCGACCGCCACCAAAGAAGCTCCGGGTCGACGACGGGAGCCCGGTTCCTCACCAAGCTGCGCCCCCCGGATGGTAGCACCTCCCAGTGCCAGCCCGGCGGAGCCCAGTCTCGGACATGGCGCCTCACAAGCAGGTTCTCGCCACCGAGTCGACGACGAGGATGCGGGCCGGGCATCGTAGACGTCGAGAACAAATTCTATGCAAATTTAACATTTTTTAAATGCTTGATTGTGATTTTTGTATTTCTTTTTCACTTGATTTTGCAAATACATGACAAACTTTTGCAAATACAACATTAAGATATATATTAACATTAAAATATTATTAATACATGGTCAACTTTTTTCTATGAAATTTTTTCCTATGCAACTTTTTTCTATAAGTATAAAAAACTAAAAAACAGAAAATCTATGCAAATTCCACCATTCATATACATATACATATATACATACATTGTATAAAAAAACTAGTGAAAAAAACTAAAACATACATACATATAGTGAAAAAATAATCATCTAAAACATCAAAACATACATACATATATACATACATTGTATACTAATTAATAATAATCTAAGACATCTAAAACATCAAAACATACATACATATTGTATATAAAAAAAACTAGTGAAAAAAAATCGCCAGAGGGGGTGGCACGAGCTCACAACGGGCGAGGTCTAGGCCGGCGACGGCGAGGTCGAGGCCGGTGGGCATGGGCGGCGTGGGCGGCGCGTCAACGGGCCGGCGTCGGAGAGGAGAGGCGCGGGCAGCCGACGTCGGGGACGGCGACGACCTCGGGGCAGGCGGCGGCGCAGCAGCCTGGCGGCGTCGTCTTTGTGTTTGGCGTCGAGAGAATGGAGAGGATGGGCGGGGGGATTCATAAGTGCCGCTTATATACGAAACCCTTTAGTCCCGGTTGGTGGCTCCAACCGCGACTAAAGGCCCCCCTTTAGTCGTGGTTGGAGCCGCCAACCGGGACTCAAGGTGAAATTCACCCAGTCGCGGTTGGAGCCACCAACCGGGACTAAAGGCCTGGCTTCCCGTGTCGAATGTTTAGTCCCACCTCGCTAGTTGAGAGGAGCTCGCAGCGGTTTATAAGCCCGCCGCAGCTACCGTGTCGAGCTCCTCTCTAAGCAGGCCTTTGTGGGCCTACTGAACCTGTGCTGCCCTGTGGGACCTATTGGGCCGTGCGGGCCTGCATCCTGGCCCAACTAGAGGTTGGGTTTCTAGTCGTATGCAGGCCGTGGCGGCCCAGTAGGCGGCATTTTTTTATTTATTTTCCCGTTTTTTTGCTTTATTTATTTTCTTTTGTCTCTACTTACAGCCAAATATTTAGAGTTTCTGAGTGAATCTTTTTGCTTTAGGTCACAAAAATTATAAATTTTCTGTTAGTGCCAGTAGTTTTCAAATTTGAACAGTTTAAATTTGAATTATTTGAAATTTGGGTGAATCACTAGTTTGTGAATAACTTAACTTTAAAAATAGATTTATCAGTGATTCTTTTTTCTGCTGTTTAATATTAGTGTGTTTTATCATTATATTCAATTTGGTAATTCTTATCTTATTTTAAAAATGAAATGCCTTTGTAACATATGAGTTTTCGTCTGAAACCCTGATACTTCGAAAGAGAATGTCCATTTTGTACACGAAGTGCATCCAGTTTTTGCCGTAACCCTCTCAATTTTTTAGCATATCCTATGTGGGTGAAAGGGTGATACCATACCAACTTTTAACATTTTCAGAGTTCATTTGTAGTGCTTTTCAATTTCAGGGTCATTTAGCTAAAAAAAGTAAATACATGAAAAATAGCAAATGAAGTCACAAAAGGGTTGAAAATTGATGACATGGCTTTGAATGGTGCGTACTGAACGCACAAAAAGTCTGGAGTTGAAATAAGTTTAAGAAAATGAAATGACTTTGTAACAGATGAGTTTTCGTCCAAAACCCTGATACTTCGAAAGAGATTGTCCATTTTGTACACGAACTGCATCCAGTTTTTGCCGTAACCCTCTCAACTTTTTAGCATATGCTATGTGGGTGAAATGATGATAGCATGCCAACTTTCAACCTTTTCAGAGTTCATTTGTATTGCTTTTCAATTTCAGGGTCATTTAACTCAAAAAATTAGTAAATGCATGAAAAATAGCAAATAAAGTTAGAAAGGGTTCAAAAATTGATGACATGGCTTTGAATGGTGCATACTGAACGCACAAAAAGTTTGGAGTTGAAATAAGTTTAAAAAAAATGAAATGCCTTCGTAACAGATGAGTTTTCGTCCGAAACCCTGATACTTCGAATGAAATGCATACTGAACATAATATTTCTTCGCGTTTCAATGCCAAAACACACACTATTACAAAGATTCCCTCCGGTTTGTCCGAAGTGGGACTTTCCAGATACATAAGTCCGGAAACTCACTAGAGAAGAAAGTGATGACGGTGCAGCCGGTCACATACCAGAGTGGGATCTTGGGGTATAAAACTTTTTCTTCGCGTGTGTCCCTTTGCGTCGTAACCATGGACAATCTTCATCATTTAACGGGATGCTCTGGTCAATATTCTCTATGAAGGGAGCAACTTCATGAAACTTTTCATAATCTTCTGACATGTCTGTCTTGTCCTCCACTCCCACGATGTTTCTTTTCCCTGAAAGAACTATGTGGCGCTTTGGCTCATTGTATGATGTATTCGCTTCCTTATATTTTCTTTTTCTCGGCTTGGTAGACATGTCCTTCACATAGAAAAACTGCACCACATCATTGGCTAGGACGAATGGTTCGTCTGTGTACCCAAGATTGTTGAGATCCACTGTTGAGATCCACAAACTCTCTAGCTAAAGCATTTAAATGCAACAACAAATGCGATCAACATCGCAACTAACATAAAAATTGATCCAACAGCATAATGATACCAAGCCTCATTATCAATGGCATATTTTCTAATCTTTCTAATCTTCAAGCGCATTGCATCCATCTTGATCTTGTGATCATCGACGACATCGGCAACATACAACTTCAGTTTCATCTTCTCTTCTTCAAATCTTTTCAATTTTTCTTTCAAATACTCATTTTCTTTTTCAACTAAATTTAACTTCTCGACAAGAGGGTCGGTTGCAATTTCTGGTTCACATACCTCCTAGATAAAAATATCTATGTCAACTTGATGGGCATAATTGTCATAAACACGAAATGCAACAAATAGTTATAAAAGAGAGTATATACTACATCCGAATCATAAACCGGACGAGGGCCGACGGGGACGGATATCAAAACCATGCCACTATGTATAACAAACAATGTACGGGTAAGAAAATTATACAAGTAACTATCTAAATCACACAAACATGATTTTTTATATAAAAAGGATAAGAACAAGAGGCTCACCAAGGTGGTGCCGACGACGGGACGGTGCGGGCGATCGACGGTGGTTAGGACGGGGAGGGAAGGCACTAAGTAAACCACACCTACATATGCAAACTAAGAAGTTAATTTGAGCTCAAATTGCATATAAATCAAATAAACTACCACATATAATTACTCCCAAACTAAAACCCACAAATCACTATACTTATAGAGCATTGCAAGAGCTAATCTACCAATGAGAGATGAAAGGATAAAAGTTGCTAACCTTTGTGAACACTTGGATGGATGGGGTGCCTTCAAATCTTGACAAATTTTGGCAAAAATGGAGATGATCTCGAGCAAGAGGAAGAACAGAGAGGAGAGGAAAGGGGAAAAACAGAGGGCTTCGGCTCGGGCTGGACGAAGCAGTATATATAGTGATCTCTTTAGTCCCGGTTGGTTATAGAAACTGAGACTAAAGATGCACCTCTAGTCCCAGTTTGTGACACGAACCGAGACTAAATGTGCTCGTAAGGGCCCAAGCCTGACACAAGCCTGCCACGAACCGGGACTAATGATGCCCGCCCCCTAGCCGTTGGAACAGGGACTAATGGTCACATTAGTACCGGCCGTTATCAAACCGGGACTAATGGGGCTCACGTAAAGTCATTTTTCTACTAGTGATATAACCCCGATAACTTCGACATGAGGGGGGACATCGGACATGCATGAGAGAGGCGGTCCACAAAGTATCCTCTCTCGAAAGTATAACCCTCGATAACTTTGCATGATGTTTGCGACTAATCCATTGCTCATATATGCATACGATTCATTGTTGTGATTAGCTAGGTCTATGTTTGCCACTAATCCATCTCTCATGGTTGTATATTGCCATGTTGTAATATTTGCAGAAACAATGGACCGAGAGTTAGAAAAAGAAGAGTTGTTGGGGGATATATTCCGCGGAGGTGATATCACCTTGTCGTTTCTCAATGACACCGATGGTGAGGAAAGAGAGGATGACGATTCCGGTGATCGAATGGAGCAGGGAGGAGATCATGACGGCTCCGGTGATCGAATGGAGGAGGGAGGATATGACGGCTCCGCCAATGTTGGAGCCTTAACTGTTGCAAAGTCCGGCGAGGTATATATATATATATTAATTAAGCCTCTGCTCACAAGATGCATTAATTGTTTTGTATGTACATATATTAATTAACGCTTCTTTCTTCTTTTAGCCCTACGGATCGAGCCAAACTTTGGTAAGGAGACGAGGCCCGAAGAAAAGGTTGGGCCAGGATGAAAGGTTCACGCTCGAAGAAGTCTCTCGAGATGGCCAACCGATTGCTCGTAAGCGGGCGCAAGACAAATTTATACACCAGTGCGGAGTTATTGTTTGTGACAGCGTCCTGATCAGCATCCAAGAATGGAATAAGAAGGACCCTGAAGTTTCTTATGTCCACGATAGACAGAAAGATGATCTTTGGAACTCGCTGATGACCAATTTCAGCCTACCACCAGAGGAGGATCCGAATAAGCCAGTTATTCTCCCAAAGGTCAAGGCGTTTGCTCTTAAGAAGATGGCAGAACTATTCAAGAACTGGAAGAAACTATTGAACCAAAAGTTTGTCAACAAAGACGAGAATCCAGAATTCACCGGTCAATATGAGAAGATAAAAGATAACTGGCCCGCATTTGTGGCCTACAAGAAATCGGAGAAGGCTAAGCAAAAGTCACAGATAAATAAGCAAAATGCTGCAAATAAGAAGTATCACCATGTTACGGGGTCAGGTGGCTACAGCAAAGCCCGGCCTACATGGGACAAAGCTGAGCAAGACCTGCTTGCTAAAGGGGTCCAACCAGCGACATTGCACTGGCCAGATCGGGCAAGGACTTGGTTCTTCGGGGTTGGGGGAACTTTGGACCCAGAATCAGGGAAGTGTGTTTTCACGAAATCTCAACTTGAAATACCCATCAAAAAGCTTGAGGAAGCAATCAAGGAAGCGCAGGAAGGGAGGTTCCATCCCGACAGAGAGAAGGACGAGTTGTCCAAGGCCCTCGGGAATCCTGAACACCCTGGACGAACACGAGGCACATCAGGCTTCATTTCATGGGTGCATGGGTTTCCCGACAGCACTGGTTATAGAAGCCGAGAGAGAAAGAAGAAAGAGGAAGCAAGCGAAATGCAGAAGATCAATGAAAGATTAGCGAAGCTAGAGGCACTTGAGAGCCAGCGAGCTACCAGCCCACCATCTCAGCGGAGAAGCAGCGTGGCTTCCACGGAGCTCGTTCAGCCTGGTATCACGGCTCCTTGCTACCCCTTGGATGGTATCACGGATAATGAACATTGTGTGCTAATGGCAAAATGCCATAACCTGACCTTGAAGGTGGCGGTCGGCTATGTCTTACCTTCTCGACCTGATGCAACTTTCCATTTAGCTCCGGTTCCAGTTGGCTTTGCTATTGCCGGGGTGGATGAAATAATGGACGGATTTGAGGGGCTGGAGCTTGAGTACCCTCCATGTGAAGGGGAGATTCTTCTGGAAAATGCCTTAAGGACTACCTGTCTATGGAGAAAGGAGAACATCTTGCTTCCAAACTGGACGCCGCCTCAGCAGACTCAGCCGGATCCTCAGCAGACTCCTCACAATCCAGCTCTGCTATCTCCGCCGCCTGAGTCGTTTCCGGTGCGTCAGCCGCCTCCGCCGCCTCAGCGGACTCTAACGGAGGAGGCCCCTCAGCAGAATCCTCCTCCGCCTCAGCTGTCTCCGGCGTGTCAACCGTCTTCGCTGTCTCCAGCGTGTCAGCCGTCTCCGCCGCCTCAGCGGGCTCCGGCACATCAGCGGACTCCGCCGCCACAGCAACGGCGGAAGAGAGCCGCCGCCGCTCCAGCTGGTAGTAGTACAACAGGGAAGAAATTCAGAGCTGGTCCAAGCCTCAACGCTCCTACCAAGTTACCATATGAGAGAACTGACGAGGAAAACAAGGACAACGTGGCTGCCGAAGTACGGGCCCATTTTGAACGGAAATGTCCACCTCCGAAGGAAATAATAGATCCGATGAAAGCGAAGCGCACTCTGGATGCCCTTAAGCGACCCCCACTGCCTCCGCCGCAATCACACTATGACCGTTGTATTGAAATGACTTTTGATGAAGCACGGCGGTCGGGAAGTACTACCAGTACTACAAGACAAAGTGGGAAAACAATTCCCCAGCTCAGCGAACAGGAGAAGCAATCGTGCCCCCCGATCAAGGTGTCTAGTGATATCGCTAATCATCCGAGGCAAGCGCCCGGTACCACTCTTGGTCATTACGTGGGCGATGATGTACAGTTTGAAATGGCTGAGGTAGTAGTGTCCTTTAGATACGAGCACGGGAAGCCTCTCGTCAAACCTGATCAGCTCCCGCATCTACCAACGATGATGCGAAGATTGCATTACTGGTACTTGGAAACCTGCAGCAAGGATGGGACCGACAGCATGTTGTTGGGAATTAAAGATGAGCACGACTTCATTGGAGTCGACCTGATGTACGTTGAATTTGTGGAATTATTTCAGTTATTCAATCAAGACGCCATCGACAAAACTCTCATGACTTGCTACTGTCTGTAAGTATTATTTCTGTAATTAAGTCTCTAGCTCAGCTCGTTCATTGCATGTATATATAATTATCCTCACTATATTATGCAGATTAAAGATCGTCGAATGCAAAAGAGGACAAATCTACGACATTGGGTTCATTAGCTCAAATACCATAAATGAATGGGCGGTACAAAACAGAGCCAAACTTACTGAGGAAAACTTGCTAAACGCGTTCCTTCGACATCAAAACAAAAGGGAAATACTCTTTCCTTACAACTTCAGGTGAGTGTTACTGTCTTGTGTATATTTAGTTTCACTTACTCGAGGTTAAGTACTGTAATTGATGAGTTATGCGTGCGCAGCTTTCACTTTATTCTCCTATCCATTAAACTTGACGGGGGATTCCTACAGGCAGTTGGCTCTGATACCAACTTGTGACGCCCCCGGCCTAATCATGCACTAATCATACACGCAAATGCACACGATCAAGCCTAAGGACTCACGGGAAGATATCACAACACAACTCTAAAACATAAATAAATTCATACAAGCTTTATATTGCAAGCCAGGGGCCTCGAGGGCTCGAATACATAAGCTTGCGTACAAGCGTCAGCGGAAGCATCAGATATCTGAGTACAGATATTAAAAGAGAAACAGAAAGGCCTTTAGAAAGGCAGGGCAAAATAAAACACTACGATCGAAAGGCGTAGGCCTCCTGCCTGGGACACTCCGATCCTACTCCTGGTCGTCAGTCAACTCGTAGTAGCATCCATCCTTGGGGTAGTAGTAGTAGTCGATCGACGGGGCATCTGTCTCAGGGGCTCCGTCATCTTGGTCACGACAAACTAATATGGGGAGAAAAAGGAAAACAAAGCAACCGTGAGTACTCAGCAAGCAAGGACCTACACTACATATGCAACATTTTCAAAGGGAGGCTGTATATGTGGACTGGGCTGCAGAAATGCCAGAATAGAGAGGAGGCCTAGTCCTATCGAAGACTAGCATCTTCAGAGGTCTTGCAGCATTAGAAGAGTGTAGAAAGTACCATATAATGTAGCAGTATCATTAAGTCTCAACCTCACCCAGAGATCCTTTCTCGACTCCCTGCGAGAAAGCAATCCCAGAGCCATACAGTCATCAACCTCGTCCGGAGATCCCTTCTCGACTCCCTGCGAGAAGCAATCCCAGAGCCATAGTATCCAAGTATCCAGTTCTAATTGTATCAATCAGGATACAACTCCGAGTGTCCGTTACCGTAGGACAGGCTATCGATAGAAGTTTTCTTCCTTGCAGGGGTGCACCAACTTACCCACCACGCTCCCTTAACTTCGGCCGGACACACTTTTCCGGGTCATGCTCGACCTCGGCCAAACGACACACCGCAGCCCTACCTAGAGCTCAGCAGAGAGGTCCCCGCCGGTCTACATCCTAAGTGCAAGGGGGTCTTGGGCCATCGCCCCTTGCCCTCCGGGTCGTTGCGCACATGGCTCAGATCCAAGCACCACCTCTGTCGTGAATGGCGCCAATCACTCCATGCCGCACTGCTGAACTGGACGTCTGTCAGAGCTTTCGGCTGATGCATACGATGCAGAACGCCCATACTATGCCCACGTGGTGGTTAGTGCTATCGGGCCAGAGGCCCACTCAGATCAAATATCCAAACCGTTAGTACCTTGGGGGTTGCGGTAATGAGCAGAGACTCACGAAAGATGTGACCCCGTCGCCCCGTCTCGAGGACTTGCTACAAGGGTTAAGAATGCCCGGCCGCGCCTCGTATTCTCACTCGGGCACCACACAGGCACCCGTCTTCACAACACTCGCCTCTCAGGCGCACGCGGGTACCCCTCAGGGTCGACCCGCCTATCCAAGTAACAGTGTAAAGTCCAAGTATCCGTGTGTCTATAACATCAGGGGAATCCGAGGTATCACCCTCATTGAATTCCCACTCGATTTATCCGTCAAGGTGAACTCGGAGGAATCATCCTCGATGGGTTCACACTTGATGTGTTGCACGACAGCATCGTTACCGGAAGTGGTGAAGGAGGAATCACCCTCGGTGACCACGACCGAATAGCTACTCTACAGAGTTAACATCAGAAGTGCTACACAAGGTATCACCCTCGGCACTCGGTGGTAATGCTGCAGTGTCGTTACAACTAAGGGGCTGAGGTGCGGTGCCAGGGCCTGGTCTTCAATCATGTTGATCGGGTCTTCGGATTATCCATCGGGGCAGTCAGGATAAGTGGGGTCACTGATAGGTCTCTACCCAGCCTAAACTAAGCAGTTTAGGATATGCAGGTAATTATTGACAGCAGGTTACAATAAACGGGCTATGCATCAGAAAAGGTAAAGTAGTAGCAGCAGCAATTCTAATGCAAGCATGGGAAATTAGAATGGGCGATATCGGGATGATCAAAGGGGGGGCTTGCCTGGTTGCTCGGCGGCAGGGGCAAGGTCGTCAATGGTGTCTTCGGTCTCCGGAGCTGCGGCAGTATCGGGAACTACGTCGGGGTCTAACGAGAGAGAAGAGGGGGAGGAAACAGTATAAATACACAGCAAACATGAGCAACATGATGTACGACATTGCAATACGCAATGCTAGGGGTAGTCTAACGCAGTACTACATGTATCAGACGGAGTGGGAGAATATCTGACGATATTTCCCGGATCTTTGGATTTATCGGACAGACGATCCAGAGAGGAAAGTTCCATGTTCGGATAGTTAGGGACGTGTGACGGACGAACGGACCGCGTATCCGAATTCGTCTCGTCGTTCTGAGCAACTTTCATGTACAAAGTTTTTCCATTGGAGTTACGGATTATTCAATATGAATTTATAAAGATTTAAACAATTTCTGGAATTTAATTAATTTACTAAATCAACATTATCCGAAACAGTAATGGTGACATCATCATGATGTCACTGTGACGTCAGGAGCAGTGGGTCCCACCTGTCAGTGTCACGTTAGGCTAATTAGGGATTAACTAAACTAATTACTGTTTAATTAGACTAACTATTTAATTAGTTTAATTAAACAAGATTAATTAAATTAGTTAATTATTTAATTACTAATTAGTTAATATTTATTTATTTATTTTAATTATTTTAATTCGTTTTCTGGGTGGGCCCCACTTGTCATACACAGAAGGGAGGGATTAGCGCTAAACAACAGGGCCGGCCACTAGGGTTAAGCGCGTGCACGCGCATAGCAGAACACCGGCGGGCGCGGCGGCCAACAGTGGCATAGGAGGTGGCCGTGAGCAGGGCGGCGGGCACGGGCGGCGGTTGCGCGGCGAGCGATAGCAGAGCAGCAACGGCTGGGGTGGGGCCAAGCGGAGGCGCTCGAGCAGGGGGCCGCGGCGGAAGGCGCGAGAGGAGTGGCGCGGCTCGGGCAGCAGCTGAGGGCGGCCGCCCGGAGGCGGGCGCGGTCGAATGTGGCACGACGCGCTCACGGGGACGGCGCGCCAGCAGGAGAGGCCGGGGCACGGCCGGGCGTGAGGAGCGTGGCGCCTGGACGCGGTCACGTGAACACGGCGGCGAGCAGGGGAGGGTTCGAAGGGAAACGGACGGGGAGGGGGCTCACCGGCCCTGTAGATGTGCAAAGGCATGCTCGAGGGGGGGGACGAAGTTATGGTTCCGGTGACGGGGCGTCGGGCGTCGGCTGCCACCCTGACCGTCTCGCGCGCGGGGGGGGGGTGAGGGGGCGAAGCGCCGGCAGCGACGGGGCACGCGTCGGCGGCGTCGGTGAGGTGGCGCGCGGTCAGCGCGGCAGCGGCGGGGGGGGGGGGATCGGGCGGCTGCCCGTCCAGAAAGGGGAGAGAGGGATCATGTGGGGGGGGGGAGTGGATCGGGGGAAAAGGATTGGGGGGGTGAGAGTGGGAGGGTTAAGGGCTAGGGTTTGGGTGGTGGGGGATAGCAGGAGACGTGGGCCGGTGTTGGCCATCTGGGCCAGGCCCAGCAGAGAGGGGGGGGCTTTTCCTTTTAGTTGCTTTCTTTTTTTTTTCTTTGTCTTTCTGTTTTTCTTTTAGTTTCCTTTTATTTTTGTTTTAGCAAAATACCAAAATGGCACCTAATTTGAGGTTACCAAATATACCACTGCCACATTAACTTGCTACCCAAACTAAAATAGTTTCGTAATTATTTAATATTTAAAAGTATTTAGATAATAGTTTTCGCTACTGTTTTATTCATCTTGTAGTATGTAAATATTTTTTTAAAGGTGTGGTTTCTCCACCATAATTACCTATGCAATATTTGGTTCACTCCGAATATTTTAGTTTTAACATTTGAAAACTTTTATTGTTTGACTTGATTTTGAATTTGAATTTGAATCAGTTTTGGACCAAAGGGGAATCTAGCAACAGTAATTGCGGTGACATGGCACCATTAGCGTGTGGTTATTGTAGCTAAACTACCGGGGCGTTACAAATCTCCTCCACTATAAGAAATCTCATCCCGAGATTTAAGAGGCAGAGTAAGGGGGAAAGGTCTGGTTACGAAATTCTAACCGATCTTCTCGGTCTTGGCTGCTCTTCTCGAAGAGGTCGATCCATTCCGTTGATGTCTTCATTTCTCTGCTTCAGGTCATCATGATGAAGTCGGGATCCTTCTTCAGGAACTCCATCGTACTTACGAAAGAATAGGGGGGTATTCCAGAAGAACGGACCTCTACAAGGTTGACTATCTGGTAGACAACATCGAGGAAGGTGGTGGAAAGTAACTCTCGAATTGAAACTTAAGAAGATATCGAGAGCAAAATAAGAAGGTACCATGAGAAGTTTCAAGTGGGCAGGCAATCGTTCGATGCCTGAAACAGGGTGTGAAAGGGGCTCAAAGCAACGAAAATAAGTATTGTATCTAATACAAGAATTGATGATCTCTCGGAAGGTGGCTCGTGAATTACATACGAGACCACGCGCGAGGAATAGCTAAGGAAACAGGGGGTGTACAGGAGAGTCAGGTTTCGATCCTGTGGGACTTTGGGTTATGGGCCCACCATGTGGGTTAAATGTAGGGAGGGCAATGTCATCTTGCACGATCATGATAGCAAGGCATGTCGGAGAATAGACTGCCATTTATGTCGGCAACAACATCGGTACCAAGGGCGAGGGACGAAGAGAACCATTTTCCTGCTCGTTGAACGAGGCGGACCAATAGGCAAAGTTCTCGTCCATCGGTGGTTACCGGAATGTCATCAACAAAAGTAACAGGGTCTTACTGACGAGTGTTACAATGAGGTGCTTACCTAAGCAGGGAATTATCACTGCTCAGCTAAGTTATATTACAGGAAAGGTTAACCAAAACAATGGAAAGGAAATACGATTATCAGATTACACAGAACAATGGAAAGGAAAATGTGTTTGAACACATATTTCAGGGGTATATCCTTCCCAAGGACAAGCAGAGTATGATATCCATGACAGGATATAAAGTAGAAAACCCTTTAGGTAAGGGGAGAGAAATTTCGTGACATTACCCATACAACGGTGTTTGGATAATTAATAAGGAAAATTTAGCATTGTGCTTCAAATGTTTTTAATGAAGATCGGAGTACCACAAACAGGCTTCGAGATAGTATAGACATGGTCATCAAGTAAAGGTCAGCCTTTGGATACACAAAGGATCCATCGGAACAACTTATAAAATATGTCATACAATTTCAGCCAGGAAAAGATGAGGATAGGGCCCGCGGGCTCAGCAACAATTCATTGAGGGGGCAAGGATAATATTTCTCACCATGAATTCTATTGATATCCTGGAAGAGCTCAGAATGTTGATGATGATCACGACACAATTGTCGAGAGATTTCATGAAGATGTAATTGGTCGGTGATGACATCAAGTCAAAGGAATGATGAAGCGAAAGGTTATTGGAACCACGGTTACGACACAAACTCGAAGTCAAGCTTGTTGTTCGAGGTGAAATGATAAGATGAAGAAGATCGACGTAAGCTTAGCTCATCGTCGGGAATTGTTCCGTGCATAAGGACCAGGTAGTACAGTTAAAATTAGATCGATAAATATGTAGCTGATCAGGCTAGGGATGGCATGATGGAGTAGTAAACTTCCTAGCAACAAGTACTAGGAGTACTAAATCACAGAGCGGAATCGATTCATTGTTCGGTGGTCTCGGTTGACGACAACCAAGAACCCGTGGAGTGACTATAACAGGGAAAAGGTATCACTCCTTCGGAAAAATTCATAGAACGTAGTACAATAGGATGATATCCTCGAGATAGTAGGGGGTTAATACTCAAGGTAGTTCAGTATAGAGGTTGGACAAGCATATTGATTTGCTGAACACAAGTATTTTAACTTGTCCGAGAAAGGAAACAAGGGTTATTAATATGGCCGGAACCTTGATTACAAAAGATCAATACACAGATGCAAGATGAATTAGTACCAAGGGAATAATTATTTTTACGAGCAGCTTCCATGATAAGTTCTACATTGGGTCCATGGGCATGAACACAAAGGTTCAAGGTCGACTCCCACTGCTCCAATGCATAACCTTTCATTCACTTCTCGTCTTTGAAGAAGTTGTAGGGTTGAAAATTTATCTGGCGAAACACCAGATGAGTATGACTCATAGAAGTTCCTGAGTTCTCGCAGATGGCAGAAGCATAGATACAACCCATCGAGACAATTTTACGAATCCATACAACCATCACCCAAAGCAAGGGATGCGAGTTCAAAAGCAGAGTATCGAAGCCAAAGGAAATGATACAATTTACCGAAGGTATTAAGTACCAAGGGAAGAGCTCACAAGATGTTTGAATAAGAAGGATCCTGGCGGATATTAATCCAACAATGGATCTGGCGGTTCACGAGGGATCCGATGTGAGTATCGGTACCCTACCAGAAGAAGAAAGAATACCAGGAGATCAGACTATCAAATCAACTGACTAATTCAAAGCTCAAATGCAAAGGAATTATGATTTCCAAATCGGGGATCCGAAGCAGAGGCCCTGATCCAAGAGAAGTAAGTTGAATAGACATAGATCGACAATTGATCAAGGTTTGATTTGTCAAACACCAGCTCATGTCCGGGTGACGTCTGAGCCAAGGGAAGAATTTTAATTACGACTGATGATTGCGAGCATTCACAAACATATCGAAACAAATGCTCGGAATTACGATGACAAAGGATGCTAATGAGTATTGCTAGACATATGGAAGTAACCATAATGCAAGCAGATAACGAGGAACAAGAGCAATAGGCTACTGAGTATTTTCGTAAGATCGAATAGTATTTCAGGGCATCTTGTAATAACAAGAGCAACTGGGAATGAAGTTATGAACGACAAATGTAGCTAGTTACCCATAAAGATTTATCGATGGTAGGGAATTACAAATCCGATGAGCACAAGTTATCGAAAGAACATCGGAGAGTAAATTCGGAATCTTCTGGCGCACCAAGTAATCATCTGGAGTAAGGGTTCTCCGGGAGGAAGTAGTTACGAGAACCTAGAGTCGGCGTTAGTAAAATCATTTATCCCGAATAGAAGAGAGATCAGAGTCCCAGAGTATAGACGAGGAATAAAAGATACTAATACCACCCAATTGGCGACGTGGGCCCGTAAGCCACACAGCCAAGTTAGTAAATTAGTTTTTCGGTTTCTAGACTCAACTTTGACCAAGGAATTGGAAGGGGGATTCCTACAGGCAGTCGGCTCTGATACCAACTTGTGACGCCCCCGGCCTAATCGTGCACTAATCATACACGCAAATGCAAACGATCAAGCCTAAGGACTCACGGGAAGATATCACAATACAACTCTAAAACATAAATAAAGTCATACAAGCTTTATATTACAAGCCAGGGGCCTCGAGGGCTTGAATACATAAGCTTGCATACAAGCGTCAGCGGAAGCATCAGATATCTGAGTACAGATATTAAAAGAGAAACATAAAGGCCTTTAGAAAGGCGGGGCAAAATAAAACACTACGATCGAAAGGCGTAGGCCTCCTGCCTGGGACCCTCCGATCCTTCTCCTGGTCGTCAGTCAACTCATAGTAGCATCCATCCTCGGGGTAGTAGTAGTAGTCGATCGACGGGGCATCTGTCTCAGGGGCTCCGTCATCTTGGTCACGACAAACTGATATGGGGAGAAAAAGGAAAACAAAGCAACCGTGAGTACTCAGAAGTACTCAGCAAGCAAGGATCTACACTACATATGCAACATTTTCAAAGGGAGGCTGTATATGTGGACTGGGCTGCAGAAATGCCAGAATAGAGAGGAGGCCTAGTCCTATCGAAGACTAGCATCTTCAGAGGTCTTGCAGCATTAGAAGAGTGTAGACAGTACCATATAATGTAGCAGTATCATTGAGTCTCAACCTCACCCAGAGATCCTTTCTCGACTCCCTGCGAGAAAGCAATCCCAGAGCCATACAGTCATCAACCTCGTCCGGAGATCCCTTCTCGACTCCCTGCGAGAAGCAATCCCAGAGCCATAGTATCCAAGTATCCAGTTCTAATTGTATCAATCAGGATACAACTCCGAGTGTCCGTTACCGTAGGACAGGCTATCGATAGAAGTTTTCTTCCCTGCAGGGGTGCACCAACTTACCCACCACGCTCGCTTAACTTCGGCCGGACACACTTTTTCGGGTCATGCCCGACCTCGGCCAAACGACACACCGCAGCCCTACCTATAGCTCAGCAGAGAGGTCCCCGCCGGTCTACATCCTAAGTGCAAGGGGGTCTTGGGCCATCGCCCCTCGCCCTCCGGGTCGTTGCACACATGGCTCAGATCCAAGCACCACCTCTGTCGTGAATGGCGCCAATCACTCCATGCCGCCCTGCTGAACTGGATGTCTGTCAAAGCTTTCGGCAGATGCATACGATGCAGAACGCCCATACTATGCCCACGTGGTGGTTAGTGCTATCGGGTCAGAGGCCCACTCAGATCAAATATCCAAACCGTTAGTACCTTGGGGGTTGCGGTAACGAGCAGAGACTCACGAAAGATGTGACCCCGTCGCCCCGTCTCGAGGACTTGCTGCAAGGGTTAAGAATGCCCGGTCGTGCCTCGTATTCTCACTCGGGCACCACACAGGCACCCGTCTTCACAACACTCGCCTCTCAGGCGCAAGCGGGTACCCCTCGGCACTCGGTGGTAACGATGTAGTGTCGTTACAACTAAGGGGGTGAGGTGCGATGCCGGGGCCTGGTCTTCAATCCCATTGATCGGGTCTTTGGATTATCCAGCGGGGCAGTCAGGATAAGTGGGGTCACTGATAGGTCTCTACCCAGCCTAAACTAAGCAGTTTAGGATATGCAGGTAATTATCGACAGCAGGTTACAATAAACAGGCTATGCATCAGAATAGTTAAAGCAGTAGCAGCAGCAATTCTAATGCAAGCATGGGAAATTAGAATGGGCGATATCGGGATGATCAAAGAGGGGGCTTGCCTGGTTGCTCGGCGGCAGGGGCAAGGTCGTCAATGGTGTCTTCGGTTTCCGGAGCTGCGGCAGCACCGGGAACTGCGTTGGGGTCTAACGAGAGAGAAGAGGGGGAGGAAACAGTATAAATACACAACAAACATGAGCAACACGATGTACGACATGGCAATACGCAGTGCTAGGGGTAGTCTAACGCAGTACTACACGTATCAGACGGAGCGGGAGAATATCTGACGATATTTCCCGGGTCTTTGGATTTATCGGACAGACGATCCGGAGAGGAAAGTTCCATGTTCGGATAGTTAGGGACGTGTGACGGACGAACGGACCGCGAGTCCGAATTCGTCTCATCGTTCTGAGCAACTTTCATGTACAAAGTTTTTCCATCGGAGTTACGGATTATTTAATATGAATTTATAAAGATTTAAACAATTTCTAGAATTTAATTATTTTATTAAATCAACATTATCCGAAACAGTAACGGTGACATCATCATGACGTCACTATGACGTCAGGACCAGTGGGTCCCACCTGTCAGTGCCACGTCAGGCTAATTAGGGATTAACTAAACTAATTACTGTTTAATTAGACTAACTATTTAATTAGTTTAATTAAACATGATTAATTAAATTAATTAATTATTTAATTAACTAATTAGTTAATATTTATTTATTTATTTTATTTCTTTTAATTCATTTTTTGGGTGGGCCCCACTTGTCATACACAAAAGAGAGGGATTAGCGCTAAACAACAGGGCCGGCCGCCAGGGTTATGCGCGTGCGCGCGGATAGCAGAACGCCGGCGGGCGCGGCGGCCAACAGTGGCATAGGAGGTGGCCGTGAGCAGGGCGGCGGGCACGGGCGGCGGTTGCGGCGGCGAGCGATAGCAGAGCAGCAACGGCTTGGGTGGGGCCAAGCGGAGGCGCGCGAGCAGGGGGCCGCGGCGGAAGGCGAGAGAGGAGTGGCGCGGCTTGGGGAGTAGCTGGGCACGGCCGCCCGGAGGCGGGCGCGGTCGAATGCGGCACGACGCGCTCGCGGGGACGGCGCGCACGCGGGGGAAGCTGGGGCGCGGCCGGGCGTGAGGAGCTCGGCGCCTGGACGCGGTCACGTGAACACGGCGGCGAGCAGAGGAGGGTTCGAAGGGAAACGGACGGGGAGGGGGCTTACCGGCCCTGTAGATGTGCAAAGGCATGCTCGAGGGGGGGACGAAGTTGCGGTTCCGGCGACGGGGCGTCGGGTGTCGGGCGCCGGGGGCGTTGGCTGCCCCCGACCGGATCGACGCGGGGGGGGTGAGGAGGCGAGCGCCGGCGACGACGGGGCAGCGTCGGGCGGCGTCGGCGAGGTGGCGGCACGGTCAGCGCGGCGGCGGCAGGGGGGTCGTTCGGCTGCCCGATCCAGAGTGGGAGAGAGGGGATCGTGTGGGGGGGGGGAGTGGATCGGGGGAAAAGGAGTGGGCGGGTGAGAGTGGGGAGGGTTTCGGGCTAGGGTTACGGGTGGTGGGGGGATATGCAGGGAGACGTGGGCCGGGTGGTTGGCCATCTGGGCCAAGGCCCAGCAGAGAGAGGGGGGGCTTTTCCTTTCAGTTGCTTTCTTTTTTTTATTATTTTTCTTTGTCTTTCTGTTTTTCTTTTAGTTTCCTTTTATTTTTGTTTTAGCAAAATACCAAAATGGCACCTAATTTGAGGTTATCAAATATGCCACTGCCACATTAACTTGCTACCCAAACTAAAATAGTTTCATAATTATTTAATATTTAAAAGTATTTAGATAATAGTTTTCGCTAATGTTTTATTCATCTTATAGTATGTAAATATTTTTTAAAGGTGTGGTTTCTCCACCATAATTACCTATGCAATATTTGGTTCACTTTGAATATTTTAGTTTTAACATTTGAAAACTTTTATTTTTTGACTTGATTTTGAATTTGAATTTGAATCGGTTTTGGACCAAAGGGGAATCTAGCAACAGTAATTGCGGTGACATGGCACCATTAGCGTGTGGTTACTGTAGCTTAACTACCGGGGCGTTACATCCGGGGTGTGGCCCCCCTCACGGACGGCTCCGCCGCCGGCACCTGGAGGGGGGAAACGGACGCGTTGGGTCTACACGGAGGGGATGTAGCTGTGGGTTTGGCCCGGATGTTGCTCCCAGGTGTCCCTCTGGGCTGACCTAACACAACCGGTGGAGAGGTCCACTGGTCAAAGCCCGTCCGTGGGAAGTCGAAGGGCTAGATCTCGTGGTCAACCGCTCCAGGGTTAGGCGGGACGGGGGCCCTGGGGGGGTAGCAATGCCACCGGAGCGTCGCACCGGCCCCTCATACATGCGGGGTGGTGTGGTGGCATGTCTGAAGAGGCGGCACGCATCTCCAGGGTGTGGCCCCCCTAATGGACGGCGCCGCCGCCGGCACCTGGAGGGGGGAACGGCCGTGTCGGGTGTACACGGATGCAGAGTGCAAATAAAAAACACCGGCATCCATCATGGAAAACAGACGATTACTCTGAAACCTTCAGTGCCCGAAAACCGGACCGGTGCCCGGGCACCGAAAGTTTCAGAGTAATAGTCCGTTTTCCTAACGAAAGTCTAATGAATACCGGAGCTTGCTTCCTATGGATTAGCCAAGTATTTAAACTTGTCAAATTGCTCTTCCTTTGGCGATGTGGTACTATTTTTCAGTTTTCAGATGCTATCTATGCTGCTGCTGCAAAAAAAAAGATGCTATCTATGCCGACGGCATAGCCGTCGGTATAGTTTGCCACGTGGCATCTTAAACTATGCCGACGGCTATGCCGTCGGCATTGATTACCTTATCCCCTCGCGGCGCCCCTCTCCTCCACTCATTCTTCCCCCACCCCCCGCGCCTCCCAACCCACATCGCCGCCGCTGCGCACCTACACCCGCCCACGCCGCCGCCTCCTCCACACCCGCGCCGCCGCCGCCGCATCCAACCCGAAACAAGCAACCGTGAGTACTCAGAAGTACCACAAGCAGGGATCTACAACTAATATGCACATTTCAAAGGGAGGCTGTCTATGTGGAACTGGGCTGCAGAAATGCCAGAATAGAGAGGAGGCCTAGTCCTAGTCGAAGACTAGCATCTTCAAGTCCTTGCAGCATTAAGAAGCGTGTAAACAGTACCATATAATGTAGCAGTATCATTAGTCTCACCTCACCCATGAGATCCTTTCTCGCCCCTCTGGCAGAAAGCCATCCCAGAGCCATACATCATCAACCTCGTCCGGAGAATCCCGTCTCGATCCCTGCGAAAGCAATCCCAGAGCCAAGTATCCAAGTATCGCAGTTCTAATTGTATCAATCAGGATACAACCTCCGAGTGTCCCGTTACCGTAGGAACGGCTATCGTAGAAGTTTTCTTCCCTGGCAGGGTGCCCCACTTACCCCCACCAAACGCTCGCAATTAACTTCGCCGGACACCCTTTTTCGGGTCAATGCCCGACCTCAGGCCAACGACACACTGCAGAGCCCTAACCTATAGCTCCAGCAGCAGAGGTCCCCGCCGGTCTACTGCCTAGTGCAAGGGGGTCTTGGGCTCGCCCTCGCCCTCACCGTCGTTGCAACAGCAACTGTCTCATATCCAAGCACACACCTCTGTCGTGATGGCCGCAATCACGCCATGCCGCCCTGCTTAACTGTGATGTTCTGTCAAGCTTATCGGCAAGAATGCATCCGTCAGAACGCCCATATAAGAAATATGCCCACGTGGGGTTATGCTATGGTGCAGAAATAGGCCCACTCAGATCAAATACTCCAAACCCGTTATACCTTGTAGGGTTTGCTGGTAACGACAGAGACTACGAAAGATTGAACCAACCACCCCCCCCGTCGCCCCGTCCGAGGACTTGCTGCAAGGGTTAAGAATGCCCCTTTCGTCGCCTCGTATTCTCACTTCGGGCACCACACAGGCACCTCTTCACAACACTCGCCCTCTCATGGCGCAGCGGGTCATCCCCCTCGGTCACTCGGTGGTAACGATGTATGTGGTACAACTAAGGGTGTGAGGTGCGAATGGAAAAAAAAAAAAAAAAAAGAAGAAAGGAGGCAAGGGGAGAGACTAAAAGGAAGTGGACGGGTTGAGTATACCGAGAAGGGGAGGGAGTACGACGGCAGGATAATATGAAGTTCTTGAGTCGAATATTAATCGAAAAGTAGAGGGGTGACAGTGGGGAGCAAAGGGGGCATGCAATCATGAGGGGTGTCGCGTGATACGCGATGGAGACGGGTTAGGGGAGAGCGAGGAGTCGAGGGAAAATTCGGGCAAGGAATTTTTTCACGGAGGCGCAGAGCACGTCAATAAGAAGGGATTTGGAGGGGGAAGAGTCACAATATATATTGATCATTGAACACGGTGCCTTGGGTAGTGGTCCTAGCACGCAATAAACCATGGATCAGTTAGGTGTGACCTTGTTCCCCCCCCCCCCCCACCCTGGGTCTTCAATCCCATTGATCGGGTCTTGGATTATCCAGCGGGGCAGTCAGGATAAGTGGGGTCACTGATAGGTCTCTACCCGCCTAAACTAAGCAGTTTAGGATATGCAGGTAATTATCGACAGCAGGTTACAATAAACAGGCTATGCATCAGAATAGTTAAAAGTGCAGTAGCAGCAGCAATTCTAATGCAAGCAGGGAAATTAGAATGGGCGATATCGGGATGATCAAAGAGGGGGCTTGCCTGGTTGCTCGGCGGCAGGGGCAAGGTCGTCAATGGTGTCTTCGGTTTCCGGAGCTGCGGCAGCACCGGGAACTGCGTTGGGGTCTAACGAGAGAGAAGAGGGGGAGGAAACAGTATAAATACACAACAAACATGAGCAACACGATGTACGACATGGCAATACGCAGTGCTAGGGTAGTCTAACGCAGTACTACACGTATCAGACGGAGCGGGAGAATATCTGACGATATTTCCGGGTCTTTGGATTTATCGGACAGACGATCCGGAGAGGAAAGTTCCATGTTCGGATAGTTAGGGACGTGTGACGGACGAACGGACGCGAGTCCGAATTCGTCTCATCGTTCTGAGCAACTTTCATGTACAAAGTTTTTCCATCGGAGTTACGGATTATTTAATATGAATTATAAAGATTTAAACAATTTTAGAATTTAATTTTTTATTAAATCAACATTATCCGAAACAGTAACGGTGACATCATCATGACGTCACTATGACGTCAGGACCAGTGGGTCCCACCTGTCAGTGCCACGTCAGGCTAATTAGGGATTAACTAAACTAATTACTGTTTAATTAGACTAACTATTTAATTAGTTTAATTAAACATGATAATTAAATTAATAATTATTAATTAACTAATTAGTTAAATATTATTTATTATTTTTATTTCTTTTAATTCATTTTTTGGGTGGGCCCCACTTGTCATAACACAAAAGAGAGGGATTAGCGCTAAACAACAGGGCCGGCCGCCAGGGTTATGCGCGTGCGCGCGGATAGCAGAACGCCGGCAGGGCGCGGCGGCAACAGTGGCATAGGAGGTGGCCGTGAGCAGGGGGCGCACCGGGCGGCGGGTTGCGGCGGCGAGCGATAGCAGAGCAGCAACGGCTTGGGTGGGGCCAAGCGAGGCGCCGGCAGGGGGCCGCGGCGGAAGGCGAGAGAGGAGTGGCGCGGCTTGGGGAGTAGCTGGGCACCCGCCGAGGCGGGCGCGGTCGAATGCGGCACGACGCGCTAGCGGGGACGGCGCGCACGCGGGGGAAGCTGGGGCGCGGCCGGGCGTGAGGAGCTCGGCGCCTGGACGCGGTCACGTGAACACGGCGGCGAGCAGAGAGGGTTCGAAGGGAAAAGGACGGGAGGGGGCTTACCGGCCTGTAGATGTGCAAAGGCATGCTCGAGGGGGGGACGAAGTTGCGTTCCGGCGACGGGGGCGTCGGGTGTCGGGCGCCGGGGCGTTGGCTGCCCCCGACCGATCGACGCGGGGGGTGAGGAGGCGAGCGCCGGCGACGACGGGGCAGCGTCGGGGGCGTCGGCGAGGTGGCGGCAACGGTCAAGCGCGGCGGCGGCAGGGGGGGTCGTTCGGCTGCCCGATCCAGAGTGGGAGAGAGGGGATCGTGTGGGGGGGGGGAGTGGATCGGGGGAAAAGGAGTGGGCGGGTGAGAGTGGGAGGGGTTTCGGGCTAGGGTTACGGGTTGTGGGGGGATATGCAAGGCGAGACGTGGCCGGGTGGTATGGCCTCATGGGCCAGGCCCAG